>CM034624.1:12574903-12974903 GCA_020080225.1 Gynochthodes officinalis
TCTTAGATTTGAGTGATATATGTATTTTATTTTTGCATTCATAGGGAGGAAGAGTCAGGGCATAGTCTTTAACCATGATATCGAGCTCATTGGGAGAAAAATTCAAGTGTACAAAAAATACAAAATCAAGAATGTTAAAGTGAAAAAGCCAAAAAAAAGAGTACAAATATAAAGGGATCACTATGCAATGGATAATCAATTCAAGGACTATCCTCAAACTGTTGATAGTGTTGATGGTGTCCTCGAGGTCAATTATCAGTTTACGGATTGTCAAGACCTTGCTAGGTTCATTGATGCCAAAAAAGAATCTGTTGGTAAGGGCTTGTTTCAATAATTACATATTATGTTTCTAGATGTTGTTAAGTAACTCATAGTATAGCTATATTCATTCATGTAGGTCAATTTTCATATTCATGGTCCAACTAGCTAAATTTTACCTTCTATTTGTGCCTGGTTTTACCTTTCTATTTAGATATGCTAATTTAAAATGTTATTTTCATTTTGTAGATGTGTTGGGCTTGGTGATTGATACTCTACCTTCTAAGACTATCAAAGGCGATTTAGATGATTCAGTGGTTCAGAAATTTGTGTTTGTTAAACAAAGGTAATAGAATCTTTGCTGATATTTTTGTATTCAAATGTCCAAAAAGTATCTTCTCAGTATAACATGAAGTACATATTGTGTCCACCCGCATACAATTGAATGCAGTGTATTTAGTACATAAATGTGATCTTACATTGTTGTTTTTGCGATTCTGATCACATAGTGTTTAACAAGTTTTGTCGCATCGCTTTGTAACTATTTTTTACTTTGTTTATTGACTACATAAATTTGTTCTCATGAGCTGTTTAGTGCATTACACATGCGATGCGATGCTTTCAAAGTTTCAAAAAACATATACAAATTTTAATCCAGCGATAGATATGTGTCTGTGCTCTGCATTTTTACTTCTATTTTAATGAAATGGTCATTTGGTACTCTTTCCAGTCACCAACACTATTGTTCAAATCATCCTTTTTCATTCATGCAGCCTCAAATTAAAATGAAAAGCATGTAAAGCATTGGTAATGTTAAAAATCATCTTTCTTTGTTTTGTTTTGTTTTTTTTTTTGCTTTCAACAATGTGCAGAATTTACTTTCGCATTTGTGCTAAATTTCTACTATTACTTCAATCATTGTACAACTTATCATCATTTCTTCACTACATGAATCTGTCCCAAAATACCTATTTTGGCCTTTATTGTAATAATAAACATACTATTTTGCCATGCTTTTTTGTGTTGCCATCAGGTTATACTTTAGGTCATTTGTTCGCTACTTGATTTCTCCCTCCTAAACTGTTTAGTGCATTGTAGAAAAAAAGTTTGGTGAGTTTCAAGAACATATATTTTGAATAAATCAAATAAATGCATACACATATTCTTACTTTTCTTCCTTTTACTTGATCAAATATGGGATTATTTCGGTGGCTAATGGTATAATTACAATTATTCTTGCCAATTTCAAAAACTCTCAAAAGAACATGAACATCCAATTCTTTCATCATGTTAAAATAAATATTATTCATTAGCTATTATTTGCTCATGAAAATGTCCATTATTTTTGCTAACTTAACTCCATTATTATATTGTTATAGTATGAAGATAGTCATACTATCCATATGGAAACGAGTTTGTTAAGAATGAAGGATCTACTATTGTTGAGGTTTTAAACAATTTACAGTAATCATTTGTCATGAGGTTAAAGTTGTCTACTATAAGCCAATATAAACCCCATTATTTTTGCCTTAATTTCTTTACTAGCTCTATTGCTTTGTCCCTCAATGTTCCCTTTTATAGAGCTACCTATTAATACAACTAAAAAAACTTCATATTATAGGGACAACGCTAACAACAAAATATGACTCAGCTATTTTGGTCAATCTTGTTGGATTATGCCCTAAGGACCAATCATGTGATGATTGTATTGGGATACATTGTATCATTACGCTTTAAATTTATCACAATTTGTTATTATTATGTTTTTATTCCATACTCTGCGCTTTATGAATAAATAGAATAATATTCCAAGAATTTAATTATTCTAAAATTATCCAAGTCAAGTATTATCATTAAATAGGACAATGATAATGCATTAAGACTAATAATGTGTAGTTGTGGGAAATGTGTCATGATATGAGATATCAAGTCAACACATAGGTACATGTTAGAAGAACTATATCTTGGATCGACCCGCCATGAGAAATGCTACCGCAGGTTATTACATGAAGTGTCATAAGCATATCTCATAGTGATGATGGTTATGTAAGTGGTCGTAGACTTGAGATCGTTGAGATCTCAACGCGAGGAATTGTATGTTTTGATGCTACTAAAGCGTTACCCGTAGAAGGTGAATTATAAAAGTAGCAATTGGATATGCAATAAATCATGTAGTGAGGCGTTGAAAGATCAAAATAGGATTTGCCGCCCTAAGTTATGGAAGTGATATCTTTGGGCCTAATCAAATGAGACCATAAAATGCATGGCCAGTGCTCAAATGAGTCGATATGTGATATCGAGCTCATTTGCTTAGATGTGTATACTTAGGAATCAAGAAACGCAAAGATTGAACTATGTGAGTGTGACACACTTAATGGCTTGTGTTCAATCAAGATATCTACGGTAAAAAGATTGAATTGCATGGTAATATCTATCACAAGAAAAGTAATGACGAATTAATAACATTCGTATAACTTGGGTAGCTTTGATGTGTTGCTAGACACGACTCATTGCTTTTGGCATAAAATATATTTTATGTCATGGCCAATGTTATAAGATCCTATTGGGTTGCACACTTAGATCGTATCCAAAAGAAGTGTAAAATTCATGTGTTGAATTTTTGGTTAATTTAAGAATCCTATTGCGAATAAGACTCAATAAGGTTTTCGGTTTAAGGCGATATTTGGATTAGTGAATAAATGGTTTTAGTTTTGTATTAATAAATTTGAATTAGTTTTGGTATTATTAATTAGTGTGGAAACCAAATTTAGAAAGACAAATTAGAATGGAATTCTTGTTTTGGCCAATCGAAATTTAGAAAGTTCCAAAATAGATTAGAGCTTGTAGTTCAAGTAAAACTCCTTAAACAAAGTTTTACCCTAATCTATTTCTATATTTTTGGACTTATAATTTCTAGCAGCCACAACCCCAATGCGAAAGGAAAAAAACCACACGTTCTCTTGTTGCAAAAGAAGGCCGAAACTCGACTTTCTTAGAGAGAAAAATCGGCAACAAAAGACAACCCAAAACCGAACCTTGTTCTTCCTTGTTCAAAAAGATCTTTTGGCTTTTCTTTCAAAGAATTAGCCACCATTATTTTCATCATATCAAGAAGCTATTCAAATTTTATTTATAGAAAAATAGCAATTCTTCTTTTCAAAGAAACAAGAAGAAAAGCTGAAGCTTGGAAGCTAAAAATCAAGGTAAAAATCAAGCTAGAACCATCGGGACTTCTTCACATGTGGTTAATTGTGTGAAAATTAACTTGAGACTTGGAGATGGCTGTGTGAATACCATAGAGGCAAGGCTGAGTTTTCTTTGGTAGTTCGACAAGCAACAATCTTCAAGAAAATTCTACCGCTTAGATGGTAAAATCCTTCACTGGTTTGATCTCACTTCGTAAGGATCCTGGGAGGAAATAAAAATTTTAAATTTCCATTGTGCTATATTTGATTTCCTACAATCCTCCAATAGAGTGCACTTTGCCTAAAGCGGTGATAGAGCCATATACTAATTTATACCTATCTTTATTTTCATTGCCTTCTAATAAAAGTTGTCTTTTGCTATGGACAGTGAAAGAAACAAAGAAATGTTGTCTAACTTTGTCATCAACAAGAACTATTCCAAAAGTGTTCCAAAGATTTCTATAGAGTCCTATAGAAAACTTTCCTTTTTGCTAATATCCCCATTCCAAAAGGTATCTATTCATGCTTAAATAGAATAATATTCCAAGAATTTGCATTATTCTAAAATTATCCAAGTCAAGTATTATCATTAAATAGGACAATGATAATGCATTAAGACTAATAATAATGTAGTAATGATCGACAATGTGTCATGATATGAGATATCAAGTCAACACATGGGTACATGTTAGGAAATCTATATACTGGATTTGACCCGCCATAAGAAATGCTCGCATGGGTTATTACATGAAGTGTCATAAGCTAATATCTCATAGTGATGATGATGGTGTAAGTGGTCCCTTTAGACTTGAGATCGTTAGAGATCTCAACATGACCAATGTATGCGTTTTGATGCTCACCCCCAAACATTAATTCAGTAGAGAAGGTGAATTATAAAGTAGCAAATTTGGATATACAATAAATCATATAGTGAGATCGTTGAAAGATCAAAATAGGATTTGCCCATCCTAAGTTATGGAAGTGATATTTTTGGGCCCACCCAATCAAATGAGACCATAAAATGCATGATCTGGTGCTCAAATGAGTCGATATGTGATATCGAGCTCATTTGCTTAGATGTGTATACTTAGGAATCAAGAAACGCAAAGATTGAACTATGAGTGCTTGACACACTTAATGGCTTGTGTTCAATCAAGATAGCTACGGTAAAAAGATTGAATTGCATGGTAATATCTATCACAAGAAAAGTAATGACGAATTAATAACATTCCTATAACTTGTTAGCTTTGATGTGTTGCTAGACACCACTCATTGCTTTTGGCATAAAATATATTTTATGTCATGGCCAATGTTATAAGATCCTATTGGGTTGCACACTTAGATCGTATCCAAAGAAGTGTAAAATTCATATGTTGAATTTTTGGTTAATTTAAGAATCTTGTGCGAATAAGACTCAATAAGGTTTTCTGGTTTAAGGCGATATTTGGATTTGTGACTAAATCGTTTTAGTTTTGTATTAATAAATTTGAAATAGTTTTGGATTTATTAATTAATGTGAAACCAAAATTAGAAAGCCAAATTAGAATGGAATTCTTGTTTTGGCAGCCACTGAAATTTAGAAAGTTCCAAAATAGATTAGAGCTTGTAGTTCAAGTAAAACTCCTTAAACAAAGTTTTACCCTAATCTATTTCTATATTTTTGGACTTATAATTTCTAGCAGCCACAACCCCAATGTGAAAGGAAAAAAACCAGACGTTCTCTTGTTGCAAAAAGAAGGCGAAACTCACTTTCTTAGAGAGAAAATCGGCAACAAAAGACAACCCGAAATCAGAACCTTGTTCTTCCTTGTTCAAAAAAGATCTTTTTGGCTTTTCTTTCAAAGAATTAGCCACCATTATTTTCATCATATCAAGAAGCTATTCAAATTTTATTTACAGAAAAAATAGCAGCTGCTTCTTTTTCGAAGAAACAAGAAGAAAACTGAAGCTTGGAAGCTAAAAATCGAAGGTAAAAATCCAAGCTAGAACCATCGGGACTTCTTCCTGTGGTTAATTGTGTGAAAATTAACTTGAGACTTGGAGATGGCTGTGTGAATACCATAGAGGCAAGGCTGAGTTTTGCTGGTAGTTCGACAAGCAACAATCTTCGCAAGAAAATTCTACCGCTACCGATAAGGTAAAATCCTTCACTACCGGTTTGATCTCACTTCGTAAGGATCCTAGGAGGAAATAAAAAATTTTAAATTTCCACTGTGTACTATATTTGATTTCCTACAATCCTCCAATAGAGAGTGCACTTTGCCTAAAAAAGTGGTGATAGAGCCATATACTAATTTATACCTATCTTTATTTTCATTGCCTTCTAACTGAAAATTGTCTTTTGCTATGGACCAGGGCTGAAAGAAACAAAGAAATGTTGTCTAACTTTGTCATCAACAAGAACTATTCCAAAAGTGTTCCAAAGATTTCTATAGAGTCCTATAAGAAAACTTTCCTTTTTGCTAGCATATCCCCATTCCAAAAGGTATCTATTCATGCTTAGCCCAATAATCTATGCAGTTGTAGACGTGTAGCTATACTTTCCTTGTCACTAACAACACTTTATTCCAATGTACTTGTAGAATGTGCATGTGAAGGCATAGGTTTCATTCAAAATATTTACCAAAAGTATTGGTACATAACTTGTCCCAAATGCTTCCAATCAACATCCACTCCGACATGAAGAATACACTCAGAACTTGTGTGAATCAAGACAAATGCCAAAACCAATGTAACTTTTATCTCTTTATTCTTTTACGCTTTGAATTTAACTTTATTCTATCATAGCCTAACTAATTAATGGTTCACTAATAGGTGTAAGTTTGAGGTCCATGTGATTGACGACAATGGTATAATTCCGGCTTCGATTTTTTAAGACCTGATTGAAAATTTGTTAACATTCTCAGCCAATGAAATCATAGAATATGCAAACAAGGTTCTACTTCAATCTACTCATGTCCAATATCCCTATTTACATTTCTTTCAAACATACAAATACTTCAGATTAACTTCTTTTTTCTTGTCAAGAACACCAACTTCCGTTATAGGAAGTTCACAAGGATTTGCAATCCAAAGTTTCTTGGTGCAAATCGGGCCAATGAAACTCAAAGCTGTAGAAGAGCGGTACACCATCACTTCTTATCTTTGAATTTCATGAAGGCCAATCTTTAGGCTCATCGTTGAAGCACATGACTACAAATGCAGGAAAACTATTGTCCATGAATATTTTGGAAGTCCAACCAATGTCTCCATCTCAAGGTATTGTTGTATTCCATTATGATTTTGAAATTTATTCTCAGATCCAAATATTAGAACATATTAAAATTGCGCTTGTCCTTTTCATCCCTTCTTTTTCTCATAGGAGCATATGCAAACACATCATCACCAAAAGCTCGCTTTGCCTTCTTGGCCAAATTGTTCCATCCGATAAAGAAGATAATTTGGATAAGAAAGACTACCAATGTCACCAAGAAAAACAAAATTAGATTAGGATTTTTTTGATTTCTCGCTTTTGGAGATATGTATTTGAATTTTTACTATTTTGCAAACTACACTTTATTATTCCTTGTCTTTTGGTCATAGGTGTACTTTTGAAAATAGAATGGTATCCAATCGCTTTTCCAAGTACACCTTCTAATTTCCAACATTAGTTTAGGAAAACAATTTGGTGTTATCTTTTAGGATTTCTAATCGTGTTGTGCTGCTCAACCTTTGGTTGTTGAAAATCATGCTAGAAATTTGTGGATCACCAATTTAGGTTTGCTCATTACAACTAATTCTATGCATTTAACTGAAAGTTTCAATTTTTCTTTCATGCAGGAATCGCTTTTCTTTGCAACAATTTAAATATTTCAAGGCAGACTTCAATTACTTTTTGTAATTAAATTTTTTAAAAACCTCTAACTAGATGATGCATACCTCATGGCTATATGGAGCTCGCAATACGCAACAAGCAAACAGATCCAAGACTTAATTTGCGAAATTGCTAAAACCGACAAAATTCGGATCGAATGGATGAAGCGTTGCCACAACCTAGGGTTTTACTAGATTGATAAGACTCAAATACTTACAAGTGGTCAAATTTGATAAGCTGTTGTTCTTTACAAGAACGTAAGAGATTGAATCCCTCAAACTCTCAATGACATAATGTCACAAAATCTTTTAATTCATCTCCATTTGATGTCTTGTGAACTACCATTTATAGAGTACAAAGATGCCTTGAAAAGGTAACAACTAAATCCTAATCCTACTCTATAACTAGAAGGGGCAGCCAAGATTCCTAAATCAAAAGGAAATAAAAATCCTAAAGCCAATTGGACTTGGAAGTTTGGCCCTTTAAGGCTTCCTTCAAGCTTACAAATTTGGCTACTAAAATTACCTAATAATTTCACAATTCACGGTACTATTCACAACACTATTTACTATTCATGTTTGGCCCTTCAAGAATTAACAAATTCCTAAAAATAAAACCACAAAAATTAATTAAATAACTTGGCCTATTATCACACTAGAATTTGGCCAAGGCAAAACTAGTGTTCTTCAAATCGGACTTGCAATAAATTAATGACTTGCAAGTCTTGGCTGCATGCTTGACGAGTTTGAATATCTTGAATTAAACCACTTAATGGTTTCTTGAAGTTGTTTAGCTCTAACTCTCACCATCGGTCCCGTGATATGCCTTAATGGATCAAAATGTTTCTTGAGTAGGTTGAGCGGCTCTTGGATTCTTATCAAGGAGGTTGAACAGCTCTCGAATTCTCATCATTAGATGTTTTGTAGAATTTCAAGATCTTGTCAATAAGGGACAAGCATTCGCATTAAGATTGCTCAGTGGCGTAAGGCATCACGCCTTCATGGGACTTTGTTCTGTATTTTACATATATGTTGTTGTTGTCATTTTTGGGTCTGCTAAATGAATTCTTTTATCTATTCGATAGATTTTTCTTAGCCTACTCAATAATTTAGTGCAGTGTTAGTGGTACTAATTCATAGCTTATTGGGATTTTTTTTTTCAATTGTAACTTTGAAATTATCATGTCTCTTTACGTTATTTGCTGCTTAATTCAAAGCAGTTTGAGCCTTACAGATTTTTTTCTTTTGTTGTCATCTCATGATAAATTGCCAAAAGCCCTTCTGACTACATGTTTTGTAGGTATTTGGAGATTTTATAGTTAAGGGGTTGCGTCGATGGGTGGTTTGAATGACGGCAAATTGTTTGGTGGCGAATAGGACAATGTTGTTTTTTTCCTTCATTTTTAGTGTTGTGTTGGATTTTTTTGCCATACACCTTTTTGACTATATGTTTTGCAGGTACATGGAGATTCTCTGTTCATAGGGTTCTATCCAACTTGGTGGCTTGAGCAATACATATCGCTTGGTCACCGATTTGCTTGAGTCAAAACAAAGGATTTTTTTCCCTCCCTTGACTTTGTCCTTGCTTTCTTTTACTTTTTTTGCCTGTTGTGTTCTTTTTATGCACAATATCTGCATCGTTATTATGTCTTTTCCTCCATGCATTAATGTTTTGATTATTAATAGTGACGACTGAAATGTGTAAGTCTACTCGATGAAGCGTTCTGAGCCTACTCCATGAACTAAGTTTTTAACAGTCCCATGAGGCTTTTGCTATTAGGTCTTGTGATTTACTGTTACCTATGATTGGTTAATGGCTATTGTTTGATGTGTAAATGCTTCTTATGTTGGTCATTCCATTCAATTGCTGTCATGTAATGTCTAATTTTTACATATTATGCCCGCCTTTTTCTTATCACTCTTATTTGTCGGGTTTGAAAGAAAAAGGCATCCCATATCCATTTAAACTACTTCTTGTCTCCACCATTACTCTGATTCACTGCCTAACTGCACATTTTACCGTTGTTTTAGCACAGTTCTTTTTTATTAGTTTTGTTTCTTTTGTCTTTTTCTATTAATGTTTTTATTTGTTT
This sequence comes from Gynochthodes officinalis, assembly GCA_020080225.1. NCBI lineage: Eukaryota > Viridiplantae > Streptophyta > Magnoliopsida > Gentianales > Rubiaceae > Gynochthodes > Gynochthodes officinalis. The sequence continues at coordinate 12,584,292 of CM034624.1, forward strand.
TCTGTGTCAGCTCACTTTTATTGTGTTTTTCCTCTTGTTTTACCGGATGAGCCTCCTTTCCAAAGATTAATGTTGTGGGTTGTTTTTGCATTAAGTGAACCAAACAACTCGAACATATTTGGCTACTTAGTTTTGCTACTAATTAAAAATAAACATCCTTTCGCTTGCTTTTGCCATGTTGTTCCTTAGTCGTTCACCCCGCTGTGTCCTTCTCCTACTGCAGGCCTTTGTTGCCATTTTTGTTCTAACATTTGTCCACTTTTATCTGATTAGGCTGTTTTTTCCCTTTTAGCTTTTGAATTGTTTCCTATTATGTTTGTTCAATTAGCCCTCTTTCTCTTCTTGAATCTCTTGGAGTGATTTGTTAATATTTCTAGTTTCCTATTATAAATATACTTGCTTCATTGTAATGTTATTAGTTATTAGGCCACAATAATATATACTCCATTTACCTATTGTATTTGCTTGATGCATTTGCTAATGTCTTTTAAAAATAGTTCTTAATGTTAGTTTTTTCCTACCTATTTCTTAATTGTCTTTGGTCTGTTTTATCTTGCTCATACTGTGCTATTTTTTCTTCCTCAATTGCCTTTCTAGCGTTTGTCCATTCCTCGCAGAAATAGACTACTTGTGGATTACTCCTTTCCGTTATGGGAAGTTTTGGAATGATTTGTTAATACTGTGTTCTTTTATTACAAATACATTTCATGGTTCTAAATGTGATTAGTTACTAGAAATTGTCATAATACATACTATGTTTGCTTAGCAATCAGATAGTTTCGGTTTTCATGCAAAAAGGTAACGTGCATGAAGTTTATTTCAAACACATAAATGAGAATTGCATTTCCAAACACCATAAAGATGGACTATTGGACTCATTCGATTTTGAATCATATAAGACATGTGAATCATGCTTATTGGGCAAGATGACAAAGGCCCCTTTCATAGGACATAATGAAAGGGAAAGTGATTTATCGGAACTAATACATAATGATGTATGTGAACCATTAAATACACAAGTTAGAGGTGGTTTTCAATACTTCATCACATTTACTAATGACCACAGTAGATATGGCTATGTGTATCTTATGAGACACGAGTCTGAATCATTTCAAAAGTTCAAAGAGTTCAAGAGTGAAGTACAAAACCAACTTGGCAAAAGTATCAAGGCACTTCAATCTGACTGAGGAGGTGAATACTTAAGCCAGGAGTTCCATGACTATCTAGAGTGTTGGATGGTCTCACAACTCACTTCTCCTGGTACACCACAATGGAATGGTGTATCTGATAGAAGAAATCGAATTTTATTGGACATGGTTCAGTCCATGATGAGTCATTTAGATGTTCTAAATTCCTTATGGGGACATGCTCTACTGATAAAGGCTTTTACACTAAACTGCATTCTATTTAAATCAGTTTAAAAGACACCAAATGAGATATGGACTGGGAAACGTCCTAGTATGTCTTTTATGAAGATATAGGGATGTGAAGCTTATGTTAAACATCAAGTCTCTGACAAACTTGGACCCAAATCTAATAAGTGCATTTTGTGGGGTATTCTAAAGAAACAAAAGGATAGCATTTCTACAATCCCAGCGAGAACAAAATTATTGTTGCTCGAACAGGTGTCTTTTTAGAAAAAGAATTCATTTCTAAAAAATCCAGTGGGAGACAAATAGAACTTGAAGAAGTTTGAGAACCACAAAGTAGTGTTGAACTTCTTGAGATGGAATCTGAGCAGACACCACAAACAATTGTGGATCAAGTACCTGCTCAAAAGACACAAGCCCCATGTAGGTCTACTAGGATTCATCATGAGTTGCAAAGATATGAATTTCTTATGACTCAAAAAGGTGACGTCTTGCTCATGAATCAAGATGAGCCTACGACCTATGAAGAAGTAATATTGGGGCCAAACTCTGAGAAATGGTTTGAGGCCATGAGATCTGAGATGGAATCCATGTATGCAAATTAGGTAAGGACATTAGTTGACCCACCTGAAGGAGTAAGACCTATAGGGTGTAAATGGGTCATCAAGAAGAAGACCGACATGGATGGTAAAGTACATACCTTTAAAGGATGATTGTTTGCTAAAGGTTTCAAAAAAGTTCATGGTATAGACTATCATGAAACCTTTTCACCAATTACCATGCTTAAGTCCATCAGGATCTTGCTTGCTATAACTGCATTCCATGATTATGAAATTTGATAAATAGATGTCAAAACTGCTTTCCTTAATGGAAATCTTCTTAAGGATGTGTACATGACACAACCTGAGGGTTTTGTCGATCCTAAAAATGTTAGAAAGGTTTGTAAGCTACAACGATCCATTTATAGGTTGAAGAAAGCTTCTCGAAGCTGGAATCTATGATTCAATGATGCAATCAAAAAGTTTGGTTTCATCAAGAACGAACATGAACCTTGTGTCTACAAGAACGTTAGTGGGAGCACTATTGTTTTCCTGATATTGTATGTAGATGACATACTACCTTTTGGGAATGACATCCCTTAAGATGAAACAAGAGCTTGAACCTCATAATGATATGGTAGAAATCGAAGCTCAAGATATACAAGCTGTACGTAGGTCAAGTAGGACACGTCATCCACCTAGTAGGTATGATGATGTGTTTATCATTGATAATGATGAACCCACTACTTACAAGGAAGCCTTATCTGATAAGGACTCTGAGAAGTGGTTTCAAGCCATGAAATCTAAAATGGATTCCATGTATGACAATAAGGTATGGACCTTAGTCGATTCACCTGAAGGGATAAAACCCATAGCGTGCAAGTGGGTTTACAAAAGGAAAACCGACATGGATGGTAATGTGACTACTTATAAAGCTCGACTGGTTGCAAAAGGTTACACACAAAAACATGGTATTGACTATGATGAGACCTTTTCACCAGTTACTATGTTGAAATCCATTAGAATTTTACTTGCTATAGCTGCATACTATGATTATGAAATCTGGCAAATGGATGTTAAGACAGCTTTTCTTAACGATCATTTGCAAGAAGAGATGAATGTGATACAATCTGAGGCTTTGTATCCAAAGACCCTAATAAAGTATGTAAGTTACAAAAGTCTATTTATGGACTTAAACAAGCTTCAAGGAGTTGGAATATTCGTTTTGATGATACAATCAAAAAGTTTGGTTTTATAAAAAACGAAGATGAACCTTGTGTATACAATGATAGCAAGTCTCAGTCTGGGTACATTTTTATCTTCAATGGTGGTGCTGTAAGTTGGAAAAGTTCCAAACAAGAAACTACTGCAGATTCTACGATAGAGGCCGAATATATTGCTGCTTCAAAGCTGCTAAAGAGGCTGTTTGGATCAAAAAGTTCATTTCTAAACTTGAAGTGGTTCTTTCAATAGCCAACCCAATACCTTTGTATTGTGATAATAATGGGGCTATTGCTCAAGCCAAGGAACCTAGGTCTCATCAATAGTCTAAACATGTACTAAGGCGCTATCATGTGATTAGAGAAATCATTGGAAGAAATGAATTTAAGATAGAAAAGATTCCTATAGAGGAAAACATAGCAGATCCATTGACTAAACCTTTATCTCAAAAGAAACATGATTGTCATGTGTCTTCATTCAGTTTGAAGTACAGGAATGATTGGTTTTAATAAGAGATATGTTATGTAATTTAAAACCATCATATTTGGTTGTATTTTGATATTTTATGGAATAAAGATATATGGTGTTTTATCATCTTAGATTATATATATTTATATACTGATGATAAAGTCCTTACAATAATACTTATTATTCTTAAATATCCCTAATCATAGTATTAACAAAATTAAGGACGTTGTTAATACGAATAGATTAGCATATATGTTAATATATGATTGAATTGTTGGAGAATAATTCATTGGATTGATCCGCTTAGAGATTCCCATGAGGTTAACTATTTGAGTGCCAATGGTATAATCTCTACGTGACAATAGTGTAATCGATCCTCAGACTTAAAATCATAAGAGTATGTATATTGTGAATTGTTATACTTTAACCCTATGAGTCTATAACTGTAACTAGTTGTAACTGCCATAGAAGTTGGGCATAACATGAAACATTGATAGATGATTTACGATCAATAAAGGATTTACCACTTCTAATAGTAAGAAGAGTATATCCCACTGCTCTCTTGGGGGTAGCCTAGTTGGTGTGGCGAATGAGTGCATAACCGTAAGGTCACGAGTTCAAATCCCTCTGCTGACACTTTGTTGGTTGAGCCCGTCACACGAGGCTTGCCTAGTGTGGTTTACTTCTCCTGTGAGGGTTTATAGGCTATTCTACAGGAGCGGGGTTTACCCAATGCACACCCTTGGGTAGCACATGTTCCTTGTCAACAAAAGAGTATATCCCACTAATGGCCACTTGTTGAAATATCAACTCAAAATGTTTAGAACGAGTAAATAAATTTGGAAGAGTTCTAAATTTATTTTAAAGGAGTTGGATTTTGGGAATAAGAAATTATAATAATTAGTACATTGAGAGTTGGAACTTATACCTTACTCTTGTACTAATTAGGGATATAGTATGGTGAAAGAATATTAATTACACGAATTCTGGTTCGTGGAAAGGTGAAATCAACCACTTGACTTTCTTAAATCTTAGGTGGTGATGATGCCTGGCTAAAAACCAATCTTGATCCATAAATATAAGCTCATTAATTGTTGAATTACTGATAAATTAAAGATGTTTAATTTATTTTATCTTAGAATACTCTTGACTAAATTGACTCTAGTCCAAGTGGGAGTTGGTTTTGTACTAAAGCCAATTAATTCTAAGATTATAATTATATTTATTGCCAAGTGATTAAAAACCTAAAGGGTCACACACATAAAGAATTTGTTCTTAAAATGATTAAATAATTATATGATAATTATTGGGGTTAATTTGTAAAATAATTAACCTAAAGAATCTCCTATAACATAAGTTTTGATAGGATAAAAATTCTTTTATCTTAATAAAATTAAAATTGGTTTAAATTTTATCATATACTCTATCATGATAGAGTATTTGATCAGTCTGTTTGTTCTCTAACAGATAGAGAAAAAACTTATTAAATACAGGAGACAGATGCCAAGTTCCATATCGGTTGTGCTTACAGATTTTTTTCACGTACGAAAAACTTACTGCAAAAGAGCATGAGAAAAAGTTTTTCTTGTGTTTTTGTTAGAGTTTTCTTGAACTCTAAATTTTGTAGGATTGTACGCTCATTGAAGAAACTAGCATATTGGCTTAGTGTCAATCAATCCCAAGAGGATCCTAAGAACTAGTTCATGTGGATACCTTAGAGGCCGGACGTCTGTGCAGCTGTAGTTGACAGATCTTCCTTCGACGACACAATCTTCAGTTATCAAAACAGGTTTTTGTTTTATACGTATATTGAAATTGATCTTGGTGAAAATCATGTTTTAATTCCGCTGCCTATAAATTTGTTTATGGCATACATGATTTCCTAATAGCAAAACCATTGGTGCACCAAATCTTATTTCCATTCAAAACATAAGCTATATCAACCCAATCAGCTCACACTTTACACTATCAACATCTGAACTAAGTAAGCAACACAAGAAAGGAATTAGTTTCTAGATATAAAAACTTGAACATTTTTTCCTTCGACAAAAATGTAAGAAATGGTAATAAATAAATTACCATTTGGCTGACACATTACAAGAGCTCCTAACAGCTCTCCAAAGGATTAGCTTCAAGAAGTCTCTTCCAAAAGATTTAAAAATTATTCTTTTTAAAAACATAGCATGAAGAATAGAAAGAAGGATAAAAAGGAGTGATGGATTTCGTATGATAAAAATAGAACAGAAAAAGAAATTTAAAACTAGTGTTAGAAATATAGTCCATTAACTCCACACTTGGGAATATGCTGGCTAGAACAAACACAATTGATAATCAAATTGAACCTATTTTTAATAGTGGCAAATTTACACCTTCAGGTTTATGATTCAAAAGTGATAGCAGCAACAAAAATGAAGTCTCCAAGATTCACCAACACATTTATTAAATTTCAAACTTTAGCATGAAATACATGCATAAAATTCATATAACAATGCGAGAAGTACAATGTTTCATTGTAGATTTTCATCATTGGTACTTGTTAGAGGAAATTTGTTTTGATATAATATCAAATCTTAGTGTCATTGTGACATTACCTAGTTACTCTCTCTTTTCCTCATTGGGTGTGATGTATATTGACTACATTTACTGGAAGAAGCCATATCATTCAATGCACAACCTATTGCTTCTAAATGGCAAATTCATATCCACTAGTACTCCCAATAGGAGTAAGACTATGAGACCAAAACTACGATAAAACCAAAACTCAATTGGTGCCTTTTCCCCCCCTTAACAACTTTTCTAGGAAAATATTATTCAGAAGAAAAAGCCAATAAAAAGTGCAAAACCTATGGTTGTTCAAAATACCACATTTTTATAGTCCTGAAATCTCTTCTAAATTTAAACAACAAACACAACATCAACTAGTTGCCAAGTAAATAGGAAAAGGCACTTCTCATTAGATTTTCTAAAAGATAAAATCAACAACCCTATGGAAATCAGTGATTCCCATATCAAAATTTGACAAATTCAAGATTTATATCCGACTCATGTCAGTGGACAAAGAACCACACTATTTTGCTAGATTAGCTCCTTTTAACTAATTAGTTGCATAATTCACTTCATAAAAAGAATTGCCATCACAATTAAATAACCAATATATATGTGTATCAAATCTAACCAAAAAGTCCATCTAATGTGAGACAACAGGATAACTCCAAATTAAAAGACTGGACATAGCATCCTGCCTATGGTGACCTCAAAATTACCCACCTTGCCATTGCTGATGACTTAATGCTCTTCTCGATAGGGGACTTTTCTTCAATCAAGCTCCTATCTGATACTTTCAATAAGTTTTGTTTTGTCTCTGGTCTATCCCTAAGCCATCACAAGTCGGCTATCTTTCTTGCAGGGGTTGATGACAACGTAAAGAACGCCATCCTTCGAGAAATTGGAGTTAAGATGGGATCTTTTCCCTTTTGCTATCTTGGAGTTCCTTTACACTCTTCAATGCTCAATGTCTGTCACTACTCCCCTCTATTCGACTAGATTAGAAATCTCCTCATTGGCTGGAATCCCAAATCTCTCTTCTATGCAGGTAGATTGGAACTCACCCGAGTGGTTGTTGGGGGTGTGGTGGGTTTCTGGATGTCTATTTTTCCACTCCCCTAGTCTATTATAGACCGTATTGATTCTTTATATAGGTGCTTCCTCTGGGGCAAAAAAGAAGTAAGAAGGCTCAAACCCCTTGTTGCTTGGGATTCTGTCTGTTCACCAAAGAATGAAGGTGGCCTTGGGCTATGTAAGCTGAAAACTTAGAACCATGCCCTCCTTTGCTACGATATATGGAACTGCCACTCAGAGAAAAGTTCCCTATGGATCAAATGGATCAACAATTTCTATTTGAAAAATTCTTCGATTTGGGAGGTACGAGCTACCAAAGAGGACTCGGCATTCATGAAGAAACTTCTCACTATTAGAGATACGATACTCTTCAAATCTGGAGGAGTAGATAATACAGTTGCTCTCATGGGCTCGTGGGTACTTGGTGATCGTCTAAAAGCCAGAGCTGCCTACTCTTTCTTGGCATCCCATCTCCCCAAAGCTCGTTGGAGCTCAGTGGTTTGGAAGTTCGATATCTACCCGAGATGGGCCTTCATCTTCTGGCTAGTCGTTCGTGACAAACTCCTTACACTAGACAGAACGACGTTCATCAATCGTGGCTCAATTTGCCAACTTTGTTGCCTCTCGGCTGAATCTAGAAATCACCTCTTCTTCTCATGTCCTTTCTCCTATAGAATATGGACTGAAATCCAGCTCTGGATGCACAACCCTAGGAGCTTCTCCTCCCTACGAAATATCACTCATTGGCTATCACGTGGGGAAAGGCACTCGGGAATCATTGGCACTTCAAGATGTATCGCCTTAGCTGCCTCAGTCTACTTTGTTTGGGAAGCAAGTAATAAAAAGCTTTTTGATGACACTACAATTTCATGCTCTCAGATTGTCAACAAGATCAAGTTCCAAGTTATGAGGGCTATTCACTTTGCCAAGTTATACTAAACTTGCTTCTCTATCTTAGAGTCTTTTGGTTTAGTTATGTATGCCTAGCTTATGACTGTATTTTTGAGATGGTTGCCTAGTGAATAGACTAATCCTCCATTTGTTGCCTAGCTAATAGGCTAACCTCCATTTGTTGGATTTGATCTCTCAGGTTAAGCCTCAAGGCTTTTCCTTTTGGAAGGTATTTACATTCTTCCAAAAAGAAACTGGACACAGCAAAAAATTCAATAGATTTCTTCCATTAATTATTCAATTGATCAACAATCTTAATTACCTAGTTGGAGGAAGACACCTAGATAAAGGTAAGAATTGATACTACTATATCTAGTATTAAAGAGATTCTACATATTCAAATGGTTGAATTGATAAAACCAGAAGAAACAATACTCCATCTTGATCCTATGAGCAATAATAAGCCTCCAATATATTCACCACGTTTCCATAAATTTCATTATTTTCATCGCCAAAGATGTTCGCAATCTTTTTCATACAACAATTGAGCATAGTAATTAACATGTCCACTCTTAAACAGGTTATTTTCTACTTTGCCAACTATCAATGTATTTTCAAGACCTTTTAAATAGATATAAATAATTCTTGGATCAAGGCACACAAAGAGATCACACAATGGCTTTATACAGCCTAGAGCAACCAACTACCTGTCAACCCCATAGTATAGAAAAGCATGAAAATCATGTTAAAAATTAAATTATGAAATCTCAAGAAAAAGTGTTAAGACATACACTTTATTTGCTCATGAGTGCCTCCCGACATAGCATTTGAAGCTGCCATGCGTTTTTATCTTAAAAAAATCAAACTCAGCAATTTAAAGTAGATTGACCAGGGTCCAAACTAATCGACTATCAATCATTATTTGCAATTCTAAAGAATGCACAAAGAAACATGTCATATGTGTAGGAAATGTGAAATATTATTTAGATCATAATTATATGATGACTTTAATTGACTATATATCTTTTTTCTGGGGTGGGGAGGGGAGGGGAGGGGTGGGGTGGGGTGGCATTTGCCAGGGACGAGAAGTTGACAGAGCAAAATTGCTAGAACAAAATTTTATAGAAAGAATACAACAAGAAAAGAGACTACGCTCAACTGCTTGTTATTTCCAAGTAATATTGAGATTATCCAAAGAACCATCTTTTTTATACCCTTTTATGACTATGAGTTAATATGCTCAAGAAATAAGGAAGTGCCCTTGGTCAATTATACACGGAAGACAGAACATCGTAGTTCATAAAATTCACAAAACACTGCAAATTTTGTTTCTTTTGAATTCTCTTATTTATTGTTCTTTTCAAAAGTTTTTTGTCCTCTTCTTTCATTTTGGGGTTGTGGTAACATTAGAGTTGAAATTATGGTTGTTAAATTCAAAACCTGTACAAGTTTCAGAGGTGGAGCTAAAGAAAGGCGCATAATTTTAGATTAAAAAAGCTATAAAGTAAAATCAAAATGTATAAAAGAAACAAAGCGCATGTAAGTTTGAAACCATGATTTATCGACATTTATAATTTGAGCTCAAAACAAAACAATAATTTGGGTTGGAATAATTTATATTTAATGTGTTTCCCTACATTTTCAAAATATAAAGTGCCCAGTTAAAACTAATACCTAACTCCAAAATTCATCTCCCGTGGCAAGATTCCCAACCATGCAAAGTGCATAAATGAACACGTAAGATGATGGATGTCTAAAGGATAATCAGCATTTATTTTTCACCCGAGTTCCAAAAATTAATGAGAGAACACATATAAAAGCAAAGTTCATTAACACAATAAAGGATCAACTCGCTTCCTCCAATGGATTGATATCCAAAGAACAAAATAAAATTAAAACTACAAATAAACAAAATCCATCACAATTAAGCCACCAAAAACATTCCATCATATTTAAAGAAACAATCTTTAGCACAAATATCCAAACTGTAAATTATCAAACATGTAGGCAAAGAGTCAAGCATACAATATATTGAAAAATAACTAAATATGAATTATAAAAGTTGGTAATATACCTCAGCAAATCACAAATATGCAATACAAAATCTGCTGGAAAAAAAATGAGATAAAAAAGATACAGTGAAAGAATGAAAGAGTTAGTAACAAGCAAGGGAAAAATCTAAATTAAATTCAAATAGAGTAACTATGGAATATATAGTTACCTCTGAAAAATCACTTGACCAAATGAACATTAACAATTTGGTAATCAATTTAAGAAACAAAAGAAAATTGACAAAAAGAAAGGAATCTTACTCCTCACTTTCAATCCGCAATCTAAAATCAATAATTAATCAAGAGAAAAATAAAAAGAGTTTGAGCATTAGAGCCATGCACGAAACCACATGCAGTCAACTTAATATTAAGTAAAATAAAATTCTATTAAAAACCATTTTTTTTCGTTGTATATAATGTGTATGGGACTCAATTTTGAGGCCAATCTTTATCCTATCCAAAAATCAAAGATTGGACCTCAATTACGAGACAAGACCGCGTCGGTAGATCAAAGACCAGACCTCAGCGATAAGGTGAGACCTCGAAGTGAAGGTCCGACTTCTATGGCATGTAAAGGCCAAAGACCCAAATGTCAATGGAATATTCTTTAGCTATATTCGAACTCTTAGTCCGAAAGTTGAGAAAAAAACATACTAAAATCACACTAAGTGTCCAGGCCTTGGAGTCCTGCATCATGAAGTGGGAACTCAAAGAAAGTTATGCAATCCACAAGCACATAAAAACAAGCGATAATCAAGGAAAGATATTGTGGCATGCAATCAGGGGTTATAACTGTAGCCCACGTGCTGATACATGATAACCAATCTCATGAATGACGGAAGAATATATATAAACCTAAAGACAACTAGGTATGGGGAGGCGCTCTAATTACTAAGAATTACTACACTCCAACTAAGCATTGACTTAAGCATCGTAGAATTTACCCTGGAGAACCACTCTGAGATCTATTTTGCAGGAATAACAATCCATCAGGGAGACGAAGAATATTGGATCTAAACCATCTTATCGGATCTTAGATAGGTTGCGAATTTGGCTTTCATCGAGTGGCGCCGTCTGTGGGGAAGAAACTTCTTGATTTTTGCAGGGATATTCACAATCCTATTTTCAATTTCGGCCTATACAAAGATGGTGGATACAAGATCTGGAGGGCAGACGACAGTCGAAGAAACTAGCCGAGGAAGAGTACAACGTAGTCATTCGGGCCTTACTGACAACGATCCTTTGTGTTTGGGTGAAATCCCTGAACATTCGAAACATCCCTCAGTCCATGAGATTGAACATTCACAGCACACGACTCCAAATTGAGATGATTCGCCTGCCTGAAGACGACTTGAAGCAGATGAGAGAGCGTTATGGAATTGCATCGTGCGTAGTTTGAAGAGTTTTGGAGGGCTAGGCATAATCCATGCCCCTTCGAAAATGAACCAAGACCTAGCAACCAGGAACGCAGCTATCGGAAGAGGAATGATGACAGAAATGAAGCTTCAGCCTCTCATGCTAACAACAATTATGCAAACGACGGTTCTAAGGTTAAGTCAAAACATGACCCAAAACGACCGCGACATAATGATTTCCCTCAAATCAGCAATAGAATAGCTGATGATATTCACGATTTGTTGGGTTCTAAAGACGAAATGGATGCCCCATCACTCTTCGCGCTTGACATAATGCAGTACCCTATGCCGGTAGGATTTAAATTGCCCGACAAAATTCCATCCTACAGGGAAATTCTAACCCCCTAGACTTTCTATCGTGATTTAAATAGGTGATGAACTTAAAAAATGCTCCGATGGAAATAATGTGTAAAGCGTTTCCCATTTACTTGAGCAGAAATGCATGAGTATGGATTGGTGACCTTCCACGCAATAGTGTCTCATCATTCCAATAGTTGGCTCAACTTTTTCATACTTGCTTCTTACAGAGGAAGAAGTTCCACAAAACGACTACAAATCTGATGAACCTCAAGCAAGAGAAGGATGAATCCCTCAAGTCATATGTTGAAAGGTTCAATGACGAGAGCATGCAGGTGGCTGATCGAACAAATCAGTTGGTAATCTCGACCTTCATGAATGGTTTAAATCCTAGACCATTCTACACAAAATTGGCACAAGAAACCCTAGCTAATACTCAGACGTTGTGGCAGATGGTAGAAAGTTACACAAAGGGAGAAGAAGCCAATCGAAAGAAAAGAGAAAATGAGAAGCATGAGAAAAATTATCAAGAACATACCAAAGGGAATAACCCTCAAAGAAGCGCCTTTGATAGGCTCAACTACAATCGGGGTCGCCTTGAGCCTCAAATTCAAGAAAAGAGCCTAATGCCGCTAACCAAGACTCACACCGAGATCCTATCCATACATAGAGATCTTCTCAAACCTCTAGTTCCGTTAACTGTGGCATCTCATAAAAGACCTCAGCATCTTTGGTGTTGGATTATGCCCTAAGAACCAATCATATGATGATGGTATATGCATATATTGTATCATAATGTTCATAATTAATGGCACTAATTATTATGTTTATCTTATATCTGCGTTTTAGGAAATAAACATAATGATGTCCCAAGAATTTAATTATTCTAAAATTATCCCTAGTCGAGAATTATCATTACATGGGACAATGATAATGCATTAAGACTAGTATGTGTAGTGACTGATTAAATTGTTCATGATATGAGATATCAAGTCAACCCATGGGTACATGTTAGAGAACAATGTACTGGATTGACCCACCATGAGAAATATTGCATGGATTATTATATAAAGTGTCATAAATATTTCTCATAGTGATGATGGTGTAAATAATCCTTAGACTTGAGATCCTCAGAGATCCCAACATGAGGAGTTGCATGTTTTGATACTACCAAACGTTACCCGTAACAGGGTGAACTATAAAAGTAGTAATTGGATATGTAATAAATCATGTAGTGGGATGTTAAGTGATTAAGAAAGGATTTGCCCCTCTTTTATAATGGGAGTGATATCTTTGGGCCTCTTGATTGAGTAAGACCATAAAATGCATGGCCGTGCTCAAATGAGTCGATATGTGATAGCGGACTCATTTGCTTAGATGTGTCTACTCGGGAATCAAGAAATGAAAAGATTGAACTATACGAGCATGACACGATCCATGGCTTGTGTTCGATCAAGATATCTAGGGCAAAGGGATTTAATTACACAGTAATATCTATCACAAAAAAAGTAATGTCGAATTACAAATATTCTCATGACTTGGGTAGTATTGATGTGTTGCTACACACGCCATTACTTTTGGCATAAAATATATTTTATGTCAATGCCAACGTTATGAGAACCTATTGGATCATACACTTAGATCGTATCCAAAAGAAGTGCAAAATTCATGTGATGAAATTTTGGTTAATTTGAGAATCCTATTGAGAATAGGAATCTATCGGGTTTTCGTTTTAAAACGGTTTTGGATGTAAGGCCAAAATATTTTGGTTCTATTAATATTAATAAATCCAAAATGAGTTTTAGATTTATTAATTAAATAATGATCAAAATGGTTATTGGAAAATGAAAAGGCAGCCATGAATGTATATGTAATACATTGTAACTCATTTTATGAAAATGAAAAGGCAGCCATTTATTGGAAAATGAAAAGATAACCATGTGCAACATATTTCAATTCAATTGCTAGTATATGAAATGTGAAAAGGCAGCTGTTCACATGGATACAAATGAAGAAAAACTGTTGGATGCAATGAAGAAACCGAAGGCACACTTTCATTGAGAGAGTTTTCCTTTTAAGCTTTCTTTGTTGAAGAAAATTGTGTGCTATTCTTGGTGGACGAATTTTATTCATTATTCTTCTCTTGTTCAATATAGACACCACTCCTTATTTGAGAAATAAGAACAAAACCGAAATTTGAGTTGAGAACTCAAAATAGAAAACCAATCCTTAAGTTGAGAACTTGAGGGAATACCCAAGTAACAAAATCTTAGCTAGCACTAAAAGAATTTTGTTATTTCTTTCTTTAGTTAATTGTTTGACAATTAACTTGAAGCTTGGAGACGATCATGTGGATACCATAGAGGCAAGGCTAGATTGGTTTTGCTTGTGATTCGACAATCAACAATCTCCAACAATCAACAAGGCTACACTACCGGTTGGTTAACAATCTTCACTACCAATTTGATTTCACTTCGTATGGATCCTTGGAGGGAACCAAAAATTTTAATTTCCACTGCGTTCTTTGATTTGGTTTCCTACAGTGGTATCAGAGCCACTTACGAAGGCTCAAATTGGTTTTAAGTGAGAAGCATGCTTGTTTGATTAAATTGTTTATGAACTAGTATGCTGAAATTTGGATCTTATGAATATGTTCATTAAATCTGGATTTTAATGAAACATATATGATATGTTTATGTCTATTAAATCAGTTTAGGGTATTCTTTAAAGTGTTATTACTAGATATGAATAATATGAGATATATATATATGTGTGTGATATATATATATGAATATGCATGGAAGAAACAAAGTTCAGCTTTTCTGGAATTTTAATGTTGAATTTCGGGTTTTCTTAATTCTCTTGAGTTTTGGTTTTGATAAAATTTATTAAAATTCAAAATAAGATATGTTGAATCATATTGAGTCTAAATATGTATATGATGCATAATATTGACTTCGTATTTTTCCTAGAAAATTTGATAAACTCCGGTTTTGGCTTTGTGCTATTTTCGGTTGGACAAAAATCCTAGTTTTGGTTGTTGCAATTTTTTGGAGGCTATTTCAGTTTCAATCTTTATTTTGAGGCTGAAATTAATATGTGTGATATATGTATGTGTGATATATATATCTATATATAATATTAAGAGCAAATTGTAATTTTAAACCCAAACCTTCCATGCATAATATATTATTCAAAATCTGAATATTTGATTTAATGTTAATTGTTATTAATTAATTAGATTAATATATTTAATTGACAATCATATATGAAATGCACATTTTGTGATAATTGAGCATGGTGCACAGTTATAGCCCTTAGCCCAATGTGATTGGAAATGGTTTTGTAATGGTTGTAACTAAATATGACCTGCGTGTCATGCCTTGCTAAATTTCTAGTTGTACATTCTTTTCTCATCTAACTCCCCTTAAATGTAAATCGAGGTATCTAAAGATGTAATAGTTAGATTAGAGATAGGATTAGTCTAGAAATCAAGGAGTTCGTGACTATATGAAGACGACCAAAGGAGGCACTTGGAGAAGATGCTAATACCCTTAGGTTGACCTTTGGCTTGAGAGAATCAACTTAGTTTGGGCCATAACTATGTCATGTTTAATTTCTTGTTCATGTATGAGATGCATGATTGTGTATGGTTATTTGTTAAGTATATGATGAGATTATGTATGTAATAATTAGTTAGAAAATTATGTGATAATTGGACTAAAACTTACTACAATAACCAAATCAAACAAAATAGTGAGATTTTAACAAATCCCTCAAACCAAATATTAAGTCTAAAATGCCTTCCGATGCCTAGCACTCGTCAAGGCTTCAATTGATCATGTGCAGGCTTGCCAAAGCAAGGTGCTATGATCCATCTTAGTGAGACGCTACAGAATAATAGTAATATCCAATTGCTAACCATTGGGTTAGACTTAACTAGGTGAACTCAATAGGATTGAGACCTAGAGGCATAGAGTTGGGCTTTAGCTTATTAGATGAGCTAGAATAAAGAGTTATTCACCCAACTATCCAAGAGTTATATGGGATATAATTGACAAATGTTGTCTACCTAAATAGCCGAGTTTTGGGCGATTAGCCAAAGCTAACTCAAAATTAGGTGAAATATGGATCTTGGCCCACTAGATAGATATTAGATTAATCTTTCCGAATTAATATTGAGGGTTATTAATTTGAATAACATAGTGGGAGTAACAATTAACAAAAGTCCATATTAAATGTTCGCATTCATGATACTTATTTTGCATATTTCTGTTGTAGATAACCATGGCAAATAATACTAACAATAACACGTTATCACTGTGATCTGTCCTTGAGAAGGACAAGTTAAATGGGACAAATTTCCTAGATTGGTACAAGAACTTGAGGATAGTCCTCAAGCATGAGAAAAAGATATATGTCCTAGAAGGACCCTTACCTCAGGAACCAGAGGATGACGCTACAAGAGTTGAAATAGATGCTTATAGGAAGCATCAAAATGATGCTCTAGACGTTGCTTGCCCCATGCTTGCTACCATGAACCCTGAGCTTCATAAGCAACATGAGAACATGCAAGCGTATGATATGATTCAACACCTTAAGCAACTATATGAAGAGCAAGCTCGTCAAGAGAGATTTGATATCTCTAAGGCGTTATTCCAGTGCGGAATGGCAGAGGGAGCTCCTATTGGAGCTAATGTACTCAAAATGATTGGGTACATAGAAAGCCTTGAAAGATTAGGTTTTGCATTAGGCCGAGAGTTGGCCACAGACGTTATCTTGCAATCATTGCCAGATAGCTATGGTCAATTCATTCTTAATTACAATATGAATGAAATTGACAAAACTTTGCCACAGTTACTAGGCATGTTGAGAACTGTCGAAGCTAACATGAAGAAGTCTAAGCCCAATAGTGTCCTTATGATTAATAAGGGAAATAAGAAGGGTAAGACCAAGGTGAAAGGAAAGGGCAAGAAAGTCAAGCCCAAGTTCTTTGAAACTACACTAAAACCTAAAAGAAAGGTTGCAAAAGTTGCCAAGGAAGGGAAATGTTTCCATTGCAGTGAGACCGGACATTGGAAGAGAAACTACAAGGTTTACCTGGAAGAACTTAAGAAGAAGAATGAAAATTCCACTTTAGGTATTCATGTTATAGAAATTAATTTATCTACTTCTTTTTCATGGGTATTAGATACCGGATGTGGTTCTCACATTTGTGTGAATGTGCAAGAACTGAGAAAAAGTAGAACTTTGGCTAAAGGCGAAGTCAACCTATGAGTGGGGAATGGAGCAAGGGTTGCTGCATTAGCTGCAGGGACTTATGTCTTGAATCTGCCCTCAGGGCTTGTTTTAGAACTGAATAATTGCTACTATGTGCCTTCCATTACGAAGAATCTTATTTCGATTTCTTGTTTAGACGAGAGTGGATTTACATTTATAATAAAAAACAAATGTTGTTCCTTTTATTTAAATGATATCTTCTATGGAAGTGCACAAATGGTTAGTGGCCTTTATGTTCTAAATCTAGACATGCCTATCTATAACGTAAATACTAAAAGGATTAAATTAGATAATTTTAATCCGACTTATCTCTGGCATTGTCTTCTGGGCCATATAAATGAAAATCGCATTTCCAAACTCCAAAAGAATAGACTTTTGGACTCATTCGATTTTGAATCATATGAGAAATGTGAATCATGTTTATTGGGCAAGATGACCAAAGCCCCCTTCACGAAACATAGTGAAAGGGCAAGCGATGTATTGGAATTAATACATACTGATGTATATGCACTATTCAATACACAAGCTAGAGGTGGTTTTCAATACTTCATTACATTTACTGACGACTGCAGTAGATATGGCTATGTGTATCTTATGAGACACAAGTCAGAATCATTTGAAAAATTTAAAGAATTCAAGAATGAAGTAAAAAACCAACTTGGTAAGAGTATTAAAATACTTCGATCTGATCGAGGAGGTGAATACTTAAGCCAAGAGTTCAATGACTATCTAAAGGAGTGTGGGATAGTCTCACAACTTACTCCTCCTAGAACTCCACAATGGAATGGTGTGTCTAAGAGGAGAAATCGAACTTTGTTAGACATGGTTCGGTCCATGATGAGTCATGCAGATTTTCCAAAATCCTTCTGGGGACATGCTTTACTTACAGCTATTTTCACACTAAACCGAGTTCTATCTAAATCAGTTCAAAAGACACCATATGAGATATGAACTGGGAAGCGTCCTAATATGTCTTTTATGAAGATTTGGAGATGTGAGGCTTACGTCAAACGTCAAGTATCCAAAAACTTGGACCAAAATCTGATAAATGTAATTTTGTGGGGTATCCTAAAGAAACAAAAGGATACTATTTCTATTATCCCAATGAGAACAAAATGTTTGTTGCTCGGACTGGTGTTTTTCTAGAAAAGGAATTTATTTCTAGAAAAACTAGTGGGAGACAAATAGAACTTGAAGAAATTCGAGAACCACAAAATATTACTGAACTTGATGAGATGGAAATTGAGCAAACACCACAAAAGGTTGTGGAACAAGTTGTTCAAGAGACACAAGCCCCACGTAGGTCTACTAGGATTCATCATGAGCCATAGAGATATGGATTTCTTGTGACTAATGACATCTTGCTAATAGATCAAGATGAACCTACGACCTATCAAGAAGCTATATCGGGGCCAGATTCTGAGAAATAGCTTGAAGCCATGAGATCTGAGATGGAATCCATGTATACAAACCAAGTATGGGCTTTGGTTGATCCACCTGAAGGAGTAAAACCCATAGGGTGCAAATGGGTCTTCAAAAAGAAGAATGACATGGATGGTGAAGTACATACCTTTAAGGGACGATTGGTTGCAAAAGGTTTTAAACAAGTTGATGGTATAGACTATGAGGAGACTTTTTCACCAGTCGTAATGCTTAAATCCGTCAGGATCTTGCTTGCGATAGCTGCATTCCATGATTATGAAATCTAGCAAATGGATGTCAAAACTGCTTTTCTTAATGGAAATCTTCTCGAGGATGTGTACATGACACAACCTGAGGGTTTTGTCGATCCGAAAAATGCTGGAAAGGTTTGTAAGCTACAACGATCCATTTATGGATTGAAACAAGCTTCTCGAAGTTGGAATCTTCGGTTCGATGATGCAATCAAAGAATTTGGTTTCATCAAGAATGAAGATGAACCTTGTGTCTACAAGAAGGTTAGTGGGAGCACTGTTGTCTTCCTAGTATTGTATGTAGATGATATACTACTTATTGAGAATGACATTCCATATTTACAGTCTGTAAAGAAATGGCTAGGAAGTTGTTTTTCAATGAAAGACTTAGGTGAGGCAACCTATATATTAGGTATCAAAAGCTATAGAGATAGATCAAAGAGATTGATTGGCCTAAGCCAAAGTACATACATAGATAAAGTGCTAAAGCGGTTTAGCATGCAAAAATCTAAGAAAGGATTCTTACCTATGGGGCATGGAATTACTCTTTCGAAGGAACATTGTCCTTCGACATAAGAAGAGAGACAACGCATGAGTAGCATTCCATATGCATCAGCTATTGGATCTATCATGTACGCCATGCTATGTACTCATCCCGATGTCTCATATGCTTTCAGCTTAACGAGTAGATATCAAGTAGATCCCGGTGAACGTCACTGGATCACTGTCAAAAATATCCTTAAGTACTTGAGAAGGACTAAGGATACATTCTTGATATATGGAGGTGAGGAAGAGCTCAATGTAACTGGTTACACTGACGCAAGCTTCCAAACTGACAAGGATGACTACCGATCACAGTCGGGTTATGTGTTTTGCTTAAATAGTGGTGCTGTGAGCTGGAAGAGTTCAAAGCAGGCAACGGTAGCCGACTCTACAACAGAGATCGAGTATATTGCTGCTTCTGATGCAGTAAAAGAGGCAGTTTGGATCAAGAAGTTCATTACAGAACTTGGGGTTGTACCTAGCATTGCCAATCCAATTGTGCTCTATTGTGACAACAATGGAGCCATTGCGCAATCTAAAGAACCCAGATCTCACCAACGATCCAAACATATACTTCGACGTTTCCATCTTATCTGAGAGATAATTGAGAGAGAGGATGTGAAAATATGCAAAGTACCAACAGATGATAATATAGCTAACCCACTAACAAAACCTTTGGCGCAGCAGAAGCATGACGTCATACTAGATCATTAGGCATTACAGAGATGTCTAATTAATCTTAGCTCAAGTGTAGTTCATTAGGCATTAGAGAGATGTCTGATTGGTCTTAGTTCAAGTGGGAGTTTGTTGGATTATGCCCTAAGAACCAATCATATGATGATGGTATATGCATATATTGTATCATAATGTTTATAATTAATGGCACTAATTATTATGTTTATCTTATATCTGCGTTTTATGAAATAAACATAATAATGACCCAAGAATTTAAGTATTCTAAAATTATCCCTAGTCGAGTATTATCATTAAATGGGACAATGATAATGCATTAAGACTAGTATGTATAGTGACTAATTAAATTGTTCATGATATGAGATATCAAGTCAACACATGGGTACATGTTAGAAAACAATGTACTGGATTGACCCACCATGAGAAATATTGCATGGATTATTATATAAAATGTCATAAATATTTCTCATAGTGATGATGGTGTAAATAATCCTTAGACTTGAGATCCTCAGAGATCCCAACATGAGGAGTTGCATGTTTTGATACTACCAAACGTTACTCGTAATAGGGTGAACTATAAAAGTAGTAATTGGATATGTAATAAATCATGTAGTGGGATGTTAAGTGATTAAGAAAGGATTTGCCCCTCTTATATAATGGGAGTGATATCTTTGGGCCTCTTGATTGAGTAAGACCATAAAATGCATGGCCGTGCTCAAATGAGTCGATATGTGATAGCGGACTCATTTGTTTAGATGTGTCTACTCGGGAATCAAGAAATGAAAAGATTGAACTATACGAGCATGACACGATCCATGGCTTGTGTTCGATCAAGATATCTAGGGCAAAGGGATTTAATTACACAGTAATATCTATCACAAGAAAAGTAATGTCGAATTACTAATATTCTCATGACTTGGGTAGTATTGATGTGTTGCTACACACCGCTCATTACTTTTGGCATAAAATATACTTTATGTCAATACCAACGTTATGACAACCTATTGGGTCATACACTTAGATCGTATCCAAAAGAAGTGCAAAATTCATGTGATGAAATTTTGGTTAATTTGAGAATCCTATTGAGAATAGGAATCTATCGGGTTTTCGTTTTAAAATGGTTTTAGATGTAAGGCCAAAATATTTTGGTTCTATTAATATTAATAAATCCAAAATGAGTTTTAGATTTATTAATTAAATAATGATCAAAATGGTTATTGGAAAATGAAAAGGCAGCCATGAATGTATATGTAATACATTGTAACTCATTTTATGAAAATGAAAAGGCAGCCATTTATTGGAAAATGAAAAGACAACCATGTGCAACATATTGCAATTCAATTTCTAGTATATGAAATGTGAAAAGGCAGCTGTTCACATGGATACAAATGAAGAAAAACTGTTGGATGCAATGAAGAAACCGAAGGCACACTTTCATTGAGAGAGTTTTCCTTTTAAGCTTTCTTTGTTGAAGAAAATTGTGCGCTATTCTTGGTGCACGAATTTTATTCATTATTCTTCTCTTGTTCAATATAGACACCACTCCTTATTTGAGAAATAAGAACAAAATCAAAATTTGAGTTGAGAACTCAAAATAGAAAACCAATCCTTAAGTTGAGAACTTGAGGGAATACCCAAGTAACAAAATCTTAGCTAGCACCAAAAGAATTTTGTTATTTCTTTCTTTAGTTAATCGTTTAACAATTAACTTGAGGCTTGGAGACGATTGTGTGGATACCATAGAGGCAAGGCTAGATTGGTTTTGCTTGTGATTCGACAATCAACAATCTCCAACAATCAACAAGGCTACACTACCGGTAGGTTAACAATCTTCACTACCAATTTGATTTCACTTCGTATGGATCCTTGGAGGGAACCAAATATTTTAATTTCCACTGCATTCTTTGATTTGGTTTCCTACATTTGGTGTGTTTTTCACAACGACCATGGACATGATACTGAGGATTGCAAAGACCTCAAAAAGGAGATACAAGACTGCATCTGCAATGGAATGCTAGGCCAGTACATCCAGAGGTGACATTCAAGGGCCCAACCTCGGTCTAGAGGCCTGGGAGGTGGCTACCACTCCGGAGGATGAGGTGGAAGACATGGTAGCTTAGGTCCATATTCACACCAGGTAGACTACTGACAAAGGTGGGACCCTGCCATGAATTAGCCATATTAGCAATATCAAAACAATTCTTCACAATAGCTAACATCTCAAAGATTCGTCTAATGATAAACGTAATGTTATCGGTGTCATCCACGCCATATTCGATGGCTACCTAGAGGGTCAATCGCAGTCTGCGAGTAAAGCTAATGCAAGGAGGATTCCTCCTCAAACGCCAATCAACAAATGTTTCAAATCTTTCGAAGTCATCTTTTTCTTGAAAAGAGATGCGGTTCCCACCATTAGCCCGCACAATGATGCTTTGGTTATTAAAGTTATAGTGGCAAATAAGGAGGTACATCGAGTCTATGTTAATGATGGTAGCGCAGTTGATGTCCTATATATTGATTGTTTTCGCAAGTTGGAGATCGACTTTGCAGCGTTAAAATCGTCCAGTATGCCTTTAGTGACATTTACTCACGAAGTCATTTTTCTTGTTGGCATAATCACACTTGCAGTTACGGTGGGGGACTACCCCTGAGATAAAACTATAATGACAAACTTCTACATCGTTGATACTCCATCTCCCTTCAATGCAATCATCGGGAGATCATGGATGAACAAAGCTAAGGCCATTTGGTCACCATACGATTTGGTAATGAAATTTCCTACTGAACATGGAGTGGCATCAGTACGAGGGGATCAATATGCGGCAAGAGAATGCATGCATATTGCAATCAAAGGTAAACATACTTTGACGAAGGGCGTACAAGACATTCAAGCCCTAGAAGTGTTATGGTTCGACCCAAAGGTGCTACCTTAGGGGATAATAAACAAAGGCAAAAGTACACTACTTCCTTCTAAAAACCCTATGATCATACCTCAGAATATCTTTGGGAACTCTAAGGTCACACATCGGAGACCCAAAGATGCCAAGAACTTTGAGGTCACACCTTGATGACCTTGAGAAGCCAAGGGCTCAAAGGTCACATCTTCTAGCTCCCAAGAGGTCAGTTTGTGCAAAGGTCCTGTGGAGATCATTGACGAAGTGTAAGAAGTCGTAGTAGACGACAAACACTCTGATAGGGAAATTAAGGTTGGAGCTACATTGCAAGCCTTGATATAAAAATCACATTATTCATCTCCTCTGCCAATACAAAGAAGTTTTTGCATGAGGCCCAAAAAATATGCTTGGGATCTCGATGTCTCTCATGACACACAAACTAACAAATGAAAGATCGTTGGCTCTAGACAAGAATTTGGTGGTCAATGAAGAAGTGAAAAAATTACTTCAATCTGATATCATCAAAGAGGTATTCTACCCTACATGGTTTTATCCAATCCAGTGCTGGTTAAGAAACCTAATGATAGTTGGTGGATGTGTATTGCCTACACTGACCTCAACAAATACTACTCGAAAGATTGTTATCCCTTGCTAGTGATCGACCAGAAAGTCGAAGCCATTTCGGGATATGAGGTTCTTATGTTTCACGATGCCTACAAAAGTTACCATCAAATCCTAATGGCTAAAAAAGATGCCAAGAAAATTGCCTTCGTCATAGAGATGGGAGTTTTCTGCTATACAAAGATGCCTTTTGAGTTGAAGAATGCAAGAGCAACTTACCAGTTCCTGGTAAATCAGGTGTTTTCAGATCAGATTGGTAGGAACTTGGAGGTATATGTAGATGACATGGTGATAAAATTGAAGAAAAGTGAGAGCGCACCCAAAGATCTGGAAGAAAGATTGCAAACCATATTAAAGGGAATGCGTCTAAACCTCAAAAAGAGTCCTTTCGGGGTAGGATTTGGAAAATTTTTGGGATTTATGGTTTCTAAAAAAGGAATTGAAGCCAACCTAGATAAGATAAGAGCCATCGCAGAGATGACACCTCCTCGAACTTTAAAGGAGGTCTAGAAGTTAACCGATTCATTGGCAACGTTGAATGATTCCTGCAGATCTACTTGACGGATCTTTCATTCTTCCGCACCCTAAGGGAAGCCAAGAACTTCAAGTTGAATGAAGATTGCTAGAAAGCTTTTGAGGAGTTAAAGAGACATCCGCAAGTTTGCCAAGACTCACTGTGCTTGTACCGGAGAGGTTTTATATTTGTATTTAGCGCCTTCAAATAACACCGATAGCGTAGTACTCATCCGTGATGTGAACTGCGGCAAAGATCGGGCCTACTACATCAATTGTGCCCTTCAAGGGGTCGAGACGAGGTATCTCTTGATAGAGAAAATAGTCCAGGCCCTGATCTATGCTACTCGAAGATTAAAACCTTACTTCTAAGCTCACCCCATATGTGTTCTCAGTGATCAACTCATTAAACATATACTTTTTAAGCCAGAAGCTTCCGGGAAACTGGCAAAATGGGCCATAGAGTTAGGGGAACAAAATATCCAGTACCAACTTCGAACAGCAATAAAGGCTCAAGCCCTCACAGATTTCATAATAGAGATACCTACTACGGAGACCCCAAAGGCCAGCCCTTCGACATCACCCACACCAGCAAAGAAAAAAGCAAATGACTCAAAGGCCTAAACTTTATACGTTGATGGTGCATCGAACGAAGATGGTAGTGGAGCCGGACTCTTGTTGTGTAGTCTAGAGAACATAGAGATCACCTATGCCTTGCGCTTTGACTTCAAAATGACTACAATGAAGTTGACTATGAAGCCTTAATCAGAGGACTAAATCTGGCTCAAATGATGAAAGCGAAGGAAGTATGCACGTACAGCGACTCTCAAATAGTCGTCAATTAAGTACAAGGTTCTTATGAAGCTAAAGAATCCCATATGAAGAAGTATTTTGATAAGGTACGTGTTGGATTATGCCCTAAAGACCAATCATATGATATACTTTAGGCATATATTGTATCATAATGTTTATAATTAATCGCAATGATTATTTTGTTTATTTCTATATCTGCATTCTATGAAATAAATATAATAGTAATGTTCCAAGAATTTAATTATTCTAAAATTATCCCTCGTTGAGTATTATCATTAAATGGGACAATGATAATGCATTAAGACTAGAATGTGTAGTGACTGATGAAATTGTTCATGATATGAGATATCAAGTCAACACATGGGTGCATGTTAGAGAACAATGTACTGGATTGACCCGCCATGAGAAATATTACATGGATTATTATATAAAGTGTCATAAATATTTCTCATAGTGATGATGGTGTAAATAATCCTTAGACTTCAGATCCTCAGAGATCCCAACATGAGGAGTTGCATGTTTTGATACTACCAAACGTTACCCGTAACAGGGTGAACAATAAAAGTAGTAATTGGATATGTAAAAAAATCATGTAGTGGGATGTTGAGTGATCAAGATAGGATTTGCCCCTCCTATATAACGGGAGTGATATCTTTGGGCCCCTTGGTTGAGTAAGACCATAAAATGCATGGCCATACTCAAAATGAGTCGATATGTGATATCGGACTCATTTGCTTAGATGTGTCTACTCGGGAATCAAGAAATGCAAAGATTGAATTATACGAGCATGACATGCTCCATGGCTCATGTTCAATCATGATATCTAGGGCAAAGGGATTTAATTACACGGTAATATCTATCACAAGAAAAGTAATGTCGAATTACTAATATTTTCATGACTTGGGTAGTATTGATGTGTTGCTACACACCGCTCATTACTTTTGGCATAAAATATATTTTATGTCAATGCCAACGTTATGAGAACCTATTGGGTCACACACTTAGATCGTATCCAAAAGAAGTGCAAAATTCATGTGATGAAATTTTGGTTAATTTAAGAATCCTATTAAGAATAGGAATCTATCAGGTTTTCGTTTAAAAAAGGTTTTTGTTTTAGGGCCAAAATATTTTGGTTCTATTAACATTAATAAATCCAAATGATTTTTAGATTTATTAATTAAATAATAATCAAAATGGATTTTATTATTGGAAAATGAAAAGGCAACCATTCATTGGAAAATGAAAAGGCAACATATTGCAATTCAATTTCTAGAATATGAAATGTGAAAAGGCAGCTGTTCACATGGATGAATTATTGAATTCAGATCAAGAAAACCGATGGGACAAAAAGTTCTGTTTGAGAGCTTTCCTTTTAAGCTTTCTTTGTTGAAGAAAAACAAGTGCTATTCTTTGGTGCACGAAATTTTATTCTTTATTATTCTCTTGTTCAATATAGACACCACTCCTTATTTGAGAAATAAGAACCAAAAATGAATTTATAAGAAGAGATTGATAGAAAACCAATTCTTGAGTTGAGAACTTGAGGGAATACCCGAGTAACAAAATCCTAGCTAGCACTATAAGATTTTTGTTACTTCTTTCTTTAGTTAATTGTTTGACAATTAACTTGAGGCTTGGATATGATCGTGTGGATACCATAGAGGCAAGGCTAAACTTTTTTTGCTTGTGATTCGACATTCGACAATCTACGATCTTCTACCGCTACAAGAAAAGGTATGAATTCCACCTACCGGTTTGACTTCACTTCATATGGATCCTTGGAGGAAACCAACAAAATTTTAAAATTTCCGTTGCATTCTTTGAATTGGTTTCCTACATTACGTCATCTTGGTTATTTTTTTGATAGCTTCAAGATTGTGCAAATCCCCAGAAATAAAAGGGCTGATACCCTAAGCAAGTTGGCATCCTTTGCATTTTCTTATCTAAACAAAAAGGACTTGGTGGAGATACTCCCTTGCAGAAGTATTGAAAAAAAGGCCACCATGACCATCAAGGAGGTGGGAGATAACTAGATGACTCCCATACAGAAATATTTGCAAATGGGAAACTGGCTGATGATAAAAATGAGGCAAGGAAATTGAAGTTAAAGGCGTTTCGCTATGTCATACAAGACGGCATCCTTTGCAAACGATCTTACCTCCAGCCTCTGCTCCGATGCGTAGGACCTCAGCATGCCGATTATATACTCCAAGAAGTACACCTTGGATCTTGTGGGAGCCATATAGGACCCTGCATGCTTGCTAAGAAAATCATTCGATGGGGTTACTATTGATTGACTATGTTTAAAAATGCCTATGATTTTGTGTAGAAGTGTGTTAAGTGCCATCTTCATGCTCTGATAATCAAGCGACCTTAGATGGAGTTTTCTAGGCCTTTCACACAATGGGGAATTGATATTCTCGAACATTTCCCCAAAGCTCCAGGATGAGTGAATTTCTTAATAGTCATAATCGACTACTTCATTAAGTGAGTAAAAGTCGAGCCTTTGGCTACTATCACCAGATAAAATGTTTTGAAGTTTGTGTGGAGCAAAATTGCTTGCGAATTTGGTATGCCTCAAATGATTATTTCAGACAATAGGAAAAAATTTGCAGATGATCAATTCGCTTTATGTGAAGAACTTCAGATTAAACAAAACTTCACTTCCGTTGCGCATCCTCAATCAACGGTCAAGTCAAAGTCACAAATCGTACTATACTGTAGGGACTCAAGACTCGGCTGGATAAAACAAAGGGGATTGGGTAGAAAATCTCTCAAATGTGATAAGGTGAACCCTAACTCAACCTGAAAACCATGGTTGCCAAGTGAGGACTGACCCAACCTTATAAACCAGCCCAGTAACCCCTCAGGAACCAATGTGGGATGGCCCCATAAACCCCTGCGCACACATCATTCCCAACCCCCTGCGCACACATCCTTCCCGACCCCTTTAGACTTCACGTCCTCGTGCAGAGAACCGCTCTCACGAGACCCGGCAGAGAACCTTTGTACATGCGGCCCAGAGAACCTTTGTACATGCGGCCAGGAACCCGGGTGCACGCGCCCACACGACCCACTGAGGATTGGCTCTGATACCAACTGATAAGGTGAACCCTAACTCAACCTAAAAACCATGGTTGCCAAGTGAGGGCTGACCCAACCTTATAAACCAGCCCAGGAACCCCTCAGGAACCGATGTGGGATGGCCCCATAAACCCCTGCGCACACATCATGTAACTCTTAGAGTCCATTTGTGAAACCTTAGCTTGTACTCCTTTAAGGAGCCGTCGGCCATCTTGAGGAGACAGACTTTTGATGAATGAAAATTTGGTTCTTGACATTACGTGCTTGAGAGAATTTACTCTCTAGTTCTGTAATTACTTGCAAATTACACAAATCGGAATTTGTGCGTTTGTTGGCTCTTAGACTTTCCTAGATTTGTTCCCTAGGAAATTCGGGTCTTCTTCCATTGATTGATTCCAAGGTTCTTAGATACAGGTTATCTAGGGGTTGAGGAGCTCTTCCACCTTCAAGGAACATACCATCTCCAATGAGAGATTCCAGTTGGGTTGATCCAAGGCGTAACGTGTGTAGTGAGTTTTGGAACAAGTTATCCAAGGGTTCACGCCGCTTTTGGTATCGTGAGCGTCTTGGTTCCTAAGTCGCTCATATCTTTTCTTTTACCGCATAAAAAAATCATCATCATTAGTATGTTCTTTATCTCCTCAATCTTCTTGTTGTATTGAATCGTGTTATGACGAAGCAAATTGTTCTTGTATTGATGTGTTGGTTTCAGCTTGCTTCCATCTTAGACAAACCCGTACCTTTGCTCTCTTGATGAATCCATACCCTTGCGGCTGCAATTGTTGTTTATGCCTTGCTGAAATTGAAGAAAAAAAGAATAGAAAAAAAAAAGAAGAAGAAGAAAATTGTTGGGAATTTTTATTTTTTTTGTGGCTTGAGCAGAAAACTTCAGGCGGACAGTAAGTGGTCTTAACGTCGTTTTTTGACCACCAAAGTGGAATCGGACCGCCTTTGGCTGTCTGCTTTAAAGTTACCATGCCAAAATCCTTTTCTGATTTGGAAACAGATTTGTCTTTCAAGTTCCGATTGTAATTTGGAATTGTTTCCAGCTTGTGATTAGCCTACTATTTGTCCAAATACATCCTCCTACCACATTTTTTGCCCAGAAACATCCTTGACCAATTCCAGAGTTTGGAAGGGCTGAGACCGACCACTAATACAAGCTAATATTTTGTCCAAATTTCTTTTCTTCAAGTGTCTTGAATTGTGATCCGAAAATTCTGAAATTTTGTGTGTTTCACTGATTTTTCGTGTAGGTTCTGAATTTGCACTCAATTTGTCCAAACTCCTTGCCAAAATTTCGAATTCTTGTGATTTTTGGTGCTGTTTTCATTGATTCCTTAGATTAATTCTATTCTCATTGTCCACTTGCATTACTTTGTTGTAAATTCCTTTGTGTGACATTGTTTGAGTAAGAATAGAAACAGAAGAGCAAATTGAGTGGTGTGAATCCGTCCCTTCACTTATATAAGACCGAGAGTGCTCAAACACTTGGTGAGTGAATTTGGGATTTGGGAAGGGAAGTGAGGACTTATAAACTGTTTTATTTTCTTTGCTAACCTTTGCATCTCTAATGGAGAGGCAACTGCCACCACCACCGGGTTCTAAGGAATCCTATGAAGAGATGCTAGCAAAATTTTACACTTTGGTTTCAGGATTTTCATTCATCAAAAGTCTGTCTCCTCAAGATGGCCGACGGCTCCTTAAAGGAGTACAAGCTAGGGTTTCACAAATGGACTCTAAGAGTTACATGACTCTTTGGGCTACATGACTCTAATTACCATATAATTAAAACTAAACCCAATGATCTTAAGAGGTTCTAAGGAAAATAGTAGTCAAGCCAAACCCATTATGTTTACAACTTGGAATTTGGCTCCAAAGTCTAATTAACAAGACCCAATTACACTTAGTACATTAATAAACATGGTCTTGTCAATCTTGGTCTTCTCCCCATCCTTTTGGCCCGTTTGGATGAGTCCATTCAAGGCTTCCTTCATTTTCTTTGTTCTAGCCCTTGTCATTGGTCCACCAAGACCTTCAAGTGGATCCAAGCTTGTTCTTGAAACCTTGCTATTGTCATCATGCTTCGGGCTCGAAGTCTCTTCAATGCTTGTTGAATTCATATCATCTTGACTTTCTTGAAAATCAAGATTCACATTTTTGTTAGTGGATTTTGTCACAGGTCGACAAGGTTCCTAGCAGTGGGTTTGGAATTTAAGAATCCACCTTCTCATCTCCACTTTTTTTTTTACTTTATTCATTGAAAAAAAAAGTGAAAAAAAAAAGAAAAGAAGAAAAAGGCCGAAAAAAAAAGTGCTGGCCGAATATTAAAAAAGAAGAAGAAGAAGAAGAAGTGGACACAAAAAAAAATTTGTTTCTTGAAGTTGTGATTTCATTTCTCTTATGATCTAGCTTGCCAAAAGATTCATCAACAAAGTTCTTCTCATTCAACCTTGGATAAAATTCTATCGTTCATATAGTTCACCATTCTTTTTATCTTTGTCTAGCTTTCAATTTATTATCTTTTCTTATTCCTTGGTGCATTCAATTTCACAACTTAAAGAACACAAAAATTGTTTGATAAGTTGTAGTTGTGAAAGTCACAGTCTCACTTCATAATTGTTCAAGTAAGTTCAATAACAACCTTAAGAGAGATAATGAGTGTAAATCTCATTTGTGAGAAAATTTGAATGTGAGTAGAGTGATTATTATTTGTGAGGATTTTTCTTGCAAGATTTCCGAAATGTCTCACAATTCCAACGAGGAGAATCATGAACAAAACTTACAAATCGAAACCTTGATGGGAGAAATTGTTGGATTATGCCCTAAAGATCAATCATCTGATGATTGTTTGGGCATATATATGTATCATACTATCTATAATCTATGGCAATTTATTATTATGTTTAATTTCATATATGCATATTATAAATAAATATAATAATGTCCTTCGAATTTAATTATTTTAAAACAATCCCTAGTCAAATATTATCATTAAAAGGACAATGATAATGCATTAAGACTCACATGTATAGTGATTGATGAAATGTGTCATGATACGAGATATCAAGTCAACACATGAGTACATGTTAGAGAACTATGCACTGGATCGACCCATCATGAGAAATGCTACATGGGTTATTCTATGAAGTGTCATAAGCATTTCTCATAGTGATGATGGTGTAAGTAATCTTTAGATCTGAGATCATCAGAGATCCCAACATGTGAAGTTGCATGTTTTGATGCTACTAAACGTTACCCGTAATAGGGTGAACTATAAAAGTGGCAATTGGATGTGTAATAAATCATGTGGTGGATTTTGAGTGATCAAGATAGGATTTTCACCTCCTATATAATGGGAGTGATATTTTGGGCCCCTTGACCAAGTGAGACCTTCAAATGCATAGCCGTGCTCAAATGAGTCGATATGTGATATCGAGCTCATTTGCTTAAATGTGTCTACTTGGGGATCAAGAAATGCAAAGATTAAACTATGCGAGTGTGACACGCTCTATGGCTCATGTTCAATCAAGATATCTAGGGCAAAGGGATTGAATTACATGGTAACATTTATCACAAGAAAAGCAATGTTGAATTACCAACATTCTTATAACTTGGGTAGCATTGATGTGTTGCTAGACACCGCTCAATGCTTATGGCATAAAATAAATTTTATGTCATTGCCAACGTTATAAGAACCTATTGGGTCACGCACTTAGATCGTATCCAAAAGAAGTATAAAATTCATGTGATGAATTTTGGTTAGTTTAATAATCCTATTACAAATAGGACTCTAGAAGATTTCTAATTTAAATAGGTATTTGGTTTTGGTTTTGGTTTCTAAATGGTTTTATTTTGTGTTAATAAATTTGAAATAGTCTTGGATGTATTAATTCATGTAATGGACAAAAATTAGACGTAAAATAATAATGGGATTCTTGTTTTCGCAACTAATAGAATTTGGAAAGCTGAAATATATCAAGTTCCAAAATAGATTAGAACTTGGAGTTCAAGTAAAACTCTTTAGAAGAAGTTTTACCCTAATCTATTATCTATAAATTTGGACTTATAATTTCTGCAACCTCCAACCCTAATGTGTGAATCAAGTATTCACATTTTTCCGCAGCAAGAAAGCCGAAGCTATTTTCTTTGAGAAATAAAAAATTCTATAGAAAATTTCCAGCCAAGAATAACCGAACCTCTCTTCTTGTCTTTAGCAAAATCTCTTTGGCTTTTTCTTCAGAAGAATTGCAGTCAAGTTTGCAAGGACATAAGAAGCCTCTCTTCTATTCTTTAGAATGAAAAAAAACCGGTTCTTGTGTGGGAAAAGCAAGAAAAACCGAAACTTGGAGAAGCTACTAAACCTGAAAATCGAAAGCAAAGTTCCAGCTAGCACCAACGGTTCCTTTGCTACTTCTTCCTTGGTTAATTGTGTGACAATTAACTTGGAACTTGGAGAAGATCATTTGGATACCATAGAGGCAAAACTCTGCTGAGTTTTGCTGTGATTCGACGAGCAAAGTCTTCACAAGAAAGAACAACCGCTACCGGTAAAGGTAAATCTCTTCACGGCTGATTTAAAATCACTTCGTAAGGATCCTTGGAGGAAATAAAAAAAATTTAAAATTCTACTAGTGTTGTATTTTATTTCCTACAGTGGTATCAAAGCCACTTATGAAGGCTCAAATTGGTTTTATGTGAATAACATGTTTATTTTCTTAAATTGTTTATGAATACGCATGCTGAAAATTTGGATGATGTGAAGTTGTTCATTAAATATGCATTTGTGAAGTTGTTCATTAAACATATATGATATGTTTATGTTTATTAAATCAATTTAGGGTATTCTTTAAAGTGTTATTTATGAATATGCATGGAAGAACCAAATTTTAGTTTTCTGGAGTTTTTGGTTGAGCTTCGGGTTTGTCAATTTTTCTCAAGTTTTCGGTTTTGATAAATTTATTAAAATTGAAAATAATATGTGTTGAATCATATTGAAGCCAGATATGTATATGATGCATAAGATTGGCTTCAGATTTATCCTAGAAAATTTGATCAAGTTCGGTTTTGTGCTTTGTGCTATTTTCGATTGGACAGAAAATCCTAGCTTTGGCTGTTGCAATTTTGGGAGGCCAATTCGGTTTCAATCTTATTTTTGAGGCTGAAATTAATATGTGAGATATATATATAATATTAAGGCCAAATTATATATGTGATATATAATCGTTCCAATTTAAAAGTTTACTGAAACTTTGAAAAGCTTAGATTTTTGAATTTTGAATGGTTCAATTTTCGGAATTATTTTGGCCAAATTGCACATTATTTTGAATTTGTCTATGACTGGCCAAAATTTAATGTATATGATATATTAAGTTGAGGCCTAAAATATTTGACATATTATTCACAAATTTTTCAATGATCATGCTTGGCCGGAAAAAGAATACATATGATGTGTTTCATCTTTGGCCGAATTGAACATAGCTTCAAATTTTGTGTCTTGGCCGAATTGATATATGTGATGTATCAAATTGAGGCCTAAAATATATATGATATATCAAGTTAAGACTGAAAGCTAATTTTGGCCATATACATGTGTAGGGGTGTATGGTTTGACCAAAAATATATAAGATATAATTTTCACAAATTCCTCATGATCTTGGTTGGCCAAATGGAGATATAACATTACCAAAATTTAGTTTTGGACATTTATTTGTGTTTGGTTTAGGGTAGCCGAATACATATATTTGGCATATCAAATTGAGGCCGAAATATACATGTGTTTAGAATTTTGTGTGGCCAAAATTGATACATGTGATGTATCATGTTATGGCCGAAAATATATGAGATATATTTTTCACAAATTTCTAATGAGCTAGAATGACCGAAATTTGCATTTTAAACCCAAACCTCCCATGCATAATGTATTATTCGAAACCCTAAAATTTGATTTAATAATAATTATCATAAATTAATTAGATTAATACATTAAGTGTTAAATATGGATGACAATTATATGTGACATGCACATTATGTGATATTTGAGCATGGTGCATAGTTATAGCCCTAAGCCCAATGGGATTGGATAAATTTTGTATTGGTTTTAAATATGACCTATGAGTCATGCCTTACTCTATTTTCTAGTTGTAAATTATTTTCTTATCTAACTCCCCTCGAATGTAACTCGAGGTTTCTCTAAAAGATGTAATAGTTAGATTAGAGATAGGACTAGACTAGAATCAAGGAGGCAAGGAGTTGATAACCATACAAAAGGAACCAAGGAGGCACTTGGAGAAGATGCCGATACCCTTAAGTTGACCTTATAGTTCTCTTATTGGCTTGAGAGAACTTTTAGTTTGGGTTATAACTATGTCACGTTTATTTTATTGTTCATGTATGAGATGCATGCAATGTATGTTTATTGGCTAAATGCATAATGTGATTGTGATTGTAAAAATTATTTAGAAAATTATGTGATTAATTAGACTAATAATTACAATAACCAATTTACATAAAATGGTGAGGATTTAACAAATCCCTCAAATGAATATTAAGTCTAGGATGCCTTTCAATGCTTAGTACTCGTCAAGGCTTTGATTGATTATGTGTAGGCTTGCCAAAGCAAGGTGCAATGGTTAATCTTAGTGAGACGCAACAGCATAATAGAAACATCCAACTACTAGCCATTGAGTTTGACTTAGGTGGACTCAATAAGATTGAGACCTAGAGGCATAGAGTTGGGCCGTGGCTTATTGGATAAGCTAGAACAAGAGTTGTTCACCTAACTATCCAAGAATTGTATGAGACACAATTGACAAAGTGTTGTTTACCTAAATAGCCGAGTTTTGGGCGATTAGCCAAAGCTAACTCAAAATTAAGTCAAATATGGATCTTGGCCCACTAGAAAGTTAATTATATTAAACTTTCCAAATTAATATTGAGGATTATTAGTTTGAGTAAAATAGTGGGAGTAATATTTAATAAAAGTTCATATTAAATGTATGCATTTATGATACTATTTTGCATATTTCTGTTGTAGATAACCATGACATCAAACACTAACACTAATACATTATCACTGCATTCTGTCCTTGAGAAGGACAAGTTGAATGGGACAAACTTTTTGGATTGGGATAAGAACTTGAGGATAGTCCTCAAGCAAGAGAAAAAGTGACATTTCCTAGAGGAATCCTTACCCGAGGAACCTAAAGAAAAGGTAACTAAAGAAGAGAACTGCTTCCATTGCATTGAGACCGAACATTGGAAGAGATACTGCAAAGTTTACCTGGAGGATCTTAAGAAGAAGATGAAGGAAAATTCCACTCAAGTATTCACATTATAGAAGTTAATTTATCTACTTCTTCATCATGGGTGTTAGATACCAGATGTGGTTCATACATTTGTGTAAATGTGCACGAACTAAAAGAAGTAGGACTTTAGCTAAGGGTGAAGTCGACCTATGAGTGGGAAATGGAGCAAGGGTTGCTACATTAGCTGTAGGGACTTATGTCTTGAATTTGCCCTCAGGGCTTCTATTAGAACCAGATAATTGTTATTACGTGCCTTCCATTACAAAGAATATCATTTCCATTTCTTGTTTAGACAAGATTGGATATTCATTTATAAAAAAAGACAATTGTTGCTTCTTTTATTTAAATGAAATCTTTTATGGTAGTGCACAAATGGCTAATGGCCTTTATGTTCTAAATCTTGACATGCCTATCTATAATGTAAATACCAAAAAGATTAAATTAGATACTTTTAATCTAACTTATCTCTGGCATTGTTTTCTGGGCCACATAAACAAGAATCGCAATTCCAAACTCGATAAGGATTAACTTTTGGGCTCATTTGATTTTGAATCATATGAGAACATACAAATCATGTTTATTGGGCAAGATGACTAAAGCACCGTTCACGAAGTATAGTAAAAGGGCAAGTGATTTATTGGAACCAATGCATAGTGATGTATGTGGACCATTAAATACGTAGACTAGAGGTGGTTTTAATACTTCATTACCTTTATTGATAACTTCAGTAGATATGGCTATGTGTGTCTTGTGAGACACAAGTCAGAATCATTTGAAAAGTTCAAAGAATTCAAGAATGAAGTACAAAACCAACTTGGCAAAAGTATTAAAGTACTTCAATCTGATCGAGGAGGTGAATACTTAAACTAAGAGTTTAATGACTATATGAAGGAGTGTGGGATAGTTTCATAGCTCACTTCTCCTAGAACACCACAGTGGAATGGTGTATCCGAAAAGAGAAATCAAACTTTGTTAGACATGGTTTGGTCCATGATGAGTCATGCAGATCTTCCAAATTCCTTTTGAGGACATGCTTTACTTACAGCCATCTTCACACTAAACTAAGTTCCATCTAAGTCAGTTCAAAAGACACCACATGAGATATGGATTGGGAAGTGTCCTAGTGTGTCTTTTATGAAGGTTTGGGAATGTGAGGAATACATTAAACGTCAATTCTCTGATAAACTTGGACCCAAATCTGATAAGTGCAATTTTGTGGGATATTCTAAAGAAACAAAAAGGATACTATTTCTATAATCCCAATGAGAACAAAGTGTTTGTTGCTCGGAGTAGTGTTTTTTTCTAGAAAAAAGAGTTTATTTCCAGAAGATCCAGTGGGAGACAAATGAAACTTGAAGTAGTTCAAGAACCACAAAACAGTGCTAAACTTGATAAGATGGAAATTGAGCAAACATTACAAGTTGTTGTGAAACAAGTACATGCTCAATAGACACCAAATTTCATGTAGGTCCACTAGGATTCATTGTGAGCCACAAAGATATGAATTTCAAGTGACTGAGAATGGTGACATCTTGCTAATGGATCAAAATGAGCCTACAACCTATCAAGAAGCTATATCGGGGCCAAACTTTGAGAAATGGCTTGAAGCCATGAGATCTGAGATGGAATCCATGTATACAAACCAAGTATGGTCTTTGGTTCATTCACCTGAAGGGATAAAACCCATAGGGTCCAAATAGGTCTTCAAGTAGAAGATTGACATGGATGGTGAAGTACACACTTCTAAGGGGTGATTGGTTGCTAAAGGTTTCAAGTAAGTTCATAGTATAGACTATGACAAACCTTTTCGCCAGTTGCTATGCTTAAATCTATCAGGATCTTGCTTGCAATAGCCGTATTCCATGATTATGAAATTTGGCAAATGGATGTCAAAACTACTTTTCTTAATGGAAATCTTCTCGAGGATGTGTATATGACACAACCTAAGGGTTTTGTCGAACCAGAAAATGCTAGAAATGTTTGTAAGCTACAACGATCCATTTATGGATTGAAGCAAGCTTATCAATGTTGGAATCTTCAATTCGATAATGCAATCAAAGAGTTGGGTTTGATCAAGAACGAAGACGAACCTTGTGTCCACCAAAAGGTTAGTGGGACCACTATTGTCTTCCTAGTATTGTATGTGGATGACATACTACTTAGTGGGAATCATATCCCTTCTTTACAATCAGTAAAGATTTGGTTGGCAAGTTACTTTTCAATAAAAGACTTAGGTGAGGCAACCTACATATTAGGTATCAAGATCTATAAAGATAGATCAAAGAGATTGATTGGACTAAGTCAAAGTACATACATAGATAAGGTGCTAAAGAGGTTTAGCATGCAAAATTCTAAGAAAGGATTATTGCCTATGGGGCATGGATTTACTATCTTGAAGGGATAGTATCTTTCGACATAAAAAGAGAGACAATGCATGAGTGAAGTTCCATATGCATTAGCTATTGGATCTATCATGTATGCGATGTTATGTACTCATCTCGATGTCTCGTATGCTTTGATCATAACGAGCAGATATCAAGTAGATCCTAGTGAATGTCACTGGATCGTTGTCAAAAATATCCTTAAGTACTTGAGAAGAACTAAGGATACATTCTTGATATATGGAGGTGAGGAAGAGCTCAATGCAACTAGTGACACTGACACAAGCTTCCAAGCCGACAAGAATGACTATCTATCGCAGTCAAGTATGTGTTTTGCCTAAATAGTAGTAATGTGAGCTGAAAAGTTCAAAGCAAGTTATAATAGCTGATTCTACAACAGAGACTGAGTATACTGTTGCTTTAGACGAAGCAAAAGAGGATGTTTGGATCCAAAGTTCACAACCGAACTTGGGGTTCTACCTAAAATTGCCAATCCAATTGAGCTTTATTGTGACGACAATGGAGCGATTGCATAGGCTAGAGAACCCAAATCTCACCAACGATCCAGACATATACTTTGGCATTTCCATCTCATCCAAAAGATGATTGAGAGAGAATATGTAAAGATATGCAAAATACTAACTGATGATAACATCACTGACCCATTGACAAAGCCTCTAATGCAGCAGAGACATGATCGTCATGATAGATCATTATTCATTAGTCATATGACTAGTTGGTCTTAGTGCAAGTGGGAGTTTGTTGAATTATGCCCTAAAGACCAATCATGTGATAATTGTTTGGGCATATATATGTATCATAATGTTTATAATCTATGGCAGTTTATTATTATGTTTAATTTCATATCTGCATATTATGAATAAATATAATAATGTCCGTAGAATTTAATTATTCTAAAACAATCTCTAGTCAAGTATTATCATTAAAGGGACAATGATAATGCATTAAGACTAGAATGTGTAGTGACTGATGAAATGTGTCATGATATTAGATATTAAGTCAACACATGGGTACATGTTAGAGAACTATATAATGGATCGACCCGCCATGAGAAATGCTACATGGGTTATTATATGAAGTGTCATAAGCATTTCTCATAGTGATAATGGTGTAAGTAATCCTTAGACTTGAGATTATTAGAGATCCTAACATAAGGAGTTGCATGTTTTGCTGTTACTAAATGTTACCCGTAATAGGGTGAACTATAAAAGTGGCAATTGGATGTGTAATAAATCATGTGGTGGATTTTGAGTGATCAAGATCGGATTTTCCCTTCCTATATAATGGGAGTGATATCTTTGGGTCCCTTGATCAAGTGAGACCATAAAATGCATAGCCGTGTTCAAATGAGTCGTTATGTGATATCGAACTCATTTGCTTAGACGTGTCTATTTGGGGATCAAGAAATGCAAAGATTGAATTATGCGAGTGTGACAAGCTCCATGGCTTGTGTTCAATCAAGATATCTAGGGCAAATGGATTGAATTACATGGTAATATTTATCACAAGAAAAGTAATGTCGAATTATTAACATTCTTATAACTTGGGTAACATTGATGTGTTGCTAGACACCGCTCAATGCTTATGGCATAAAATAGATTTTATGTCATTGCCAACGTTATAAGAACCTATTGGGTTACACACTTTGATCATATCCAAAAGAAGTATAAAATTCATGTGATGAATTTTGGTTAGTTTAAGAATCCTATCACGAATATGACTCTAGAAGGTTTTCGGTTTAAATCAGTATTTGGTTTTGGTTTCTACATGGTTTTATTTTGAGTTAATAAATCCAAAATATTTTTGGATGTATTAACTCATGTAATGGCTGAAAATTAGAAGAAAAATAAGAATGGGATTCTTGTTTTGGCAACTAATAGAATTTGGAAAGATGAAATTTAGAAAGTTCCAAAATAAAGATTAGAACTTGGAGTTCAAGTAAAACTCTTTTAGAAGAAGTTTTACCTTAATCTATTTTCTATAAATTTGGACTTATAATTTCTGCAGGCTCCAACCCTAATGTGTGAATCAAGTACTCATGTTTTTCTGCAGCAAGAAAGTCAAAGCAATTTTTCTTTGAGAAACAAAAATTCTACAGAAAATTTCCAACCAAGAATAACTGAACCTCTCTTCTTGTCTTTAGCAAAATATCTTCGGCATTTTCTTGAGAAAAATTGCAGCCAAGTTTTCAAGAACATAAGAAGCCTCTATGCAGTTCTTTAGAATGAAAAACAGCCGCATCTTGTGTGGGAAAAAGCAAGAAAAACCGAAACTTGGAGAAGTTTCTAAACCTGAAAATCGAAAGCAAAGTTCCAGGCTAGCACCAATGGTACCTTTGCTACTTCTTCCTTGGTTAATTGTGTGACAATTAACTTGGGACTTGGAGATGATCATGTGAATACCATAGAGGCAAAGCTCCATTGGGTTTTGCTTTGATTCGATGAGCAAAATCTTCACAAGAAAGAACAACTGCCACTGGTAAAGGTAAATATCTTCACGACCATTTTGAAATCACTTCGTAAAGATTCCTGGAGGAAATAAAAAAATTTAAAATTCCGCTGCATGTCATATTTGATTTCCTATAGAAATGAGGTGATTGCTATGACAAGGGATTAAACCCTTGCATGAAAGAATTGATTAATTGGAGGTGGAATCTCAAATGGTTTGTTCACACACTTCCAGCAACATCCAAAAAAGGCATAAAACACAAGGGGTGGAAGATGAAGAGCTTGATAAAGTTGATGATGAGTTTGATAGGGAATCTTTGGGCGCACTAGAAAACCAACTTGGAGAAGACGAAATGAAGACAACAACCTTAGTGCCGTCAAGATGAAAATCCCTCATTTTCAAGGAAGATCCGATCTGGAGGTCTATATTGAATGGAAGAAAAAGATGGAATTTGTGTTTGATTGTCAACACTACTCCGATCTCAAAAAGGTAAAACTCGCCATCACTGAGTTTTCCGATTATGCATTAACATAGTGGGATCAACCTGTGATCAGTGGGAGATGAAATGGTGAAATACCCGTGGAGACTTGGGAGAAAATGAAAGCATTCATGAGAAAAAGTTTTGTGCCTAGCCATTTCTATCGAGATCTCTACAACAAGTTTCAAGGGCTTAAGAAATGAAGCGTATGTGAAAGATTATTTCAAAAAAATGGAGGTTGCTATGATAAGAGCCAATGTGAAGGAGGATCAAGAAGCAACCTTGGCTAGATTTTTGAATGGTTTGAACCGTGACATCCATGATTGAGTTAGAATGTACCATTATGTGGAGTTGCAAAATATGGTACACACGGCTGTCAAAGTGGAGCAACAACTCAAGAGAGAGGGTAGTATACGTCAAAGTACTTGGGGTTCAAATGGGATTAAGAACAAGAGCAAGCTTTTCAAAAGTTTAAATTTCATTTAACTAATGCTTCTTTGCTTTCTTTACCTCATTTTGACAAAACATTTAAAGTTGAATGTGATGCTTTAGATATTGGAATAGGCACTGTCTTGATGCAAGAAGGAAGAACCATGGCATACTTTAGCAAAATGCTAAGTGGGGCAACTCTCAACTATCCTCCCTATGACAAAGAGTTGTACGTCTTGGTCCGAGCTTTGAAGACATGACAGCACTACTTATGGGCTAAAGAGTTCGTGATCCACACTGCTCATAAATCATTAAAGTTTCTGAAAAGCCAATATAAGCTCAACAAAAGGCATGTAAGATGGATGGAGTTCATTGAGACCTTTCCATATGTCATTCGATATACGAAAGGTACAAAAAATGTTGTACCCAATGCACTCTCTAGGATGTATGCCTTACTTTCTGATGAAAATTTGAGAGCCAAGGCTAAAACAATCAACCATCTAGTTGAGACAACTCAACCAAATCCGAGAGAGACAAATCTAAGAGCACAAGTTGGATGTTTAGTTGAGAATTCATCCACAATACGTCTACAACTTGCTCCATTGAAAGGAATTGATGGTCCTATGACTAGGTCACAAATTAAGAGAATGAAAGATGCCTTAAAATCTCTTATAATTGAATTACTTGAAGCTCAAGTCAAGGCAGCAAGGAAAGCATGGAAGACTTCCGAACTTAGTTCATTATATGTCATTCTAGTCATCAATGAAGACTCAAGAATGAAGGATCGAGTGTGGCTGATTTTCACACGTGTAATCAAGATCCTTAGGCCACTTCTCATCACAATCCAAGTTTGAATTTGGAAGGTTCTAATTCGGCAAGAAGAAAAACAAGTTCAGCCACCATTCACTTCTCTAATCCAAACCACACTTGGATTCAACTTTAGGCAATATTATTTCTTCCTCATGAACGAAATTAGAAGCTTCCAAGACTATGTCCATGATGTTTAGAGAAGCTTCCAAATCCATAGCCATGATGAATTAAAGAAACTTCCAAATCTGAATGAAGAAGCTCCTCAAGCTCGGCCAAACACAATCCAAACCAGCCTTGGATTAGTTTTAGGCAACTTAATGTTTTATTTCCTTTTCTTAGATTAGAAGTCTTTTAGTAATTTTTTTTTTTTGTAATTAGCTTCCTAAAAGGCAAGGAATTCTAATCCTTTTAGAGGATAGATTTCCTCTTAGCTGTGCATTTTTTCATCTATAAATAAAGGCCATTCAGCCACATGTAAATACATATTTGATTAATTACAAACCAGAGAGCTTTATTTCTTTTATTTGAGTTCTAGTTTAGAACTTGTTACGAGTCTTTGAGGACAGCCTCTTAGGTTCATGTTTAAGCTATTTTGTTGAGTTTCTTTCCCTCAACAATTTGAGTGTGCCAGTTGGTTCCAAGGACAGTCCAATTCGTAACTTTGAGTTTTGCATAATTCCTTCGGGTGTCCACTGGACAAAAGCAAGGTCCTTATTCAATCTTCAAGTTGGTGTCTTGCTAATGGAAGAGTTAGTTCAGCCTAAAGGACGATACTATGACCTACACTCTGGTATATGTTCGAATTTTAGTCTTTGGTTTAAGATTCTTATCACTTTTTTCTCTTGAATCTAAGATACTTGGCTTTGAACAAATTAAAGAGTTGTGTCATGATAATTTTGATTTTGGTCAAGTGTTCCAAGCTTGTGAAAAAAGTTCTTTTGAGAATTTTTTTAAGCATGATGGATTTTTGTTTAAAGAATCCAAGCTTTGCATTCCTAACTCTTCTTTGCGTGAATTGTTAGTTAGGGAAGCACACAGTGGAGGCCTTATAGGACACCTTGGTATAGCTAAGACTTTGGCGATTTTGCAAAAGCATTTCTTTTGGCCAAAAATAAAAATTAATGTTGTAAAAATTTGTGAAAATTGCATCATTTGCAAAAAGGCAAAATCAAAGGTCCAACCTCATGGCTTATACACACCTTTGCCAATTCCAAAAGAGCCATGGGGTGATCTTTCAATTGATTTTGTTTTAGGTTTGCCGAGAACTAAACATGGAAAAGATTCAATTTTTGTTGTTGTCGACAGGTTTTCAAAAATGGCTCATTTCATTGCATGCAACAAAACGAATGATGCAGCACACATTGTTGATTTATTCTTTAAAGAAATTGTTCATTTGCATGGTAGGCCA
The DNA here is from genome assembly GCA_020080225.1 of Gynochthodes officinalis. Classification (NCBI taxonomy): domain Eukaryota; kingdom Viridiplantae; phylum Streptophyta; class Magnoliopsida; order Gentianales; family Rubiaceae; genus Gynochthodes; species Gynochthodes officinalis. Next base: position 12,627,558 of record CM034624.1, read on the forward strand.
AGAACCATTGTGTCTGATCGAGATACCAAAATTTTGAGTTATTTTTGGAAAACTTTGTAGGCAAAATTGGTATAAAACTCTTGTTTTCTACTACTTGTCATCCTCAAACCGATGGCCAAATTGAAGTTGTTAATCATACTTTATCTACTTTGTTGAGGTTGGTCATTGGTAAGAACATCAAAATGTGGGATGCTTGTTTACCTCATGTTGAATTTGCATACAATAGGAATGTACATTATGCCACAAAATTTTCTCCTTTTGAGATTATTTATGGTTTTAATCCATTATCTCCAATGGATCTAACACCTTTGCTTGTAAGTAAGAGTTGAATTTATATGGCAAAAAGAAGGCTGAATTTGTGAAGTAAATCCATGGGAAGGCAAGACTTAACATCGAGGAGAAGATGCGGAGATATGAACAACAAGCCAACAAAGGGTGTCATAAGCTTATTTTTGAACCAGAACATTGGGTTTGGTTGCATTTGAGGAAAGAAAGGTTTCCAACACAAAGAAAATCTAAGTTGCAACAAAGAGGAGATGGGCCTTTTAAAGTTTTAGAGCGTATCCATGACAATGCCTCTGCAGACTTGATTTACCGAGTGAGTACAACGCTCATAATGTCTTCAATGTTTCTGATTTAAGTCTCTATCATGCAGGTGTTGAAGATTTGAGGATAAATCCTTCTCAAAAGGAGGGGAATGATGTGAACTCGAAGCCAAAGACGTGAACTTGGAGGCCAAAGGTGAGAACTCAAAGGCCAAAGATGCAAACTTAGAGGTCAAAGATGCGAACTCGGCCCCAACTTCCCATCCAATTCAATGGAGCGATGGTCCAAGTTTAAGAGTGCATTTGATCCAAGTCAAAGATGAATTTTGGTTCTAAAGTTGGTCCAAATTTCAGCCCATAAATTATTAAAGCAGTCAAGTGTTGAAGACTTCGAATTCAATGGTCAAACATCCATTTTGAGGCATTAGAGAATGCATAGTCATGGCTGAAAATTCAGTCAATGGAGTATTTAATGACGTCTTGGAAGCTAGCTCAAGGTGCATGCATCTATGTGAATTCAAGAATTCCAACACTTGGGCAACGTGTCATTCCAATGTGCCTTTATTTCAGCCAATATATCATCTAGAATGATGTAAAATGCATATTTTCTTATTTTGGTCTTATCAAAGTCTAGTCTAGAAATTAGTGAGTCAAAGTCAATCTTTATTTCTTCTAGACAAGGATATTTAGGACTTTTCAAGACAATTTTTGTAGCCTATAAATAGGCATCTTTTGTACTGTTTTTAGCAAGCTTTGAGGAATTGAAATTGTGAGTTTTATCTCATCTTTAGGTTCTTTGAGAACTCTAGAACTTATCAAGTTTTGTTCCAAAACTTGAGGCATTCAAACTAAACTTATCAACCAATTTTGGTATAGCTGGTTGTGACGTTTTTATACCAAGGTTCTTATCTCTTTATAGATAGTGAGTCGCGGTTTACACCAATCCAAACTAGCAATCCCTTAGACATATCTTGGGCAACTTTTCGAGTGTTCTTATCCCTTTCAGATTGGATTCACATCATACCGCCTAGCCACAATAGAGGGGAACTTATTACCTCGAGTCTGGCATGTTAGCAATTTAAAACATTTTTATTTTTAATATTTTGTTTGATGAATAAATATTATTTATATATTTACTCTTTTTAAATCAAGTAGGGGAATCATAACTGCCCTAAACTTAGTTCAAGCTTGATGAAACTGCCTTGTTAAATTGTAAATCGAGAAAATCACTTGTAACCTCGATTCAGCTGAGTTTAGCTACGAACTCCATAATATCCCAAGTGGGTGAAGGGAATATGAACATCCATGTGGGTGTTAAAATAGAACATCATATGAAGGAAGAAAAAGTTAGTATTTTTTCAAATCTCAAACACCTTAAGGGGTGAGGATCTCGGATCCCTCAAAGGTCTTGAACATCCTAAGGGGTGGGGATCTTGGGTCACTCAAAGGTCCCAAAAAATTGAAATTAAATTATTTTATTAAATAAGCGAAGTACAAATGGGAAGGGTTTATACTTTCACTTTTCCTTTTCTTTTTCTCTGCTCATACTTAACCCTATCTTGAAGGCATTTGTTAAATGCTTCTTTTTCTCCTTGTATGTAGCAAAGGCCTTCCTCGACCTTATCGTGCCAAGAGCTCCAACTCTTCCATCATCACGCTCACGGGATCTTTGTCTCAGTGCCGTCTTGTGCTCTCGCTCTCTTCAGCATTTAACCTCTATCTTTGCAATTTTTGACCTCAAAGTCTTGCATTCAAATTACAACTCAAAGATCTACTGCTTGTACGACCCAAATGCACCCTGGAGACCCTGGATCTCTTGGCACTTCTTATCAAGCTCTTTCGACATGGCACGGACTACTTCATCCCTACCCTTATACTTAGAGGTAATAGTTTCAACCTTAGCAGAGAGTTTAGCAACTCTCTCATTTTTCTTTTCACTTTCTAAGATGATTGATCTTCCTCTAAGGGTCAATTTCCCCATTGCCCTCTGCTGCTGTACCCTGTCGTCATTAAGACTGAGGTTCAAATACTCAAGATAGACAACTTGACCCTTGAGATCTTTGTTCTCATTCCCTAGCCTAAGCATGGCATCTTGAAACTTGGCATGCGCAGCTTGAAGTGTTTTAACTTTCTCATGCAAATTAGTAATAACAGCCTTTGATGATAATGAATGATCCTGATATAACAAAAATTAAATAAAAATTAGTAATTCACCCACTAAGGGTAATCAAATCAATTATCTTTACAAACACTCAATAAAAAGAAACAAAGAAGGTCTAGGAGCTAGCCTCATTCTAACTTCCCCCACCCTAAGCTAAAGTCCCTGCCTTAGCTTGACTCTTCGGAGCCTCACCCCCTAGCCCAAAGATTAGGATCCTCATCCACCTCACAAACATTCAGCTTCTCCAAGGTCATGGGCGAGATGCCAAATGCTACAATAGCTTGAAAGAGCCATCGAACCCCTTCACGGTGTCTACATACACCTTGTCAGCTCTCACCATGGCTTCAGGATCGTAGCTGTGCATTTCTCCAACTTCAAGGTTGGAAATTTTTCCAATTTCAATGGCTGCTTTATACTTCCCTATCTCTTTAGCAGACTCTGGACAAATTCACCGCAAATTTGCCAAAGTCTTGGGTGTGAAAAATCATTTTCACCAACAACTTTACGAACTCCCTTTGGTTAACGACATTACGCTTTTGCATCTCCGCCTTCTCCCTCAGATGATGACGAAAAGAGGACACCTCCTCCTCCAACTTCCTTGACAACTCAAGAATAGTAGACATCTCATCCTGCAATTTTTCCATTGCCTCCAGAGAGACTGCCTCAGCCTCCTTAAACTGAGCAATCTCAGCCTGATGTTTTGAGGTCTTAGCGGCCTGCTTATTGGCCCTTGGGACGAACTCCGCCCATGCAAACATAGCCTGCTCTTTAAATAATCTGTTAAGTTCAATGCTCTTAGTGCATAATCTTAAAACAACACAATTTCACTAAAACCTCTTACCTGAGGCACAACATTAACCAAATTTCTATTAAGCTCATCCAGGGGCATCACGGACAACCTGTCCCGATACTCATCCATGCCCTAGATCACCAGCCCAGGTGAATCCCCTATGGGCATGGTAAACTGTACCATCGCGTCCGAGGCCAAATCCTCTGCTTCCACCTCCACCTCACTGACCTTTTTTTTTTTTTGCATGGACCTTCACCCTCTTTCTTTTGGCCGGAGTTCTAGCCCCAGACACCTCTTCATCAACCTTCCTCTTCAAAGGCTCTCCCTTTTCCACTTTCTTCAAAAAAACAATGTCATCAGCGCCAGATTGTGCCTCATTCGGTGGCTAGTTCTTGATATAGTTGCTAAACTTCACCACTGCAAAACAAAAAACGTTCATACCACAATAGTAACAATAGCAACAACAAAAATTCACCATAAGATATAAAAACCCTACTCTTTGACTCATTTTTTCTGATAGATTGTACAATCAGAGATTTGATCTCAACAATAGCTGAGCTCAAGTTATACTTAACAAGATCTTCCTTTTTCGTGTAATGCCGATCCTGTTCTCTCGGAGCTCTATGCAGGCACGACCACAAGGATTCTTCTTTTTTCGGTTCAGATAAGTATCATTAGCATCTCCATGGAACCATTCAGTGTTTAGCCCACAAGCCTCTGACTTCACAGAGAAAAACCTCTATTTCCATTCATGATGGGCTGAAGGCTTCATAGCCTTATTCCGAGATCTCAAAAAAATGCGAAATACCTCATTGAATTTGCAAACTTTTCAAGCAATAAAAATACCTAAAGAGGTTTACTGAACTATTTATCTTCCCTTCCTGACATAATACCTCGAACCCAATAATGGTTCTTACTGAGTTGGGAGCTAACTGAATGCATACCCTAAATTGATTTAATAAACATAAACATATCATATATGTTTAATGAACAACTTCACATAATCCAAATTTCTAGCATGCTTATTCAAAAACAATTTAAGAAAATAAGCATGTTATCCACATAAAACCAAGTTGAACCTTTGTAAGGGGCTCTAATACCACTATAAGAAATCAAATACGACACACAAAGAGAATTTTAAAATTTTTTATTTCCACCAAGGATCCTGACAAAGTGATTTCAAATCGGTCGTGAAGAGATTTACCTTTACTAATAGTGGTTGTTATTTCTTATGAAGACTTTGCTCATTGAATCACAGCAAAAACTAGTGGAGCTTTACCTCTATGGTATCCACACGATCGTCTTCAAGTGCCAAGTTAATTTTCACACAATTAACCAAGGAAGAAGCAGCAAAGGAACCGTTGGTGCTAGCCTGGAACTTTGCTTTCGATTTTCAAGTTTAGAAGCTTCTCCAAGCTTCAGTTTTTCTTTCTTTTTCCCACACAAAAAGGGGCTTTTTTTCCTTCTAAAGAACAGCAGAGAGTCATCTTATGTTCTTGCAAACTCGGCTGCAATTCTTCTCAAGAAAAGGCCAAAGAGATTTTGCTAAAGACAAGAAGAGAGGTTCGATTATTCTTGGCTGGAAATTTTCTATAGAATTTTTTTTTCTCAAAGAAAAATAGCTTCGGCTTTTTTGCTGCAGAAAAACATGAGTACTTGATTCACATGTAAGGGTTGGTGGTTGCAGAAATTATAAGTCCAAATTTATAGAAAATAGATTAGGGTAAAACTTCTTCTAAAGAGTTTTACTTGAACTTCAAGTTCTAATCTATTTTGAAACTTTCTAAATTTTAGCTTTCCAAATTCCATTAGTTTCCAAAACAAGAATCCCATTCTTATTTTGCTTCTAATTTTAGGCCATTACATGAATTAATACATCCAAAACTATTTCGGATTTATTAACATAAAATAAAACCATTTAGAAACCAAAACCAAATACTGATTTAAATTGGAAACCTTCTAGAGTCCTATTCGTAATAGGATTCTTAAACTAACCAAAATTCATCACATGAATTTTATATTTCTTTTGGATATGATCTAAGTTTGTGACCCAATAGGTTCTTATAACATTGGCAATGACATAAAATCTATTTTATGCCATAAACATTGAACGGTGTCTAGCAACACCTCAAATTTACCCAAGTTATAAGAATAGTAGTTATTTGACATTACTTTTCTTGTGATAGATGTTACCATGTAATTCAATCCCTTTGCTCTAGATATTTTGATTGAACAAGAACCATGGAGCATGTCACACTCGCATAGTTCAATATTTGCATTTCTTGATTCCCAAGTAGACATATCTAAGCAAATGAGCTCGATATGACATATCGACTCATTTGAGCACGACCATGCATTTTATGGTCTCACTTTATCAAGGGACCCAAAGATATCTCTCCCATTATATAGGAGGGCCAAATCCCATCTTGATCACTCAACATCCCACCACATGATTCATTACACATCCAATTGTCACTTTTATAGTTCACCCTGTTATAGGTAACGTTTAGTAGTATCAAAACATGCAACTCCTCATGTTGGGATCTTTGGTGATCTCAAGTCTAACGATTACTTGCACCATCATCACTATGAGAAATGCTTATAACACATCATATAATAACCCATGTAGCATTTCTCATGGTGGGTCGATCCAGTACATAGTTCTCTAACATGTACCCATGTGTTTACTTGATATCTAATATCATGACACATTTCATCAGTGACCACACATGCTAGTCATAATGCATTATCATTGTCCCTTTAATGATAACTTGACTAAGGATTGTTTTAGAATAATTAAATTCTAGGGACATTATTATATTTATTTATAATACACCGATATAAAATTAAATATAATAATAAACTACCATAGATTATAAACATTATCATACATATATATACCCAAACAATAATCACATGATTGATCTTTAGTGCATAATCCAACACCAACATGGCCCAATAATACATGGTGAGACCTACAATGCAATGGTTGGCCTATGGTGGAAGAGAAAGGGGAAATTTGCAAAAATAGCACCTTTTCATTGGCATAGTTGAAGAATAGCACCGGCTAAAACTTTCTTACCAAAATAGCAAGTCAACACAGTTTAACCATGTGAAAAGACCTACATGACCTTCTTCTTTACTTCATCGTTGCTGTTCAAATTTCCCTACCTATTCTTCTTCATTTTCCATTGATTCAAACATCTCATTTCACACAATCCATAGTTGTTTTTCAAATACACCCTTTGGAAATAGAGCAGTCAACTTCAGATGTTAGGAGGACTGATAATAATACCTTGAGAAGCAGTTGGACCAAATACACAATTGAATTCAAAAACTCTTCTTCCATCTTTTTGTGGTTTTAATAGGTCTACAACATGACCCATCTTGTTCAACAAAATCTATGACACTTTTTGTTTCGACTCTAAAAAGAGGTATGATTCTGCAATAAACAAGAATATTTCCTACAAAACCTAAGAGAAATATGACAAGTTAGAATTTTGTCAAGCACCATGTCGAGCACATGGCGCTCGACATGGTGCTCAACATAGTGCTTGCTTGACATGGTGCTCTACATGGTGCTCGACATAGTGCTCTACATGGTACTCTACATGGTGCTCGACATGTACTCGACATGATGCTCATCATGGTGCTCTACGTGGTTGATGTGAATCCAAATCCAAAGGACTAGGAACACTTAGAAATTTTCCCAAGATATGTCTAAGGAATTGTGATATGAATCCAACAAGCATTGAAGAGACTTCGAACCCGAAGCATGATGTCAATAGCAAAGTCTCCAGAACAAGCTCGGATCCACTTGACAAGGGCTAGAACAAAGAAAATGAAAGAAGCCTTGAATGGACTCATCCAAACGGCCCAAAAGGGTGGAGAGAAGACCAAGATTGACAAGACCATGTTTATTAATGCACTAAGTGTAATTGGGTCTTGTTAATTAGATTTTGGAGCCAAATTCCAAGTTGTAACCATAATGGGTTTGGCTTGACTATTATTTTTCTTAGAACCCCTTAGGAACATTGGGCTTAGTCTTAATTATATGGTAATTTGAGTCATGTAGCCCAAAGAGTTATGTAGCCCATTTGGCCCTAAAGAAACCCTAGCTTGAGCAACCCTAATTAAGAACCCTAGTTTGTATCTTTATAGTGGCCGTCGGCCATTCTTGAGGGCAGATTTGATGAAATGAAAATTTGGTTCTTGACATTACAAGCTTGAGAGAATTGCTCTCTAGTTTCTGTAATTACTTGCAAATTACACAAATTCGGAATTTGTGTGTTTGTTGTTCTTGATTTCCTAGATTTGTTCCCTAGGAAATTCGGATTCCATCCTTCAATTGATTCCAAGGTTTCTTGATACGGGTTATCAAGGGGTTGAGGACCTATTCCATCTTCAAGGAACATACCAACTCCAAGGGAAGAATTTTCAGTTGGGTAGATCCAAGGGAATTTCACGCCAGTTGGTATCAGAGCAGTCTTGGTTCCCAAGCTGTTCATATCTTTTCTTTTACCGTACAAAAAAAAAAAATCATCATCATTGGTATGTTCTTTATCTTCTCAATCTTCTTGTTGTTTTGAATATCATCATCATTGGTATGTTCTTGTATTGATGAAGCAAATTCTGTTCTTGTATTGATGAAGCAAATTCTGTTCTTGTATTGATGTGTTGGTGTCGGCTTGCTTCCAAAATATTAGACAAAATCGTACCTTTGCTTTCTTGATGAATCCATACCTTGCGGCTGAAATTGTTGTTTATGCCTTACTGAAATAAAAAAAAAATTGCTGTGCTGATCCAATTGTTGTTTATGCCTTGATAAGATTAAAAAAAAAAGGAGATTAAAAAAAAAAAAAAGGAGAGAATCGGACAGTAAGTAGTTGTGGCAAAAATCAAGTTCTTTGTTGGAACTTGAGCAGAAAATTTGAGGAGGACAGTAGGTGGTCTTAGCGTTATTTTTTTGACCCCCAAAGTCCCAACGGACAGCCTTTGGCCGTCTGCTTGTAGATCTCTCCGAGAGCTTCGATTTGAGTACTTACGGAGCAAAATCCGACATCGGAGTAGAAAGTTATGACCTTTTGAAGTTACCATGCCAAAAATCCTTTTCTGATTTCGGAAAAACAGATTTACATTTTCCGATTGTACTTTGGATTGTTTGCAGTTTGTGATTAGCCTTATACTTATCCATATACATCCTTTCCACCACATTTTGAACCCAGAAACATTCTTGACCAATTTCAGAATTTGGAAGGGCTGAAACCGACCACCAATATACAAGCTGCTTTGTCCAAATTTCTTGTTCTTCAAGTGCTTGAGTTCTTCAAGTGTCTTGAATTGTGATCCAAAAATTCTGAAATTTTGTGTGTCTCACTGATTTTTCGTGTAGATTCTGATCTTGTATTCAGTTTGTTCGAATTCCTTACCAAAAAAATTCGAATTCTTGTGTTTTTGGTACTGTTTTCATTGAATTCCTTAGATTCATTCTAATCTCATTGTCCACTTGCATTACCTTGTTGTAAATTCCTTTGTGTAATATTGAGTTGTGGTCCGGAAATTCTGAACTTTTGTGTGTCTCACTGATTTTTGTGTACATTCTGATTTTGCATTCAGTTTGTCCAAATTCCTTACCAAAAAAAAAAATTGAATTCTTGTATTTTTGGTACTGTTTTCATTGATTCCTTGAATTCATTCTTCCTTGCCAAAAATTTTCGAATTCTTGTGATTTTTGGTACTGTTTTCTTTGGTTCCTTAGTGGTGATTCTAACCTCATTGTCCAGCTGCATTAACTTGTTGAAAATTCCTTTGTGTAACATTGTTTGAGTAAGAATAGAAACGGAAGAGCAAATTGAGTGGTGTGAATCCGTCCCTTCACTTATATAAGCCGAGAGTACTCAAACTCAAACACTTGGTGAGTGAATTTGGGGAATTGGGAAGGGAAGTGAGGACTTATAAACTGTTTTATTTCCTTTGCTAACCTTTGCAGCTATAATGGAGAGACAACCACCACCACCACCGGGTTCTAAAGAATCCTATGAGGAAATGTTAGCAAAATTTTACACTTTGGTTTCAGGTTTGCAACAGGAAGTCAAGGAGCTCAAAGCTGAGAGAGCCGAATCCTCTCGATCTACAAAGACCACATATGGCCATGATAATGATGATGAAGCCTTCGAAGCATTTCAGGGAAGTCAATACCGTACTCCTAGAATTGATTCCAATTTAGGATGTATCAAAATGAAAATTCCTCAATTCTTTGGTAAGCAAGATCCTGAAGCTTTCTTTGAATGGTCTGATAAAATTGAAAGTATTTTTACAAAGGCACAACTATTCGGAGGAAAAGAAGGTCAAGTTAGTGTGGTTGAATTTGCGGATACGCCCAGAATCGTGGACTAAAATTCAGGCCGAAAGGAGGCGTGATGAAGAAGGGCCTGCTCGCATTGGGATGAATTAAAGAAGCTCATGAAAAGCGATTCGCTCCACACCAATACTACAGGAGATGTTCAACAAATTACAAAAGATCACCCAAGGAAATAGGATCGTGGAGGATTATTACCAAGAGTTGGAGACTACGATGCTTCGAGTCAACATTCAAGAAGACAGTGAAGCTACTATGGCTCGATTCCTAGGAGGACTAAGGAAGGATATTGCCCACATTGTAGAGATGCAAGAGTATGAAGATCTCAATGAGATGTATCACAAGGCAATGAAAGCCGAGAGGAACTAAGGAGAGGGGTGTCCAACCTTTTCAACCCCACAGACTTCAAGTTCAGACACTTTGAAGTCTACATGGCCTAAGAAGGATTTAAGTACCGACTTCAAAAAGGCCGCAACTCCTAGTACCTCAAACAGTACTCCAACCGTGGTTCCAAACACTCAGAAATCAAGTGAAGTGAGAAAACCAGCCAGGGAGGTTACATGCTTCAAGTGCCAAGGCAAGGGACATTATGCACGAGAGTGTCCTAATGCTCGAATTATGGTTGTCAGAGGTGATGGAACGATCGAAAGTGAGAGTGAACATGAAAGTGACTATGAAGATATGCCACCACTTGTAGAAAATGGGGAATCTGATGAAGATATGCCCTGATGAAGGACCATCTTTGGTGACTATGCGATCTTTAAATGTTCAGATTAAAGAGGAGAACAATGTTCAACGCCAGAATATCTTCCACGCTAAATGCACCATCAATGAGAAGGTATGTATACTTGTTGTTGACAGTGGTAGTTGTACTAACATTGCTTCAACTTTGCTTGTAGATAAACTAAAATTGCCCACACTTCGGCATCCACATCCATACACGTTGCAATGGTTCAATGAGAGTGGAGAAGTGAAAGTCACAAAACAAGTCTTGGTAAATTTTTCAGACAACAAATACAAAGATGAAGTCTTGTGTGATGTGGCTCCTATGCAAGCTGGTCACCTATTGCTTGGTAGACCTTGGCAATTTGACAGGGATGCTTCCCACAGTGGACGAAGCAATAGGTACACTTTCTTTGTTAATGGTAGAAAAATTACTTTACTACCTTTGTCGCCTACTCAAGTTTATGAATCTTAATTTCATTTAAAGGGCTAATTTAGGCAAATGATGAAATTGAATTCGCACTACCCGTGAGAAATGAAGAAAAATTTGAAAATTCTAAGCCTAAGCAATATGAGTTAAATGAAGTAGAACACATTGAGAGAAAGAGAGTGACTCAAGTAAATAAGAAACAACCAAATTTTTATGCAAATGTCCGACATGTTGATACTTCTACGCATACTAATCGTGTTTTGTTTCTTCCTAAGTGTTGTGAATCTAATGTTCTACTTAGTGTCGATTGCCATCCAACCTACCGTTGAGATTTCTAATATATTGCAGATTCCGAGATGTATTTCCGACGAGCTACCAATGGATTGCAGCCCAAAAGAGGAATTAAACATCCAATTCATTTCATACCGGCACAAACATACCAAACAAGCGCAATCGACTTTGTCCAAAAGTTACATGAGCAGGTTCGGCTGAATATTGAGAAGAGGAATGAATCTAATGCTCGAAATGCAAACAAGGGTAGAAAGAAAGTCACTTTTGAAAGAAAGTCACGTGGAGATGGACCTTTCCAAGTTGTCGCAAAAATCAATGACAATGCTTACAAGATTGACCTTCCAGGTAAGTACAATGTAAGTACTACCTTCAACGTTGCTGAGTTGTCTCCTTTTGACATTGCAGATTATGATGATCTGGATTCGAGGACGAATCCTTTCGAAGAAGGGGGGACTGATATGAATCCAACAAGCATTGAAGAGACTTCGAACCCGAAGCATGATGTCAATAGCAAAGTCTCCAAAACAAGCTCGGATCCACTTGACAAGGGCTAGAACAAAGAAAATGAAAGAAGCCTTGAATGGACTCATCCAAACGGCCCAAAAGGGTGGAGAGAAGACCAAGATTGACAAGACCATGTTTATTAATGCACTAAGTGTAATTGGGTCTTGTTAATTAGATTTTGGAGCCAAATTCCAAGTTGTAACCATAATGGGTTTGGCTTGACTATTATTTTTCTTAGAACCCCTTAGGAACATTGGGCTTAGTCTTAATTATATGGTAATTTGAGTCATGTAGCCCAAAGAGTTATGTAGCCCATTTGGCCCTAAAGAAACCCTAGCTTGAGCAACCCTAATTAGGAACCCTAGTTTGTATCTTTATAGTGGCCGTCGGCCATTCTTGAGGGCAGATTTGATGAAATGAAAATTTGGTTCTTGACATTACAAGCTTGAGAGAATTGCTCTCTAGTTTCTGTAATTACTTGCAAATTACACAAATTCGGAATTTGTGTGTTTGTTGTTCTTGATTTCCTAGATTTGTTCCCTAGGAAATTCGGATTCCATCCTTCAATTGATTCCAAGGTTTCTTGATACGGGTTATCAAGGGGTTGAGGACCTATTCCATCTTCAAGGAACATACCAACTCCAAGGGAAGAATTTTCAGTTGGGTAGATCCAAGGGAATTTCACGCCAAATTGCTAGTTTGTATTATTGTAAACCTTGACCCACTATCTATAAAGAGATAAGATCCTTGGTATGAAACGCCAGGACCAACTACACTAAAATTGGTTGATAAGTTTAGTTTGAATGCCACAAGTTTGTAAGAAAATTTGATAAGTTCTAAAGTTCTTGATACGAATTCTCTACCAAAGTATAAAATTTGAAACAAATACCAGAGTGTAGGTCCTAGTATCGTCTTCTAGGTTGAACTGGTTCTTTCTTTAGCAAGACACCAACTCCAAGATTAAAGAAGGACCTTGCTTTTGTCCACTTGACACCCAAATGATTAATCCAAACTCAAAGTCACGATTGGACTATTTCCTTGGAACCAAGAAGCGCGCTCAAATTGTTGAGAGAAAGAGACTCAACAAGATAGCTTAAATTGAACCTAGGAGACTATTCTCAAAGACTCAAAGCGAGTTCTGAAATTAGAACTCAAAGAAAAGCAAAAGCTCTTAAGTTTGTATTGAATAAAGTTGTGTCTTCTTCGTGTGGCTGATGGCCTTATTTATAGATGTTAACAATGTTAGGCCAAGGAGAAATATATTCTCTAGAAGGATTTGAACTCCTTGCCTCTTAGGAAACTAACTACCTAAAGAAACAATTACTAAAAGAACTACTATTCTAAGAAAAGGAAATATTTCCTCAACTATAATCCAAGTGTGGATTGGATTTGCTTGTGTTCAGCCGAATAGAGCTTTTCACTTTTGAATTGGATTTGAAAGCTTCTCTAATCACCTTGGCTGTCCTATCGATCATGAAGAAGTATTAGAAGCACTTGGCTCATCATTTACAACACTAATCATAGTGATCATAGTGACATATTGAGAGTTAGTCTTCATTGCCTCATCCTTCATTGTTTCCTTAGCTTGAAATTTGGTTATAAGAGTTGCTAAGGTAGGTTGTATTTTCTTAGTTCTTGATCTAGTCATAGGACCTCCAATGCCTTGTAATAGATCAAAATTTGGAAGCCTTGTAGATGAAGCTTTGGCAGCTTCATGTTGTGGAGTTGTCTTGGCTTGTGTAGTTGTCTCGGCCCTTAGGTTTCCATCAATTCTCAAAGAACCCAAAGATGAGATAAAACTCACAATTTTGATTATTCAAAGGCTTCTTCCAAAACAGCACAAAGTGGCCTATTTATAGGCTACAAAAAGTCTTGAAAATTTCTAAATATCCTTGTTTAGAAATTAGAAAAAATAAAGATTAATTTTGACTCACTAACTTCTAGAATAGACTTTGACAAAACCAATAAGAAAATCTACATTTTTAATCCATTAATTACACACCATTCTAATGATATAGTGGCTGAAAAATATTGCACATTGGAATGATGCTTTGACCAAGAGTTGGAATAAGTAGATTCAAGCATCTTGAGCTAGCTTCCAAGACTTCATTAAATACTTCTTTGACTGAATTTTCGGTCATGAATTTTCGTCCCCCTATGCCTTAAAATGGATGATTGATCTTGAATTTGAAGTCTTCAACACTTGACTATTTGATATTTTGACGACTTGAATTTGGACCACTCCATTGAATTTGATGAGAAGCTAGGGCTGAGTTCACAGTTTTGATCGAGTTCACATCTTTGGCTGCCAAGTTCACATCTTTTGCTGCCGAGTTCACATCTTTGACCCCCAAATTCACATCTTTGACCAAGTTCACATCAATGGTGCTCTACATGGTGCTCGACCCTGATGCTTGATCCATATGCTCATTCAATCGTGCTCGACAATACTCTAATTTATCATATTTCTCTTATATTTTGTAGGACCTCTTTTTAGAGTTAAAACAAAAAGTGTCATAGATTTTGTTGGAGAAGATGGGTCTTGTTGTAGACTCGTTAAAACCACAAAAAGATGAAAGAAGAGTTTTTGACTTCAATCGTGTATTTGGTTCAACTGCTACTCAAGGTATTATCATCAGTCCTCCTAACATCCGAAGTTGACTGCTCCATTTCTAAAGGATGCATTTGAAAAAAAAACTATGGATTGTGTGAAATGGGATGTTGAAGTGATGAAGAAGAAAGAAGAACGGGCAAGAATGAAGTGAAGACAAATGAAGCAAATAGGTGCGACGGTTCTTATTTTTTGTAAATAAAGGAGCATTTAAGTCTTTTTACATGGTTAAACTGCGTTGACTTGCTATTTTGGCAAAAAAGTTTTAGCAAGTGCTATTTTTTAACTATGCCATTGAAAAGGTGCTATTTTTGTAAATTTCCCAAGAGAAAGTGGGAGCATGGCAAATGTTGATTGATGCTTTCCGACAGAGAAATAGGTGGTGGATAGCGATTGATCATTTTGTCGACCATTTTTCCAAACTAGCAAGTGATAAGCGCGCAAGCTGTTGGTTTTTGAGTGCTCATTGTGTTGTGTAGAATAGACACAATTTGAGGATACAATTATGATATTCTTGGAAAATAAATCCATAGTGTAATTAAAAAACAAATAAATGTTTAGAACTTGAAAAAAGAATTATATAGTAAGAGTAAATTAATGTAAAAGCAAAATGTGGAAAATGTATTCTAATTTGTTCTAAATTTAAATTGCCAAGGATAAAATCTCTCTATCCCATGACTGTTAAAAATAATAACAAGGAAATTATTCTTCATTTGTGGAATGAAAACTAAATAGTTATTTCCTTCCAAAGTATGATCTTGTACAAATTGATACTAATTTCAACAGAGTGAAGAACATCTGACAATGATTCAGACACTCGGTTTCCAAACTTTAATTGAATGTCACATTGTTTTGCCTCTTCCAAGTCAAGTTTTGAATATTTTGGAATATTCTATGTCAAAAGAAGGAAAATGTATGAAATTATTCAAATGAAAGATGGAAACAATTTTGTAGAATAAATTTGGGAAATAAATAAAATCGTAATATGTACTCTAAAAGTATCCATTCTTTGTGATTGTTGGAAGAAAGAACAAGATGGAGTTGAACTAAATCTTTGAAATGGATGCAACGTAAGATGACAGGACATTATGTTGAGATTTGATGTTTTGAAAACTAAATCCAATGGTAAAGTCGATTAAGACATGTATGTATTATGTAATCAGAAATGAAAATGTAAATTATTAAATGTACAATCCTTGTTATGACAATGTGAGGAGTGCCACTGTCCATGGCATCATTATTTGACTGTTCATATTGTCAAATGTAAGGCTATCAAATCCATTATTTTTACGGAACCTTAATAAGATCAATGACCTTGATTAAGTAATCATCAAAGAATTCAGTCCACCCAAATGTGAAAACATGGTGATTGATTGTTGATTTCCATTCCATTTGTCCTTGGTGGATTATGATTTGATCCTCATTGCCAAAATTTTGAATAGCATAAAGACATATTGGAACTCTCAAAAAAATAGTACAAGATATTTTTTTTACTGAGGGGAATTTAATAGGAAATAATACTTGTTAGTAATATAAAAATAAACAGGAAATATTTTTTTAATTAAAACTGGTTCTCTCTTTGAAGGGATTTGAAGAAAAAATAACATGGCCTTTCAATTGTATCTTGGAAAGGTGAGAAAAAAGATTAGAAAATACAACAAAATTATTTGCTTTAGTCCCTTTACAAAACTTTCGTTATTGGGTTAGCCACACACTTCACATGTTTCTAGCGATTCACATGGCATCATCAAATGATACAAGTTTTGGATAAGAATCTACAACGCACTAGAACACCCTTGTTGACAATCCTTTACTCCGACAACATCTAGGGTTCCTCGAACAATGTGATATCTCACACCGGGTAAATCCTTAACCCTTCCCCCTCTTACTAAGACTACAGAATGTTCTTGTAAATTATGGCCAATCTGGGTATATAAGTAGTGATTTCAAATCTAGAGGTTAATCGTACTTTGGCAATTTAACGTAGGGCAGAGTTTGGTTTTGTGGGGGGTGATAGTGGGAAAGTTGACAGATAAGCCACCATTACTGCCACTCTACAGAACCTTACGTGAGCTTTTCACGCAAAATTGGTGAAGAAATTTGCTATCGATAAAAAAGATTACGTAAAAAAACATTATAAATGAAATTTGTAGAATTACTTGATTGATAAATATGATTCGAGTAGCAAATAACATTTTGCATCCAATCTTGAATTGATTTTTCGATTGTACATTTGGGTACCCAATGTATTTAAATATTGTTGGATAAGAGATGAAAAAATTTAACATATTTGATAATTGATCCGGTTGTCTTGCACATATGTTAACGTGTCTGTATGTACATACTTGTGTATTAAATTGAGTAACAAAATAAAATTTTTGAGCTTGACCATTTTGTTTGGTCAACCATTTTGTAAATGGATAATGTGGTGTGATGAGAATCAAATATTCATAAATTTAGATATGTGTTTTTCACGCTTTTGCATAGATTTCATTGAGATATGCCATGTTTATGAGCGAAATCACATTATACTTGTGATTCTCATCTTTTGTTTGTTTTGTAGGAAAAAGGGGATAAAAAAATCACTCATCTTCCGGAATTCATAACGTTTGATGAAAATGTCCAAATGAGGTGATTAAATATGCTATGGAAATATGAGAAAGAGAGCTAAAACTTTCATGCAGAACGTTTTCTCAAATTTCGTAAGCAAAGGGACCAAAACTGGACAAAAGCAGAACAAGGCATGAACCAAAGAAGAGGAAAAAGGGAAAAACATCATCCATCTTCCGGAGTTCATAACTCTTGATGAAGACGTCCAAATGATATGAATCAAGATGCTATGGAAATCAGAGAAAGAGAGGAAAAACTTTCATGAATAAAGTGTTTCCAAATTATGGACGAAAAGGGACCAAAACTGGACAAAATCAGAACAACGCGCGAAAAAAAGAGAGGTTGGGCAGAAAGTTGAGACCGCCATGTGTTGGGGAGATCACAAGTGATTAACTTCACTGCAAACCTCAAATATTCATTTTGAGTCCCACAAGTTTTGGAAGCTTCACAATTGTTCCCCAACATCCCTACTTGTATAAATACCCCATTTTCTGCAGAAGACAAAGGAGGGTAGATAGTTAGGGTTAGTTTTTAGGATTTTACACATTTTCCCCAACTCACAACCGTGAGTTTCATTTGGGGTTAGGTTTTGGCCCTTGTGGCTCTTGAAAACTTCAATCTTTGGAGTTGTTTTGGCTTGCTAAGTGTTGGAATTTGTTGGATTTACCAATCTTTTGATTAAGGAAAGTATTTCTTACGAATTTCTTATGCTTTCAATGGTGAAATCTTCTTGTGATTGTTGGTTGCTTGAAGCCATGAGAGGCTAATTTGTCTTGGGTGATTCTTGGTGTTTGATGTATGGGTTAGGTTTATTTTGATTCCTTGTGGGTTGTAGAGTAATGGGCTTGCATTAATTGAAGTCTTCCTACTTGTATTTAATGAATTGACATGCATTGAATTGTGGCCACATTTAGTGTGTGTTCTTGGTGTTCGTGTGTGTTTTAGAATATACATGAACTTAGACCAAAAGTAGGAAGAACTACCTAGCATTCTCTAGATTTAGGTGTTTGAGACAAGAAACAACTACCATATGAGTTTAATTGTGCACTAAAATTGTGTGAAAGCCATAGGTTTTAGTGTGCACAAGGTAGAAGTGAGACCGAAAGGAGATCTTCTATTCTTTAATTCTATTGAGACCAAAAGGAGATGTGGAGTGAAAAATAGGTGGCTTTCTTGGATTAAATACTTAAACTAGGGATTGTGAAGTGGTTGGCTAAAACATGTAGGGTTAGAATTGTGCATTAGAGTTGTGTGGAAACCATAGGCGCTAATATGCTCTAGGTGGGGATGAGACCGAAAGGAGATTCCTCATTCTATAATTCCGATGAGACCGAAAGGAGATTCGGAGCGAATGGATGTAGCCACTTAGTTAAGATGCCCTACACTCGGTTGCCCTTAGGAGTCAAAATAGCCGACCTTTGCATTGAACCCAAGGATCACCCTCTTTCCTCAATTGTGTGTTTCTCTCCTTGTTTCAATGGTGTTGTTTAGCTTAGCATTTAAATTTTAGTATTCTCATTTATGTGCATACTTTTCTTCATGCTTCTTAGTTAAATATCACTCTTTAAATCATTGCATTAGTTAACATAGACAGCAAATAATTAGTTGCACTTAAATTCTTATTTTGTCCCCTTCCCCGTGGAGAATGATCCCTATGCTTTACTACAATTGATTAAGTGAGGTTTAGGTGTAAATTTGTTTGAGCTTAAGCTATATTTTGACGCACTTTTGCACACACCGAATCTGCTCACCATGGTGTCGTCATGACCTAAAAAAAACAATTGAATGAAATCATTTATTCGAAGAAAATAATATTTGATATCATGCAACTAATAGTTTAAGTAGGTCCAGCACAATAGAAGACAAACTACACAACAAATAAATGGCTAACACTCACAAAATGAGAAAGAAAAGTGGTACACTTGCAATAGCTTAGGATAGGAATTCAGAACATAAACAATTAATATTTTTCACGATAATGTAGCATGTCCGATATATACTCCAAAGTAACAAAAAGTATGAGATCAATCCGAAACATAATGATGAAGACAACGACTATGAAATAATGATTTTTGGAAAAGTTAACATACGATAGGCAAAATCCAAGAAGCAATTTGTTCAAACACAGCAAAATCCAGGAAGCAATTTGTGTAGACATACATAACTTGTAGCAGTTTGCATTTAGGATACAAAATTTGTTAAATTTTTAGTCCATGGTAAAAAAAAGGTTGATGGACATATGTTACAAAAACAAAAAGCAAGAACACTTGTATGCATCAGATACATATACCAACACAATAAGAGAAAAATCAACACTATTAAGTTACTGGTGCTGGAAAATGTAATTTTTGTGGATAATGATTATTCAAAAAGTTTGCTTCAAAGTCTTTACATGCAATAGAAGTCAGAAGCGGCAAATTTCATCAACCACCACCAAGTGAAACTACCTACATGAAAGCTGATGACAATATGAAGTCGTTACTGCTAGAAATGTAATCGTTGTGGATAATGATTATTAAGAAACTTTACTTCAAAGGGTTTAGATGCAATAGAAGTAGAAGTGGCAAATTTCATCAACTAACACCAAGCGAATTGGCCCATGGGAAGGACGATAACAGAAATATGCCATTTTCAGATGTTACTCATGACGAGACAAACAAGATCATGTCATTTGGACAGCAATGGAAACAAGCAACTCTGCAGTAAAATCAACATTGAAGGCTTCAAGGAAATATTCACAGCATAACAATTAGTCAACCAAGCAGATGAGAGCAAGAATCTTTCTGCTATTTATACAAACAAGTGTTGAAAACTGTGTACATCAAGCAATGGAATTTTTTAATATACACAGACACACACACACACACACATATATATATAGGTAATATTCAAATCTTGCAATAACTATTAAAGCATACCCTGAATTGATTTAACAAACCTAAACATATCATATATGTCTAATTTCAGTTTCAGAATATATTAATCAAATTCACATAAACCAATTTAAGTATTCATAAGTGGCTCTGATACCACTATTGGAAACCATGTAGATCAAATAGTAGAATTTTAAAAAATTTAAAATCAGTTTCCCCTAGGATCTATACGAAGTGAGATCAAATCGGGATTTAGGATTTGTACCTTGGTAGTTTTTGGATGAGTCGGCTTGCGAAGAGCATTGTATGTCGAATTACTAGCAAAACCAGTTTGGCTTCACCTCTATGGTATCCACACGACCGATCCAAGTTTTTAGTTATTGTCACACAATCAACTAGAACAGGAGCACTCAAAAACCAAAGTGCTAGTTTCAAAAATTGAGTTCGGATTTCTCAGATTTTTGCTCACAAGGTTTTCAGTTCTTTTTTGCTTTCAAGAACGACGATTGTTTTCTTTTTTAAAAAGTTGGCAAAAGGGTTATCTTGTATCTTTTTTTATGGCTGCCAAAAATCTTTCTATTTATAGACTTAGGTTGTAGTTCTAGGGTAAAACTTTTCTAAAGAGTTTTACTTGGACTACCAAACCCTAGTCTATGTGGCATTTCCAGATTCAATGAATCTACTGGCTACAACACTACAAGAAAAATGACCTTTAGTGACCAATCAATTTTGATCACTAAAAGTACAATTGTCATCACTAAAAGTCTTTAGTGACAACAAATGGGGTGGTCACCCCCTGGTCACTAATGCTCCGTCACTGAAGGTATTTATAGACCACTTGAAAAAATATTGTCACTAAAAGGTCAATTTAGTGACCGCATGCGAAATAGTCACCAATTAGTGACGGCAATTTTGGTCACTAAAGGGGTTGTTTTGTCATCACTAAATTTTCCAATTGGTCACTAAAAGTCGATCAGTTAACGCCAATTAGTGACGACATGGTGATGACAATTTGTTGTCACTAAATGCTATAAAATCAATGAATTTGGTGACAACAAAAAGTGGTCACTCAGTACTGTTTAGGTCACGTGACACAAATGGTGACCAAAAGAAGTGGTCACTAAATGTTGTAATTTGAAATGAAATAGTGATGACTTTTGGTGACGAGAAATTGTCGTCACTAAATAAGTGAACAATTGGTGACGAGAATTGTCATAACAAGAAACATGCGTGATTGGTGACTCGACAATGTTGTCACTAAAGAATGGGCACTGTTTGGTGACGAGAAATTGTTGTCACCAAAAACAAGCATAATTGGTGATGAGAAATTGTCGTCACCAAATACAAGTGTAATTGGTGACAAGAAATTGTTGTTAGCAAATAAGTGAATGAATGTATGCAATAGTGACGACATTTGGTGACTATAATTGTTGTCAATAAAAGTAATTTTATCCACTATTTTAGTGACGAAATTTTGTTCTAAGAAAATTGTAAAATTACAAAAGAAATTTGTGACGACATATATTTTGGTGACTGCATTTGATGCCAAGAAATTTATGAAGAAAAATGAATTAGTGTCAACTTTTGTGACGATGTTCTTGGTGAAATAGCATTACTCACGATTACTAACAATCCAAAACATGTGACATTCATAAACATATATCAAAATAAATACCACGACTATTCCAATAACAAATAAAAGTAGAAAAATCAAATAGCGATGACTATTTTGATGACGTTCTTGGTGAAGTAGCATTAGTTACTACGACTCAAAATCCAAAACATCCAACATTCATAAACATCCAAGATTAATAAACATCCATAAAAGTAAATACCACAACTACACTACAATAAAAAAGATAAGTGTATAGCACAAATGTGAAAAGTAATTCATTCAACTACATAGGAATGCAAGACTAAAACATTATGCAAGAGGCAATATCATCCAAAAGGTGGTAGCTAATCAACAAGATATCCATCCTACATCTTGTAGGAAAAATGAATGAAAAGCTTTAGAGTTATCTAATAGATATATCCCACTTCTAGCAAGAAAATTCCAAAAATTTATAGTGAAATTCCAAAAGTAGCCCTAAAATCCAAAAGAGGTAGAGCCACATTTACAAAAAACACATTCAAAATATTGGTGCCAAGCAACCATTGTTAATGTTTCATACATAAAACTACCATATAATAGTGTTCTATAAATACAAAAGAGTCACATAATATAATGAACAAAAAGATTACCAAATGCCATCAGCAAAGTGTGCAGAGCACCATCATCTGTCCACTGTGTACATACCAACACTAGAGAAGATTGATTCACTAAAAACATAAAACAAAAAATCAATTTCTTTGAAGAAAGCCATAAAAGTTAGTTTGGTTACAAGGATAGTTCAGTTATTTAATAACATCATGACTCTAAAACAAATGCAAGAACAAACCACAGCTAAAATACATGTATACCTTGACATACTTTTCCACATACCCCATCACAAGCTTAGTGAATTAAAAGAAGCATATGACTTGCCTCCATTTGTACTAAACCAAAAAGATGGACTACATATATAGTGCATCCACAAGAGAAGTGAGACAACAAATAGTCCACATTAGGAACATTACATTACAAAGTTCAAGCAAACTTAAAATGAAATGTTCAGCTGGATTCTTGTAAGAGAAAACATAATTTACAAATTGGACACCTCCATTTTACAACCACTAACCACAAAACAACTGCAAGAACAAAACAGAATTTAAGAATTGACCACCTTCATTTTACAACCGCTAATCACAAAAGAACCGAAAGAACAAAACAAAATTTAAGATTTGGCCACATTCATTTTACAACCATAGCTTGAACAACCGCAAGTACAAAACAAAATTTCTGATTGCGACTTCATTAAACAACCGCAAGAACAAACCATAGCTCAAACAACCGCAAGAACAAAATAGAATTTATGAATTGGCCACCTTCATTTTACAACTGCTAATCACAAAAGAACCAAAAGAACAAAATAGAATTTACGATTTGACCACCTTCATTTTAGAACCACAAGAACAAACCATAGCTTGAACAACCGCAAGAACAAAACAAAATTTACAGTTGGCCAGCTTCATTAAACAGCCACAAGAACAAACCATAGTTCAAACAACCGCAAAAACTAAATAGAATTTACGAATTGGCCACCTTCATTTTACAACCGCTAATCACAAAACAACCGCAAGAACAAACCATAACTCAAGCAACTGCAAGAACAAAACAGAATTTACAATTTGGCCAGTTTCATTTTACAACCGCTAATCACAAAGGGATTGAATTAAATAATTACAATATGTGTGAAGAAATCAATCAATATTTGAACAACTAATGTCTACTATCCCACACAAATGAAGTTGATGAGCAATTTGGAATTGTGGACAAAGGATAAGACTATATGGTTGCCAAAGAATTTGGACAATCGAAATGTAATATTGCCGGCTGGCCACAAAATTTGGAAAGCACACAACACAATTTAGCAAACAAAGTTAATACAAATTTGTTAGGTAGAAACTTCAAGAATGGCTGCTGCAGTAATAAGAAAAGAAAATACAGATTTTCTCTTTTGTGTAGACTCAAATGTGCAGCAATTTGTGTGGAATCAAATGTGTAGTAAAATGAAAAATAGCAAAAAAACCATTTGCATTACAAAAAAGCATGCAACCAATGTTTAGAGCATGCACTTACATCATCTCTGGACTATGCCCTAGACAATTGAAGCACCTCCACCATCAAAGTGTCTGTTTGTGCTTGCATCCCAGCTTGGTTTTCCTTGAGTATATTCAACTCACATTCTTGGGTTGCAATTTTTTTCATTCAGCGCATTTGCATATTCCTCCGCATCATTAGCCTTTTTTCTTTGTTCATCCATTTTGGATTGTAGCTTTTCAACCATCACAACATGCGTTGTAGGCATAGAAACACCCCTACTATGCCTAGGTATTTTCTGCAATTTTTCAATGCAAATCTCTGATAGGGATCGCGAAGAGATGGCCTCCTCCTCTTGCATCTCATCCTACATAGTCAACAAATATGTCAAAATCAGAAACATAAATTGAAATATAATAATGAAAAAATTAAGAAGGATTTGAATTTAAAAGGTACCAAATTTTTTTTTGCATGTTCATTGACCATTTTCTTTTGCTTTTTTGAAAAATGACCAATCTCAAAGCAATCAATAGAGGTGACTTCCTTGCTATCCTTTCACTGCAAATTTCCATAGTCACATTAGATGACACATAAAACAACCAGGCTTTTTTTTTTTGAAGCAAAAAATGATGTTAATAAGTACAAGCTACCTATACTTACAAACTCATGAATAGTCCTTGGAATCAACACCGAGCCAACAGTTGGTGGTGTGCTGTTTTTCTAGCGGTTTCCCTTGTTTCTACTACTCACTGTCTGTTGGAGGGAAAATTAAGTGAGGTTTTGTAAAGTGGTTCATGCCTTATGGGAATCCAAACTTGAGAAACAGAAATTCATACATATAAGTGATCTAAACCTTAAAATCATTAGAATCAAAATAATGGCAGAGATTAATCCAACCATCTACTAAGACATTTGTGGGGATATGCTTAATAGCATCCTCTTTGCATGGGAATTTCTAGAACTGAACATGCAACTTGTATTGACGATTGCTCTATTGCCTCGCAAGTTGCTTCAACAGTGCTTTTTGCATTGAGACACTACCATCATAGTTAGAGTTCTCCTGAGTGGGGAAAACTTATAAGGAAGAAATATTAGACATATAACAAAGAAATTATTCACATCAATTGGAAGGTGCTCTAATAGCACCCAGTTTCTTGATAGAAATCCTAAAGTGTGGCAAAAATTGATGAAAACCTTGTAACATAGTTAAAAGCAATCAAAATAAAAAGAGCAACTTTACCAATAACAAATCGCCAATTCAATGAATTGCAATGAGTATGCCAAAGTGTACCTTAGGCACATGTTGCTTGTGAATATCAGCATTCTAACTCGATGTTTTGTTTTCATTATAAAGTACTAGCTTCGGGGCCTCATCAATTTTTTTTATTAACACTTAATTAATAATAATGCAGAGAATTAAAATGCATGCAAAATGATGAAATCCCAACAAAAAAACAGCCTTCACAACAAGCATAAACAACTAATAAGATATCCTCACAGAAAATGTTATGTAATATTTCACGTAAAACATCTTACTGTGCACTTACCAATCAGTCCCTCCCTCAACTGTTGGTGTTGCTTTTTCCATCCCGAACCATCAAACTTAGCACTATTATCCCGTCACATCTCAATAAGATTGACCACGGCACCTTACTTTGGCAAACCTACACACAATCAATCAAAGCCTGGACGAGTGCTAAGCATTGGAAGGAATTTTAGACTTAATTTTCGTTGGAGGGATTTGTTAAATACTCACCATTTTATGTAAATTGGTTATTGTAATTATTATTCTAATTAATCACATAATTTTCTAACTAATTATTACAATCATAATCACATTATGCATTTAATCAATAAACATACATTGCAAGCATCTCATACATGAACAATAAAATAAACATGACATAGTTATAGCCCAAACTAAAAGTTCTGTCAAGCCAATAAGAGAACTACAAGGTCAATATAAGGGTATTGGCATCTTCTCCAAGTGCCTCCTTGGTTCCTCTTGTATGGTCATTAACTCCTTGCCTCCTTGATTCTAGTCTAGTCCTCTCTCTAATCTAACTATTACATCCTTTAGAGAAACGTCGATTTACATTCGAGGGGAGTTAGATGAGAAAAGAAGTAACAACCAGAAAATAGAGCAAGGCATAACATGCAAGTCATATTTAAAACCAATTCAAATTTTATCCAATCCTATTGGGCTTAGGGCTATAACTATGCACCATGCTCAAATATCACATAATGTGCATGTCACATATAATTGTCATCCATATTTGACACTTAAATATATTAATCTAATTAATTTATGACAATTATTATTAAATCAAATTTTAGGGTTTCGAATAATACATTATGCGTGGAAGGTTCAGGTTGAAAATGCAAATTTCGATCATTCTAGCTCATTAGAAATTTGTGAAAAATATATCTCATATATTTTCGCCATAAAATGATACATCACATATATCATTTTGGCCACACAAATTAACACGTGTATATTTCAAATTTCAATTTGATATGTCAAATATATGCATTCGGCTACCCTAAACCAAACATATATAAATGTCCAAAACTATTTTTCGGTCATGTCATATCTCTATTCAGCCAACCATGATCATGAGGAATTTGTGAAAATTATACCTTATATATATTTTCAGCCACAACATGAAATTATCACATATTCCATTCGACCAACCTTTGATCATAATCGATTTGTGAAAATTATATCATATATATTTTTGGTCAAACCATAAACCCATACACATGTATATGGCCAAAATTACTTGTCAATCTCAACTTGATATATCATATATATTTTAGGCCTCAATTTGATACATTACATATATCAATTCGGCCAAGACACAAAATCCGAACCTATGTTCAATTCGGCCAAAGAGGAAACACATCATATCTATTCCTTTTCTGGCCAAACATGATCATTGAAAATTTTGTGAATAATATATCAAGTATTTTAAGCCTCAATTTAATATATCATATACATTAAATTTTGGCCATTCACAAACCAATTCAAAATAATGTGCAATTTGGCCAAAAGAATTCAGAAAATTGAACCATTCAAAATTCAGAAATCTAAGCCTTTCAAAGTTTTGGTAAACTTTTAAATTAGAACTATTATATATCACGTATATAATTTTGCCTTAATATTATATATGTCACATATATATATCTCACGTATTAATTTCAGCCTCAAAAATAAGATTGAAACCGAATTGGCCTCCCAAAATTGCAACAGCCAAAGTTAGGATTTTCTGTCCAACCGAAAATAGCACAAAGCACAAAACCGAACTTAATCAAATTTTCTAGGATAAATATGAAGCCAATCTTATGCATCATATACATATCTGACTTCAATATCATTCAACAAATATTATTTTCAATTTTAATAAATTTATCAAAACCGAAAACTTGAGAAAAATTGACAAACCTGAAGCTCAGCCAAAAACTCTAGAAAACTAAATTTTGGTTCTTCCATGCATATTCATACATGCATTTTCATATATATATATATATATATATATATCTTATATTATTCAAATCTAGTAATAAAACTTTAAAGCATACCCTTAAATTGATTTAATAAACATAAACATATCAAATATGTTTAATGAACAACTTCACATAATCCAAATTTTCAGCATGTTTATTCATAAACAATTTAAGAAAATAAACATGTTATTCACATAAAACCAATTTGAGCCTTCGTAAGTGACTCCGATACCACTGTAGGAAATCAAATATGACACGCAGTGGAATTTTAAAATTTTTTATTTCCTCCAAGGATCCTTACAAAGTGATTTCAAACGATCGTGAAGAGATTTATCTTTACCAAGTAGCAGTTGTTCTTTCTTGTGAAGACTTTGCTCATCGAATCATAGCAAAACCCAATGGAGCTTTGCCTCTATGGTATCCACACGATCTTCTCCAAGTCCCAAGTTAATTCTCACACAATTAACCAAAGAAGAAGCAACAAAGGAACCGTTGGTGCTAGCTTGGAACTTTGCTTTCGATTTTCAGGTATAGAAGCTTCTCCAAGCTTCGGTTTTTCTTGCTTTTTCCCACAAAATAAGCAGATTTTTTTCTTTCTAAAGAATAGTAGAGAGGCTTCTTATGTTCTTGCAAACTTATCTGCAATTCTTCTCAAGAAAAGATTGAAGAGGTTTTGCTAAAGACAAAAGAGAGGTTCGGTTATTCTTGGTTGGAAATTTTCTACATAATTTTTCTTTCTCAAAGAAAAGTAGCTTTGGCTTTCTTTCTGCAAAAAAACATGAGTACTTGATTCACATGTTAAGTTTGGAGGCTGCAGAAATTATAAGTCTAAATTTATAGAAAATAGATTAGGGTAAAACTTCTTCTAAAGAGTTTACTTGAACTCCAAGTTCTAATCTATTTTGGAACTTTCTAAATTTCAACTTTCCAAATTCCATTAGTTGCCAAAACAAGAATCCCATTCTTATTTTGTGTCTAATTTTTGGCCATTACATGAAATAATACATCCAAAACTATTTCGGATTTATTAACACAAAATAAAACCATTTAGAAACCAAAACCAAATACCCATTTAAATGAAACCTTCCGAGTCCTATTTGTAATAGGATTGTTAAACTAACCAAAATTCATCACACGAATTTTATACTTCTTTGGGATACGATCTAAGTGTGTGACCCAATAGGTTCTTATAAAGTTGGCAATGACATAAAATCTATTTTATGCCATAAACATTGAGCGGTGTCTAGCAACACATCATTGTTACCCAAGTTATAAGAATATTAGTAATTCAACATTACTTTTTGTGATAGATGTTACCATGTAATTCAATCCCTTAGCCCTAGATATTTTGATTGAACACAAACCATGGATCATGTCTGGTCGGGTTGTCGAAGCCCCCAAAATTAATTCAGATCTTTAGACTAGCTACAATTGATTTGTAGTAGTAGTGGACCAGTTCGAATCCCACAGGGAGCTATGTGTTGAGGGCGTTTCCTAGCAATTGAGATAAAAAGAGAAATAAAAGAAGAAGTTTAGTACCAAAAATAAAAGAAAATTATAAAAGAAATTACTAGAAATATGTAAAAGAATTACTTCAGTCTTACCAAGCTCCGATCTAAGGAAATGTACTTGTACCGAATATATCTAGATCATAGGATTCTAAAGACATTTTTTCATTCAAGCATTTAACCAAAAATTTCGCAGGATAGCCATGACAAAATTTTGAGTTTTCCTATTCTATTTGTTTGAACCTAGCATTCACAACAAACCTTACTAACAAATGACTGGGGCGATAGCGTTCCATATCATTTGATAGTAGCACTAAGAACATTGAAAACAGTTAAAACAAAAACCAACAATTGAGATAGCTACAATTGAAAATCTTTGTATCATTAATTCCCTTTAAATCATAAATGCATGTTACTGTCACTTTACACATGCAAAAAGATTTAAGTGCTTCTTGTACTAATTGTTCCGGACAATTACGGATCAAGAACAAATAGATAGCTATAGGAAGAAAAATGAAAATAAGTCGTCAATTTATTTATCATTCAAAATCCATAAAAAACATAATGCAAGAACTAATGATTACTTGAATGCAAAAGATTATGAAACTATGAACAAAACCTCACTAAATATATTGCCATTAACACCCCTTGGAACAGAATGGAAGTAATTTAGCCACTCATGGTAGCAAAACTATTCTAACTTTATTCTAAAAAGAAAGAAAAGTACAAAAGAAAGGAAGAATTCTGCAGAAAATTAAAAGAAAGACTTATGTCTTCCAAGTTCACTAACCCTCCTATTTATAGCATTCTTCTCTAACAACCTCCCTAAAGACTTCCTAAAATCTCTCCAACAAATCTAAGTCTTTAAACCTTAAATTCCTAACTAATTATCCAGCCAACCATCCTATCCTATCTAATCCTATCTAATCCTAACAAATGTCATCCAATCCATTCTAACTTGAATTACAAAAGTTGAAATCAAAAGACAAATTCAAATCTTGAAATTTCAGCTCATCAGTCCTTTGTCTCAGCTTAAGACGTGGTCACGTGCATTTCTTTGAGTTTCACCTCCAAGACTTCATCCTTTAAGGCGTGGGCAAGTTTAATCCAAAATAGTCTTCTGTTTTGGCTCCAAAAGTGCTTCTCCAAAAATCATCTAAATCTCCATTAAATTCCATCTTTTCGCCTTAGTCCATCAACTTTACTCCCTGGGACAAAAACACCTCAATTTAGCCAATTTCATACCAAATAAAGTATTAAAATCATATTTTTGCTCCTATTAAATGGTAACAAATTAGATCCTATCAAATACCCCCACACCTAAACTATGCTTGTCCTCAAGCATATGATAGATCAATATCTTTCTTTCTATTCCCTTCCCTTTTTCATACCATTCACAAATAACCCAAAATCACAACACATTAGAAATCAAGAATGAAATGACAATTCAAAGGATAAGTATTCATAGCCCGATTTTCTAAACAAAACACATGCATCTCATTAATCCCAACAATTTTATCAAATTCAAATATACAACATTTGATAACCTCTCACAGGTTGCACTCTATCCACTCAAAGTGTTTAGGGATTCATTTAGCACTCAAATCAAATATAGCATGTCATTACCATATGCTTGCTTATATATCACATCTCCACCACTAATGAATATGAATTTATGCAAAAATCAAAGGGACTTAAAAGGGTTGTAACAGGGCTTAGGTTAAGGTAGGTAAACAAAAGGAAAATTTAGTCTAAACAAATCAAGATATGTAGGAACTTTCTTGCAAGATTTAAAAGCAACACAATTAACATTTTAGAACCACTTTTTTATTCTCTTCTTCTTTTTTTTTTCTTTTTTCGGAATATAGTTGGACATCTTGTAAACAATGGAGCACATTTAATTTGTCCAAACCTTTCAAGGAATACTTTTTCACTTTTTCTCATCAATTTTTTCTTTCTTTTTCTTCTGTTTTTTTTTTGTTTTCAATTGGTTCTTTTCTTTGGAATCCATAAAAATTTAATCATGCAACTCATTCCTACATACACTTGACAAATGGTTTAACAATGGTAAATAACAACTGGTTAAGGCTAATGATGTGGTGTTATCACAAAGCAAAGCTTAGGCTCAAAATTGGTTGACTAGGGTAGATAAAATGGAATTGCTTTTTAGAAAGTTAAAATTGGCTAGTCCTAAACGCCCTTATCATTTCAAAGCAAAAACCCATAATGTGATCTCGACATGCACAACAAAGCAAGTTCTAGAATAAACATACCATATTTGTCAATACTCAACAAAGAAACATGTGAGCAAGAAAAAGACAATGCTCATAGGCTCAAATACTCACAATGGTTCAATGTTCAAACATTGTATATCCTTATTCAATTCCATCATCAAAACCAATGAGATGCTTAAACAAGATTTTCAAAACAAGGCTAATCATACTCTCCCTTTTTATGCTTTCCAACTCAATCACTAATGCATGTTAACCAAGAGTTATTCTAAACAAGTATCAAAGAGTTGGGAATTTCAAGGAAGTCATTCAAATTTTTAAACATGCTTTGAGGGATTTTGCAAAAAATTTTGACCAAAATAATTCAAAGTCACAAAAACTAATCACAAAAGCACAAGAACACCCCCACACCTAAATCATACATTGTCCCCAATGTATGAAGAATAGGCACACAATTCAGAGAAAGTAGTGAAAATAGAAAGACAAGGGGGCAAAATAACTTCCCTGAATTGCAAACATATGAGACAAGACATCCAAGGGAAAGGAGGGTACGCTATCTTTTCATGTGGTTGAGAGTGTCAACATAAATTGAAAATCAAAAACACTTCTTCTCAAGGATGGGTACCTACAAATCATAGAAGAAGGTAATCAATAATAAGGCAAATGACACTCCCAAACTTAATCTTGGAAACTCAATTAGAAATTATAGTAGTAAAATAGGATAAAAAAGAACTTAGGATAGAGACATAATAAGTTCACAAAGATAAAGCGATGTAATCCAAAAAAAAGTCACTCTATAGCCCTAATCACTTTCTTTATTTAGATGATCATAAACCACTATAATTTGCATATCCAAAGAGAAATTGAAAAGGGTTTGAAAGATACTGAGTTAATAGAAGTTCAACACACCAAAGCACCAAGAAAAATATGAAAGAATAGTTGAAATAAAATAAAATGAGACTAGGCAAAAGAATAAATTGAATAGAAACAAAATCTCTATCACATGATAACATGGTGCACTACATGCTATTATGTGAAAGTTGAAAAACACTACAATGAAAATGCACAAAACCATGCCATAGGTGGCCACACTACAACATGCTTTCTTTTAAAACACATTCTCAATGAAGTTCATACAATGCAAACCACTATTTTTTCAATTTTTCTTACCTATGTTACTATTTTTTAGCACATATATTTCAACCCATTCTTTCCAAACTAGAAACTAAAATTAATTGAACTCATCAACATATTCAAAAACTCTACAATTAGTCCCTTATTCAATCACAAAAATTAACTACAAGTACTGCCCAACATTCAAGTCAATCTCAAATGCCACAGAATGAAATCGAAGAAGCAATAAACCTTGTATGGCACAGGATAGTAGCAAGAAAGTAACCAGGAATTTGGAGAATAAGATAGGATAGTACCCGCATATGCTAAAACTGAAATAAAATAAAACAGAAACTAATAGAAAAATAAATCTGGTGAAGAAATAGAGTAGGAGCGAAGCTCACAAAAATTTCATCTCTTGCAGTCTTAAACCTTTCACAAAATCAACATGGAGGACACATCCCAAGACTTGGGGAAAAGCTGAAAAATCACAACCAACATCATTCACAGGAGAAAAAGAAAATGAATCTGAGTTCTTCACTGGATTTAGTTGGAAACCAGTGGCCATGGGATATGGATGTGGATTGTTACCAGGACTGGCTGCAGGTGCATAATATTCTTAACTGGGAAACCGAAGTGATTGTGGTGTGATGTGACCGAGCAAATGTGGGGAGAAGACTGTTGTAGAGAGGAAGGTGGAGAAAAGTGCAGCGGCAGTGGCCGTGGAGATGTGGGTTGAGCCGTGGTGGTCCGATGTGGGCGACGCGACTGAACTACAATGGACTAGCAATGGCCTAGCGATAGCCTTGTATTGCCAAAGAGCCGGAAATTGCAAATGGAAAGAAGTAGACAACGGCATCCCCAAAATATGGTGGTGGCTGAGCAATGGAAGTGGCTGGATTGGTGGCGGTGCTGCAGCTGTTTCTGCCAGGTTGTGGTGCGACGGAGATGGCTGAACTGGACTTGGAATTTGCAGTAGGAGAGTTGCTGAAAATTGGAGAAAAAGAAAAGAATTGGGCTGTTAAAAGGAAAGGGAAAAGAGTCGGTTGCAATTTTGGAGAAGAAAAGAAGAATTGGGTTGTTAAAAACCCTTATTTTGAAAAATAAAAATTTTTCGTTTTTTTTTTTAATGTAAGAAAAATAGAAGACCAAATAAAATAAAGCATGGGCACACTTAAGGAAAAGGGATCTTCGGCTGAACATTGCGAATAAAATCCAGAAGACTATAGATATTAAGGCGTAGGCACGCCTAATGAGCTCTAGTCTTCTGTTTTTTTTTTCTTTTTTTTTTTTTTTTTGCAAAAGTTCATGAATGAAAATAAAACCTGCATTGTAAAAACAATTAAAATCATTAGTTATATAAAGAAAAGAAAGAAGATAAAAAAAATACAATAAAATTATGGAGAAGAAAAAAAAAGAAAAAAAAATTTCTTGGGTTGCCTCCCAAAAGCGCAATTGTTTAAAGTCGTTATGCTCGACCATTCTTTCTCTCAAGTTATTAAATTTTTACAAGTTGTTTGGACCACACTTGCATTTTCTTTATTGACTTTAGATGATTTGGCAAGGGGTTCAATTCTAACTTAGGAGCTTGCAAAACAAAAGACAATAATTGCTCATGAGAAATCTGAAATGAATCCTTCAAATTTAAAGGATTTGCAGGAATTTCAAGGCATATTCTTCACTTATATCCTCATCCCTTCTAACTTTCCACTCAGGCCTGTAGAAAAAACATCATTCTCTTCATCAAAAACATCTTGCACAATAGCATCCACAATGTCAATAGAACACAAGGAATGAGTGTCAACTGGATGTTTCATTGCTTCAAAAATTTTAAATTTGATAATTTGTTCATCAAATTTTATAGAAATTGTGCACTCATCCAGATCTATGTTAGTCTTAGCTGTCATCATAGAAGGTCTCCCCAGCAAAAGAGTAGCCGATTCTCCCACATCATCATCCTCAGTTTTCAAGATATAAAAATCAGCTGGAAAAATCAATTTATTGACTTGAACTAAGACATCTTCCACAACTCCTTCAGGATATACAGTAGACCTATTAGCAAGTTTAATAATTACCCTTGTTGGCTTCATTGGACCCAAATTTAGAGCACAATATACAGAATATGGCATAACATTAATAGATGCTCCTAAATCTAGCATGGCATGTTTAATCATTTTATTTCCAATTACACAAGGAATTGAAATCATACCCGGATCCACACTCTTACCAAGTAATTTTTTTAGAATTATTGCGGATGTATTTTGCCCAACATTGATGGTTTCATCGCCTTTTAGCCTTTTTTTATTGGTGCATAATTCCTTCAAAAATTTTGCATACCTAGGGATTTGCTTGATTGCATCTATCAAGGGAATGTTTATTTCTGCCTTTTTTAATGTCTCCAAAATTCCTTGCTCATACTCCTCTCTTTTTGATCTTGCTAACCTGCTTGGAAAAGGTGCAACATTAGTATTTGAATCATTAGATAATAAAGGATCAGATCTTACTACTTTTGGGTTTTCTTCTTCCTTATCCTTGGT
The DNA here is from genome assembly GCA_020080225.1 of Gynochthodes officinalis. Lineage (NCBI taxonomy): Eukaryota > Viridiplantae > Streptophyta > Magnoliopsida > Gentianales > Rubiaceae > Gynochthodes > Gynochthodes officinalis. Next base: position 12,662,032 of record CM034624.1, read on the forward strand.
CTCTCAACAATTTTCTTTTGGGAAGTGTGTTTGGGTTGAAGTTCCTTACTACTTCTCATCATCATTGCATTATCACTTTCCTTTGGATTTACCATGCGAGAAGGTAATCCTTTTGAGACTGTATTTGCTTCAATTCACTTCTGCGGCTAATTGAGATACTCGATTCTCCACATTGCGGATACTAGCTCTAGTCTTTTGTTGGAATTTCTGCATATTGTTTTGAAATTGTTGTGTGTTAGTAACCAAAGACCTTACAATATCTTCTAAAGGCATACCTGAATTTGATGATGGCATTGGTGGTGGTGGTTGTGCTGGCCTGTTTTGGCTTGCAAATTGATATCTTGGCTGCCCACCTGGGTTCCCATAACTAAGATTTGGATGATCCCTCCAACCAGGATTATAATGGTTTGAATAAGGATCATATTTCCTTTGGGGTTGATTGGGATATCCTCCAATTGCATTTGCTTGTTGCGTCATGTCTTCTTGCAAGGTTGGGCACAAATATGTAGGATGTCCAGGAATCGAGCAAACTCCACACACCTTTGCACTTTGCAATTGTCCTACAGCCATTTGACGAACTAGAGTAGTTAGATCAGAAATTTGGTCTTGAATACTAGAAGTACTTACCTCATGAATCCTTTTAGTAGTCCCTTCAAATCTTGAACCAAATTGTTGCGAATTCTCTGCCATGTTAGAGATTAATTGCCTTCTTTGCTTGGTGTTTTGCTCACCAAGGCTCCTCCGCTTCATTGCATCAACCATCTGCGATCCATCGGTAATAATCCTCATAAAAGTATTGGATCAAAAGTGGTCCGAAATTTGGTGGTGCGGCAACTTGCACACAATTGGTTAAATCTTTCCCAATATTCGTATAATGATTCTCCACCAAGTTGTCTAATACCACATATCTCCTTCCTAATATTTGCAGTGTGAGGCCGGAAAAATTTCTCCAAGAACAACCTTTTCATTTCCTCCCAAGTTATAATGGAACCTGCAGGAAGATAATAAAGCCAATCTTTCGCCTTATCTCCCAAGGAGAAAGGGAAAGCTCTCAAATTAACTTGTTCCTCCGTCACTCCTTGTGGTTTCAAACTAGAGCAAATCACATGGAATTCCTTGAGATGTTTGTGTGGATCTTTGCATTTCCACTCAAAATAGGCAACAAATGAATAAGTCCATATTTTAATTCAAATGCTACTTCTAAATTTGGAAATTGTATGCAAAGAGGTTGTTGATTTAAAATTGGAGCAATAAGCTCTCTCAATGTATGATCTCTTGCAGCCATTCTTTCTTCCTCAAGTGGTGTTGAATTAAATTGTAGCCTCCTTCTTGTTTCTTTCCTTACTCGTAAGCTTCCTTCTCAATTTTGAAATGAACACAGGATCACCTTTGTGAGAAGCATGGGTCATGCAATAAAAATCAGAATGCTAAAAAAAAAAATAGCTCCCCGGCAAGGACGCCAAAATTTTGGTGGGGTTGTCGAAGCCCCCAAAATTAATTCAGATCTTCAAACTAGCTACAAATGATTTGTAGTAGTAGTGGACCAGTTCGAATCCCACAGGGAGCTATGTGTTGAGGGGGGTTCCTAGCAATTGAGGTAAAAGAGAAATAAAAGAAGAAGTTTAGTACCAAAAATAAAAGAAAATTATAAAAGAAATTACTAGAAATATGTAAAAGAATTACTTCAGTCTTACCAATCTCCGATCCAAGGAAGTGTACTTGTAACAAATATATCTAGATCATAGGATTCTAAAGACACTTTTTCATTCAAGCATTTAACCGAAAATTTCGCAGGATAGCCATGACAAAATTTTGAGTTTTCCTATTCTATTTGTTTGAACCTAGCATTCACAACAAACCTTACTAACAAATGACTAGGGGCGATAGCGTTCCATATCATTTGATAGTAGCACTAAGAACATTGAAAACAGTTAAAACAAAAACCAACAATTGAGATAGCTACAATTGAAAATCTTTGTATCATTAATTCCCTTTAAATCATAAATGCATGATTACTGTCACTTACACATGCAAAATTATTTAAGTGCTTCTTGTACTAATTGTTCCGGACAATTACGGATCAAGAACAAATAGATAGCTATAGGAAGAAAAATGAAAATAAGTCGTCAATTTATTTATCATTTAAAATCCATAAAAAACATAATGCAAGAACTAATGATTACTTGAATGCAAAAGATTATGAAACTATGAACAAAACCTCACTAAATATATTGCCATTAACACCCCTTGGAACAGAATGGAAGTAATTTAGCCACTCATGGTAGCAAAACTATTCTAACTTTATTCTAAAAAGAAAGAAAAGTACAAAAGAAAGGAAGAATTCGGCAGAAAATTAAAGGAAAGACTTATGTCTTCCAAGTTCACTAACCCTCCTATTTATAGCCTTCTTCTCTAACAACCTCCCTAAAGACTTCCTAAAATCTCTCCAACAAATCTAAGTCTTTAAACCTTAAATTCCTAACTAATTATCCAGCCAACCATCCTATCCTATCTAATCCTAACAAATGTCATCCAATCCATTCTAACTTGAATTACAAAAGTTGAAATCAAAAGACAAATTCAAATCTTGAAATTTCAGCTCATCAGTCCTTTGTCTCAGCTTAAGACGTGGTCACGTGCATTTCTTTGAGTTTCACCTCCAAGACTTCATCCTTTAAGGTGTGGGCAAGCTTAATCCAAAATAGTCTTCTGTTTTGGCTCCAAAAGTGCTTCTTCAAAAATCATCTAAATCTCCATTAAATTCCATCTTTTCGCCTTAGTCCATCAACTTTACTCCCTGGGACAAAAACACCTCAATTTAGCCAATTTCATACCAAATAAAGTATTAACATCATATTTTTGCTCCTATTAAATGGTAACAAATTAGATCCTATGAATGTCACACTGTTCAATCTTTGCGTTTCTTGATTCCCAAGTAGACACATCTAAGCAAATAAGCTTGATATCACATATCGACACATTTGAGCACAGCCATGCATTTTATGTTCTCACTTTATCAAGGAGCCCAAAGATATCACTCCCATTATATAGGAGGGGCAAATCCTATCTTCATCACTCAACATCTCACCACATGATTCATTACACATCCAATTGTCACTTTTATAGTTCACCCTATTACGGGTAACGTTTAGTAGCACCAAAACATGCAACTCCTCATGTTGGGATCTCTGGTGACCTCAAGTCTAACAATTACTTATACCATCATCACTATAAGAAATACTTATGACACTTCATATAATAACCCATGTAGCATTTCTCATGGCGGGTCGATCCAGTACATAGTTCTCTAACATGTACCCATGTCTTGACTTGATATCTCATATCATGACACATTTCATCAGTCACTACACATGCTAGTCTTAATGCATTATCATTGTCCCTTTAATGATAATACTTGACTAGGGATTGTTTTAGAATAATTAAATTCTAGGGACATTATTATATTTATTCATAATACGCAAATATGAAATTAAACATGATAATAAATTTCCATAGATTATAAACATTATGATACATATATATGCCCAAACAATCATCACATGATTGGTATTTAGGACATAATCCAACACTAATGTGGCATGAATGTTTTTTGTTTTTGCAATGGTGAAGTTCAGCAGCTCTATCAAGAACAAGCCAACGAAAGAGGCGCAATCTAGCGCTGATGATGTCGTTTTTGCGAAGAAAGTGGAAAAGGGAGAGTCTTCGAAGAGGAAGGCTGATGAAGAGGTGGCTAGGGCTAGAACTCTGGCCAAAAGAAAAAGGGCATAGGTCCTCACAAAAAAGAAGAAGGTCAATGAGGTGAAGGCCTAGGATTTGACCTCGGATGCAATGGTACAGTTTACCATGCCCACAGGGGATTCATCAAGGTTGGTGATCCAGGGCATGGAAGAGTATTAGGACAGGTTGTCCGTGATGCCCTTAGATGAGCTTAATAGAAATTTGGTTAATTTTGTGCCCTGGATAAGAGGTTTTAGTGAAATTGTGTTGTTTTAGGATTATGCATTGAGAGTGTTGAACTTAACAGATTGTTTAAAGTGTAGGCTATGTTTGCATGGACGATGTTTGTCCTAGGGGCCAATGAGCAGGCCACTGAGGCCTTAAAACATCAGGCTGAGATTGCTTAGTTTAAGGAGGCTGAGGTGGTCTCTCTGGAGGCAAGGGAAAAATTGCAGGATGAGGTGTCTGCTATTCTTGAGTTGTCAAGGAAGTTGAAGGAGGAGGTGTCCTCTCTCCATCATCAGCTGAGGGAGAAGGAGAAGGAGACGGAGATGCAAAAGTGTGAAGTCATTAACTAAAGGGAATTCGCAAAGTTGTTGGTGAAAATGATTTTTCACACCTAAGACTTTGAAGAATTTGCGAATTTGTCCAGGGCTGTTAAAGAGATAGGGAAGCATGAAGCAGCCATCAAAATTCAGGAAAAATTTCCAACCTTGAAGTTGGAGGAAATGCCTAGCTATGATCCCAAAGCCATGATGAGGGCTGACAAGGTGTATGTAGACACCGTGAAGGGGTTCGATGGCTCTTTCAAGCTGTTGCAGCATTTGGCATCTCGTAGCTCGCTCATGACCTTGGAGGAGCTGAATGTTTATGAGGTGGATAAAGATCCTAATCTTCAGGCTGTGGGAGGTGAGGCTCTGAAGAATCAAGCTTAAGCAAGGGCTTCAGCTCAGGGTGGAGGAAGTTAGAATGAGGCTAGCTCCTAGGCCTTCTTTTTATTGAGTGTTTGTAAGGATAATTGATTTGATTACCCTTAGTGAGTGAAGTACTGTGGCGTGAACCCTTGGATAACTTGTTCCAAAAACTCACTACACAAGTTGTGCCCCTTGGATCAACCCAACTGAAATCTTTCCTTGGAGATGGTATGTTCCTTGAAGGTGGAATAGGTCCTCAACCCCTAGATAACCTGTACCTAGAAACCTTGGAATCAAATGAATGGATGGAATCCGAATTTCCTAGGGAACAAATCTAGGAAATCAAGAACAACAAACACACAAATTCCGAATTTGTGTAATTTGCAAGTAATTACAGAAACTAGAGAGCAATTCTCTCAAGCTTGTAATGTCAAGAACCAAATTTTCATTTCATCAAATCTGCCCTTCAAGATGGCCGACGGCCACTATATGGATACAAGCTAGGGTTTACAAATTAGGGTTGCACAAGCTAGGGTTTCTTTTAGGGCCAAATGGGCTACATGACTCTTTGGGCTACATGACTCAATTTACCATATAATTAAAACTAAACCCAATGATCCTAAGTAGTTCTAAGGAAAATAGTAGTAAAGCCAAACCCATTAACAAGACCCAATTACATTTAGTACATTAATAAACATGGCCTTGTCAATCTTGGTCTTCTCCCCATCCTTTTGGGCCGTTTGGATGAGTCCATTCAAGGCTTCCTTCATTTTCTTTGTTCTAGCCCTTGTCATCATGCTTCGGGTTCGAAGTCTCTTCAATGCTTGTTGGATTCATATCAGTCCCCCCTTCTTCGAGAGGATTCGTCCTCGAATCCAGATCATCATAATCTGCAATTTCAAAAGGAGACAACTCAGCAACATTGAAGGTAGTACTTACATTGTACTTACCTGGAAGGTCAATCTTGTAAGCATTGTCATTGATTTTTGCGACAACTTGGAAAGGTCCATCTCCACGTGGATGCAATTTTGTAAATCTAGATCGAAACCTTTCCTTGCGCATATGAACCCACACCCAATCTCCGGTTCAAAAGTGACTTTCTTTTGACCCTTGTTTGCATTTCGAGCATAGGATTCATGCATCTTCTCAATATTCAGCCGAACCTGCTCATGTAACTTCTGGACAAAGTCAGCCTTGCGCTTGTTTGGTATGTTTGTGCCCGGTGTGAAATCAATTAGATGTTCAATTCCTCTTTTGGGCTGCAATCTGGCTGGTAGCTCGTCAGGAAATACATCTCGGAATCCCTGCAATATGTTAGAAATCTCAACCGGTAGGTTGGATGGCAAGTCAGTACTAAGTAGAACATTAGATTCACAACACTTAGGAAGAAACAAAACACAATTAGTATGCAGACAATTATCAACATGTCGGACATTTGCATAAAAATTTGGTTGTTTCTTATTTACTTGAGTCACTCTCTTTCTCTCAATGTGTTCTACTTCATTTAACTCATATTGCTTAGGCTTAGAATTTTCAAATTTTCCTTCTTTTCTCACGGGTAGTGCAGAATTCAATTTCATCATTTGCTGAAATTCGCCCTTTAAATGTAATTGAGATTCAGAAACTTGAGTAGGCGACAAAGGCAGTAAAGTAGTTTTTCTACCATTAACAAAGAAAGTGTACCTATTACTTCGTCCACTGTGGGAAGCATCCCTGTCAAATTGCCAAGGTCTACCAAGCAATAGGTGACCAGCTTGCATGAGAGCCACATCACACAAAACTTCATCTTTGTATTTGTTGACTAAAAAATTTACCAAGACTTGTTTTGTGACTTTCACTTCTCCACTCTCATTGAACCATTGCAACGTGTTTGGATGTGGATGCCGAAGTGTGGGCAATTTTAGTTTATCTACAAGCAAAGTCGAAGCAATGTTAGTACAACTACCACTGTCAATAACAAGTATACATACATTCTCATTGATGGTGCATTTAGTGTGGAAGATATTCTGGCGTTGAACATTATTCTCCTCTTTAATATGAACATTTAAAGATCGCATAGTCACCAAAGATGGTCCTTCATCAGGGCCAAAAACATCTTCATCAGATTCCCCATTTTCTACAAGTGGTGGCATATCTTCATAGTCACTTTCATGTTCACTCTCACTTTCGATCGTGCCATCACCTCTGACAACCATAATTCGAGCATTAGGACACTCTCGTGCATAATGTCCCTTGCCTTGGCACTTGAAGCATGTAACCTCCCTGGCTGGTTTTCTCACTTCACTTGATTTCTGAGTGTTTGGAACCATGGTTGGAGTAGTGTTTGAGGTACCAGGAGTTGCGGCCTTTTTGAAGTCGGTGCTTAAATCCTTCTTAGGCCATGTAGACTTCAAAGTGTCTGAATTTGAAGTCTGTGGGGTTGAAAAGGTTCGGACACCCCTCTCCTTCGCTCTCGCCTTTCATTGCCTTGTGATACATCTCATTGAGATCTTCATACTCCTGCATCTCAACAATGTGGGCAATATCCCTCCTTAGTCCTCCTAGAAATCGAGCCATGGTAGCTTCACTGTCTTCTTGAATGTTGACTCGAAGCATCGTAGTCTCCAACTCTTGGTAATAATCCTCCACAGCCCGATTTCCTTGGGTGATCTTTTGTAACTTGTTGAACATCTCCCTGTAGTATTGGTGTGGAACAAATCGCTTTTTCATGAGCTTCTTTAATTCATCCCAAGTACGAACAGGCCCTTCTTCATCACGCCTCCTTTCGGCCTGAATTTTAGTCCACCAGTTACGGGCGTATCCCGCAAATTCAACCACAGCTAGCTTGACCTTCTTTTCCTCCGAATAGTTGTGCACTGTAAAAATACTTTCAATTTTATCAGACCATTCAAAGAAAGCTTCAGGATCTTGCTTACCAAAAAATTGAGGAATTTTCATTTTAATACATCCTAAATTGGAATCAATTCTAGGAGTACGGTATTGACTTCCCTGAAATGCCTCAAAGGCTTCGTCATCATTGTCATTGCCATATGTGGTCTTTGTAGATCGAGAGGATTCGGCTCTCTCAGCTTTGAGCTCCTTGACTTCCTGTTGCAAACCTGAAACCAAAGTGTAAAATTTTGCTAACATCTCGTCATAGGATTCCTTAGAACCCGGTGGTGGTGGCGGTTGCCTCTCCATTATAGCTGTAAAGGTTAGCAAAGAAAATAAAACAGTTTATAAGTCCTCACTTCCCTTCCCAATTCCCCAAATTCACTCACCAAGTGTTTGAGTTTGAGTACTCTCGGCTTATATAAGTGAAGGGACGGATTCACACCACTCAATTTGCTCTTCCGTTTCTATTCTTACTCAAACAATGTTACACAAAGGAATTTTCAACAAGTTAATGCAGCTGGACAATGAGATTAGAATGAATTCTAAGGAACCAATGAAAACAGTACCAAAGTCAATGAAAACAGTACCAAAAATACAAGAATTCAATTTTTTTTTGGTAAGGAATTTGGACAAACTGAATGCAAAAACAGAATCTACACGAAAAATCAGTGAGACACACAAAATTTCAGAATTTTCGGACCACAACTCAATATTACACAAAGGAATTTACAACAAGGTAATGTAAGTGGACAATGAGATTAGAATGAATCTAAGGAATACAATGAAAACAGTACCAAAAACACAAGAATTCGAATTTTTTGGTAAGGAATTCGGACAAACTGATTGCAAAATCAGAATCTACACGAAAATCAGTGAAACACACAAAATTTCAGAATTTTTGGATCACAATAATTTCAGAATTTTCGGATCACAATTCAAGACACTTGAAGAAAGGAAATTTGGACAAAGTAGCTTGCATTGGTGGTCGGTCTCAGCCCTTCCAAATTCTGGAATTAGTCAAGAATGTTTCTGGGTTCAAAATGTGGTGAAAAGGATGTATATGGATAAGTATAAGGCTAATCACAAACTGCAAACAATCCAAAGTACAATCGGAAAATGCAAATCTGTTTTTCCGAAATCAGAAAAGGATTTTTGGCATGATAACTTCAAAAGGTCATAACTTTCTACTCCGATGTCGGATTTTGCTCCGTAAGTACTCAAATCGAAGCTCTCGGAGAGATCTACAAGCAGACAGCCAAAGGCTGTCCGTTGGGACTTTGGGGGTCAAAAAATGACGCTAAGACCACCTACTGTCCGCCTCAAGTTTTCTACTCAAGTCCCAAAAAAAAAATTCCAACAATTTTCTTCTTCTCTCTTTTCTCTTTTTTTTTTTTTTTGTTATCTCTTTTTTTTTTTTTTTCAACTTCAGCAAGGCATAAACAGCAATAATATATGGAAATAACAGAGGTAAGGCCGCAAAGGTATGGATTTATCAAGAGAGCAAAGATACGGATTTATCAAAACAAAAGCCGAAACCAACACATGAATAAGAACAGAATTTCAGCAAGGCATAAACAACAATTGGATAAGCAAAGGTACGGATTTGTCTAAGATGGAAGTAAGCCGAAACCAACACATCAATACAAGAACAGAATTTGCTTCATCAATACAAGAACATACCAATGATGATGATATTCAAAACAACAACAAGATTGAGGAGATAAAGAACATACAAATGATGATGATTTTTTTTTTTGTACGGTAAAAGAAAAGATATGAACAGCTTGGGAACCAAGACTGCTCTGATACCAAAAACTGGCGTGAACCCTTGGATAACTTGTTCCAAAAACTCACTACACAAGTTGTGCCCCTTGGATCAACCTAATCAAATCTTTCCTTGGAGATGGTATGTTCCTTGAAGGTGGAATAGGTCCTCAACCCCTAGATAACCTGTACCTAGAAACCTTGGAATCAAATGAATGGATGGAATCCGAATTTCCTAGGGAACAAATCTAGGAAATCAAGAACAACAAACACACAAATTCCGAATTTGTGTAATTTGCAAGTAATTACAGAAACTAGAGAGCAATTCTCTCAAGCTTGTAATGTCAAGAACCAAATTTTCATTTCATCAAATCTGCCCTTCAAGATGGCCGACGGCCACTATATGGATACAAGCTAGGGTTTACAAATTAGGGTTGCACAAGCTAGGGTTTCTTTTAGGGCCAAATGGGCTACATGACTCTTTAGGCTACATGACTCAATTTACCATATAATTAAAACTAAACCCAATGATCCTAAGTAGTTCTAAGGAAAATAGTAGTAAAGCCAAACCCATTAACAAGACCCAATTACATTTAGTACATTAATAAACATGGCCTTGTCAATCTTGGTCTTCTCCCCATCCTTTTGGGCCGTTTGGATGAGTCCATTCAAGGCTTCCTTCATTTTCTTTGTTCTAGCCCTTGTCATCATGCTTCGGGTTCGAAGTCTCTTCAATGCTTGTTGGATTCATATCATACTGATTTTTATTTAATTTTTATTATATCAAGATCATTCATTATCATCAAAGGTTGTTATTACTAATTTGCATGAGAAAGTTAAAACATTTGAAGCTGCACATGCCGAGCTTCAAGATGCCATGTTTAGGCTAGGGAATGAGAACAAAGATCTCAAGGGTCAAGTTGCCTATCTTGAGTATTTGAACCGTAGTTTTAATGACAACAGGGTACAACAGCAGTGGGCAATGGGGGATTTAACCCATAAAGAAAGATCAATCATTTTAGAAAATGAAAAGAACAAGGAGAGAGTTGCTAAACTCTTTGATGAGGTTGAAAGTATTACCTCTAAGTTTAAAGATAAGGATGAAGTAGTCTGTGCCATGTCAGAAGAGCTTGATAAGAAGCGCCAAGAGATCCAGGGTCTCCAGGGTGCATTTGGGCAGTACAAGCAGTAGATATTTGAGCTGTAATTTGAATACAAGACTTAGAGGTCAAAAATTGCAGAGATAGAGGCTCATCTGAAAGAAGCAGGCCTAAAGACAGCACTTGCAGACAGAGATCCCGTGGACGTGATGATGGAAGAGTTGGAGCTCTTGGCCCGACAATGTTAGAAACTACACACAAGAGGAAAAAGCGATGTAACAAATACCTTCAAGATAGGGTTGTAGGAAACCAAATCAAAGAACGCGTGAAATTAAAATATTTGGTTCCTCCAAGGATCCATACAAAGTGAATTCAAATTGGTAGTAAAGATTGTTACCTTACCGATAGTGTAGCATTGTTGGAGATTGTTGATTGTCGAATCACAAGCAAAACCAATCTAGCCTTGCCTCTATGGTATCCACACGATCATCTCAGCCTCAAGTTAATTGTCAAACAATTAACTAAAGAAACAAATAACAAAATTCTTTTAGTGCTAGCTAAGATTTTATCACTTGGGTATTCCCTCAAGTTCTCAACTTAGGGATTGGTTTTCTCTTTTGAGTTCTCAACTCAAATTTTGGTTTTGTTCTTATTTCTCAAATAAGGAGTGGTGTCTATATTGAACAAGAGAAGAATAATGAATAAAATTTGCACCAAGAATAGCTTTTGGTTTTCTTCAACAAAGAAAGATTAAAAGGAAAACTATCTCAATGAAAGTGTCCCTTCGGTTTCTTCATTGCATCCAACGGTTTTTCTTCATTTGTATCCAAGTGAACAGTTGCCTTTTCACATTTCATATACCAGAAATTGAATTGCAATATGTTGCACATGGTTGTCTTTTCATTTTCATAAAATGAGTTACAATGTATTACATATAAATTCATGGCTGCCTTTTCATTTTCCAATAACCATTTTGATTATTATTTAATTAATAAATCTAAAACTCATTTTGGATTTATTAATATTAATAGAACCAAAATCTTTGGCCTTAAATCCAAAACCATTTTAAAATGAAAACCCCATAGATTCCTATTCTCAATAGAATTCTTAAATTAACCAAAATTTCATCACATGAATTTTGCACTTTTTTTGGATACGATCTAAGTGTGTGACCCAATAGGTTCTCATAACGTTGGCATTGACATAAAATATATTTTATGCCAAAAGTAATGAGCGGTGTCTAGCAATACATCAATACTACCCAAGTCATGAGAATATTAGTAATTCGACATTACTTTTCTTGTGATAGATATTACCATGTAATTAAATCTCTTTGCCCTAGATATCATAATTGAACACGAGCCATGGAGCATGTCATGCTCGTATAGTTCAATCTCTGCATTTCTTGATTCTCGAGTAGACACATCTAAGCAAATGAGTCCAATATCACATATCGACTCATTTGAGCATGGCCATGCATTTTATGGTCTTACTCAACCAAGAGGCCCAAAGATATCACTCCTATTACATAAGAGGGGCAAATCCTTTCTTGATCACTTAACATCCCACTACATGATTTATTACATATCCAATTACTACTTTTATAGTTCACCCTTTTACGGGTAACGTTTAGTAGTATCAAAACATGTAACTCCTCATGTTGGGATTTCTGAGGATCTCAAGTCTAAGGATTATTTACACTATCATCACTATGAGAAATATTTATGACACTTCATACAATAATCCATGTAATATTTCTCACGGCGGGTCGATCCAGTACATAGTTCTCTAACATATACCTATGTGTTGACTTGATATCTCATATCATGAACCATTTCATCAGTCACTACAGATACTAGTCTTAAAGTATTATCATTGTCCCATTTAATGATAATACTTGACTAGGGATAATTTTAGAATAATTAAATTCTTGGGACATTATTATGTTTATTTCATAAAACGCAGATATAAGATAAACATAGTAATTAGCGCCATTAATTATGAACATTATGATACAATATATGCATATACCATCATCATATGATTGGTTCTTTGGGCAATAATCCAACAAGGGTTAAGTATGAGAAGAGATAAAGAAAAGGAAAAGAGAAATTATAAACCCTTCCCATTTGTACTTCGCTTATTTAATAAAATAATTTAATTTCAATTTTTTGGGACCTTTTAGTAACCCAAGATTGCCAGCCCTTGGATGTTTGGGACCTTTGAGGGATCCTAGACTTCATTAAATACCCCCTGACTGAATTTTCAACCATGACTTTGCATCCTCCAATGCCTCAAAATGGATGTTTGACCATTGAATTTAAAGTTTTCAAAACTTGACTACCTTAATAATTGATGGGCTGGAATGTGGACCAACTTTAGGACCAAAATTCATCTTTGACTTGGATCAAATGCACTCTTGAACTTGGACCGTCACTCCATTGAATTGGATGGGAAGTTAGGGCCAAGTTCGTATCTTTGGCTGCGGAGTTTGCACCTTTGGCCTTTGAGTTCTCACCTTTGGCTACCAAGTTCATGTCTTTGGCTCCGTGTTCACATCTTTGAGCTGAGCTCACATCATTCCCCTCCATTTGAGAAGGATTTTTCCTCAAATCTTCAGCATCTGCATGATAGAGACTTAAATTAGAAACATTGAAGACATTATGAACGTCGTACTCACTCGGTAAATCAAGTCTGTAGGCATTGTCATGGATATGCTCTAAAACTTGAAAAGGCCCATCTCCTCTTGGTTGCAATTTAGATTTTATTTGTGCTGGAAACCTTTCTTTTCTCAAATGCAACCAAACCCAATCTCCTGGTTCAAAAATGAGCTTATGACGCCCCTTGTTGGCTTCTTGTTCATATCTCTGTGTTTTCTCCTCGATGTTAACTCTTGCCTTCCCATGGATTTGCTTCACAAATTCAGCCTTCTTTTCACCATCTAAATTCAATCTCTCGCTCATAGGAAAAGGTGTTAGATCCATTGGAGATAATGGATTAAAACCATAAACAATCTCAAAAGGAGAAAATTTAGTGGCAAAATGTACATTCCTATTGATGAAAATTCAACATGAGGTAAACAACCATCCCATGTTTTGATGTTCTTACCAATGACCGGCCTCAACAAAGTAGATAAAGTATGATTAACAACTTCATTTTGGCCATCGATTTGAGGATGACAAGTAGTAGAAAACAAGAGTTTTGTACCCAATTTCCCCCACAAATTTTTCCAAAAATAACTCAAAAATTTGGTGTCTCGATCAGACACAATGGTTCTATGTATGCCATGCAAACGAACAATTTCTTTAAAGAATAAATCAGCAATGTGTGACCCATCATTCGTTTTGTTGCATGAAATGAAATGAGCCATTTTTTAAAACCTGTCGACAACAACAAAAATTGAATCTTTTCTATGTTTAGTTCTCGGCAAACCTAAAATAAAATCCATTGAAAGATCAACCCATGGCTCTTTTGGAATTGGCAAAGGTGTGTATAGGCCATGAGGTTAGACCTTTGATTTTGCCTTTTTGCAAATGATGCAATTTTCACAAATTTTTACAACATTACTTTTAATTTTTGGCCAAAAGAAATGCTCTTGCAAAATCGCCAAAGTCTTAGCTATATCAAAGTGTCCTATAAGGCCTCCACCGTGTGCTTCCCAAACTAATAAGTCACGCAAAGAAGAGTTAGGAATGCAAAGCTTTGATTCTTTAAACAAAAATCCATTATGCTTAAAAAAATTCTCAAAAGAACCTTTTTCACAATCTTTGAACACTTGACCAAAATCAAAATCTTCATGATGCAACTCTTTAATTTGTTCAAAGCCAAGTATCTTAGATTCAAGAGAAGAAAGTAAGGTATACCTCCTAGAGAGTGCATCGGCTACAACATTTTCTGTACCTTTCTTATATCGAATGACATATGGAAAGGTCTCAATGAACTCCATCCATCTTGTATGCCTTTTGTTGAGCTTATATTGGCTTTTCAGAAACTTCAATGATTCATAATCAATGTGGGTCATGAACTCCTTAGCCCATAAGTAGTGCTGCCATGTCTTTCAAGCTCAGACCAAGGTGTACAACTCTTTGTTATAGGTAGGATAGTTGAGAGTTGCCCCACTTAGCTTTTCACTAAAGTATGCCACGGGTCTTCCTTCTTGCATCAAGACAGCGCCTATTCCAATACCTAAAGCATCACATTCAGCTTCAAATGTTTTGTCAAAATTAGGTAAAGAAAGCAAATGAGCATTAGTAAAATGAAATTTAAGCTTTTGAAAAAATTGCTCTTGTTCTTCATCCCATTTGAAGCCCACATTCTTCTTGATGACCTCGGTTAAAGGTGCAGCCAAAGTGCTAAAATTCTTGACAAATCTCCTATAAAAACTTGCAAGTTCATGAAAACTTCGCACTTCACTAACACTTTTAGGAGTTGGCCATTCTTGAATTGCTTTCACCTTTTCAATATCAACTGAAATACTATTGACACTTACAATGTAACCAAGAAAATTAACCTCATTAGTGCAAAAGGTGCACATCTTCAAATTGGCATAAAGTCTCTCCTTCCTGGGCACACTTAAAACACACATTAGATGTTCAAGATGGTCATCCAAACTTCTTGAATATACTAAAATATCATCAAAATAGACAACCAAAAACGTGCCAAGGAACTCACGCAAAACATGATTCATTAAACGCATGAAAGTGCTAGGAGCGTTAGTTAGGCCAAAAGGCATCACTAACCATTCATACAATCCATGTTTTGTTTTAAAAGTAGTTTTCCATTTATCACCCTTTTTCATTCTAATTTGATGGTATCCACTTTTCAAATCAATTTTGGAAAAGATAATTGCTCCATATAACTCATCAAGAAAATCATCTAATCGAGAAATAGGATGGCGATATTTTACCGTTATGCTGTTCACAGCACGATAGTTTATGCACATCCTCCATGACCCATCTTTCTTCGATACCAACAAAACTGGCACAACACATGGACTCATGCTTTCCCGCATCCGTTCTTTGTCCAACAAGTCTTCAACTTGCCTTTGAAACTCTTTAGTTTCTTTGGGACTCGTTCTATAGGCAAGCTTGTTTGGAATTGATGCTCCTAAAACAAAGTTGATTTGACGCTCAATACCACGAAGTGGTGGTAATCCTTTTGGAACTTCTTCGGGAAACACATCTTCAAATTCCTACAAAATAGAAACAATGTTACTCAGTAATTCACCGGCCAAATCATTAGTGGTCAAATGAGCTTCCTTATACAAAATAAGTACAAAAGGTGATTGAGAATTTAGAGCACCCTTAATCTTACTTTCTCTTGCAAATACACAAAAATTTTATTCTTTTTCACTTAAGATAAGTGCTTCTTTTCTCTCTATATAATGGTACATTTCAACTCGATCATGGATGTCACGGTTCAAGCCATTCAAAAATCTAGCCATAGTTGCTTCTCGATCCTCCTCCATATTGGCTCTTATCATAGCAACCTCCATTTCTTTGAAATAATCTTCCACACTTTTGCTTCCTTGCCTAAGCCCTTAAAGCTTGTTGTAGAGATCTTGATAGTAATAGCTAGGCACAAATCTCTTTCTCATGATTGCTTCCATTTCCTCCCAAGTCTTCATGGGTCTTTCATCATTTCTTCTCCTACTTATCACAAGTTGATCCCACCATGTTAATGCATAATCGAAAAACTTAGTAATGGCGAGTTTTACCTTTTTGAGATCGGAGTAGTGGTGACAATCAAACACAAATTCCATCTTTTCTCCCATTCAATATAGACCTCGGATCGGATCTTCCTTGAAAATGAGGGATTTTCATCTTGATAGCACTAAGGTTGTTGTCTTCATTTTGTCTCCTCCAAGTTGGTCTTCTAGTGTGCCCCAAATATTCCCTATCAACTTCATCAAGCTCTTCATCTTCCACCCCTTGTGTTTTACACCTTCTTTGGATGTTGTTGGAAGTGTGTGAATGAGCCATTTGAGATTCCGCCTCCAATTGATCAATTCTTTCATGCAAGGGTTCAATCTCTTGCCGTAGCAATCGCCTCATTTCTCCCATCAAGGCTTCTATTTGTAAGTTTTGTTGATGATCCTCCTCATTGGAATGGTGAGACATTTTGGAAATCCTGCAAGAAAAATCCTCACAAATAATAATCACTCGACTCGCACTCAAATTTTCTCACAAACAAGGTTTACACTCGTTATCCCTCTTAAGGATCTTATTGAACTTACTTGAACAATTATCAAGTGAGAGTATGACTTTCACAACTACAACTTATCAAACAATTTTTGTGTTCTTTAAGTTGTGAAATTAAATGCACCAAGGAATAAGAGAAGATAATAACTTGAAAGATAGACAAAGATAAAAAGAATGGTGAACTAGATGAACGACAGAATTTTATCCAAGGTTGAATGAGAAGAACTGTGTTGATGAATCTTTTGGGAACCTAGATCACAAGAGAAAAGAATATTAGATTTCAAAGGAATCACAACTTCAAGAAATGATTTTTTTTTGTGTCCACTTCTTCTTCTTCTTCTTCTTCTTCTTTTTATAATCGGCTAGAAATTTTTTAATTTTTTTTGTTCAGCCCTTTTCTTTTTTTCTTTTTTTTTTTCATTTTTTTTCAATGAATAAAGTAAAAAAAGAAGTGGAAATGAGAAGGTGACTTCTTAAATTCCAAACCCACTACTAGGAACCTTGCCAACCTATGACAAAACCCGCTAACAAAAATGTGAATTTTGAATTATAAAATCAAAACCCACTGCTAGGAACCTTGCCGACCAGTGACAAAACATGCTAATAAAAATGTGAATCTTGATTTTGAAGAAAGTCAAGAATAAGAAAGGATAAAATCAAAAAGGAAAACAAAAGATATGCAACCCTTAGAAATGACTCTAATACCAAATGATGTGAATCCAATCTGAAAGGGATAGGAACACTCGAAAAGTTGCCCAAGATATGTCTAAGGGATTGCTAGTTTGGATTGGTATAAACCACGACCCACTATCTATAAAGGATAGGAACCTTGGTATAAAAATGCCACAACCAACCACACCAAAATTGGTTGATAAGTTTAGTTTGAACACCACAAGTTTTGGAACAAAACTTAATAAGTTCTAGAGTTCTCAAAGAACCCCAAGATGAGATAAAACTCACAATTTCAATTACTCAAAGCTTGCTAAAATTAGTACAAAAGATGCCTGTTTATAGGCTACAAAAATCGTCTTGAAAAGTCCAAAATATCCTTGTCTAGAAAAAATAAAGATTGACTTTGATTCACTAATTTCTAGACTAGACCTAATAAGACCAAAATAAGAAAATCTGCATTTTACATCATTCTAGATGATATATTGGCTGAAATAAAGGCACATTGGAATGGTATGTTGACCAAGTGTTGGAATTCTTGAATTCACGTAGATGCCACTACAAGAAAAATAGCCTTTGGTGACAAAAATGTTTGTGACGACAATCAATTTGGTCACTAAATGGCCTCTTTGGTGACCACTGAGTGAGTCGTCACTAAATCAAAATAGTCATAACATCTTTAGTGACCAAATGGAAACTGTCGTCACCAAGTCGTCACTGAATATGGTGGTAAAGCTAAAGCTACCCAATCCCCTCTCCCCACTGAATCCTCTCACTGCCAAAAGCGCCAAGCTCGTTGTCGAAGCCGAAGCTCCACCTAGTACCAGTTGACATCGTTGAACAACTCGAAGTCAAAAGAGAAAGTTCCTTATTACAGCTTCATCCTCAGCAAGGTTCTCATTTACTAATTTTGCAAAGAAAAGAAAGTATTTATTATGCCCAAAAATTATTTGTAAGAATGTCTAAGCAAAATTATTAAGACCATCTTTCCCTAATTTTTTTTTCCAATTGCAATGTTGATCAATTGCTTCCTCTTAGGTTATTTTATGCTGCATAATTTCATCAGTGTTTGCGCCATTACTGCTTTACTGCTCCAACTCATGATATGCTCTGCTGCTGCTCTAGTTTATCTATTTATGTGTCATCGGTTTAATAGCAATGATAATAATTTATTTAATTGTGACTAGGAGCTTATAATGAGATTAGATTCACGTTTTTGTTGTCTCTGCAAGTCATTGTCTTACAATCATGTTAATTCAATTATATTGCAGGCATGCTACGAATGGAAATTTAACTAGCTATGTTTAAATAAGAGGTGAAACTCTATATAAGTGTGATCAATGCGGAGTGTTTGTGCTTTTCTCAGCTTTGTATCTCACTCCTAATTGTGCTTAGCGTGCTCATAGTTTTGCTCAACCACATTTTATGTTTCCAATTGTCCTTTTTGCCAACATATCCCCCTACTTTTCTTTGCTTATCTACAATTCTAAATTTTTCTAATGAAATTGTTTTATCCTCTTTTTCCGATCTCTGTGTATAATTTGGTGATTAATATTTTGTTTATTATTTGTTCTCTACTGTACATTGTTTTCTTTGTCTAGTTTATTTGTAAACATGCATGATGGATGTGCTTTTCCTATTCCTTAATTGGTTTATTTGTAAACATGCATGATGGATTTGCTTTTGCTTGGGGACAAACATAAACAGTCAACGTGCACAGCTTGAGCCAATGGCACTCTTCTTCCCTCTGGGAAAAATTGTTTAACCATTGGAGCCATCTAAACAGGATTTTGATCTTTGTGTACATAAAGTCTTTTCTTTTCAACATGATAGTACTTACGGCTTTGGTTAAAATCTTTTATGGCATTTGTAGCATAATCAAATGATTTGGACAATGTATTCTATCATTGAGGAACATGATGGTACTACATATGAAGCTTTTGAACTTTATATGGTGTATTAATGTATTACATGAACACAAACTCACTAATTCTTCACTTCAAAACTTTTTAATGATGTGTTGATGCAAAGTTCAATAAAGGGATCTAAAAACTTTTTTTTTTTTAAACACCATACATCACGATGAGAGATTTCTATATTGACTTTTGCATGTGCATTCACTCTCTTACATTTTTTTTCTTTATTCAATCTAACTTAAAATTAGAACTCATCGTCCTAAATTTTTTGAGAAACATGTCTAACCTTGTCTTATTTTGAGGTTTATTGTGTCTTATTTTAAGGATTATGGGGTTCACAACAATGACTAGCCCCAAACTGTTTATGTTTCTATTTCTTAGTTGGTTGCACGCTTGCACTCCTTGTTGTCTTGCTAGATATATGGTATTAGTTTTCTAGACTGAAGCACATTGCATCATTTTTCTGTTTTTTCTTAACTGAAGCACGTTGCGTCGTTTTCTTTTTTTGTTTTCTTGTTTTTTCTAGACTTAAGCACATTGCACCGTTTTCTATTTTTTGTTCTGTTTTTCTGTTTTTTTCTGGTTTTTTCTAAACTGAAGCTCATTGTGCTGTTTTTTTGTTTTTTGTTTTGCTTTTCTGGTTTTTTTGTGGATTTTTTGGAGTGGTTTGGTAGTATATGAAGCCATATGCTGCTCGATTGTATAGAATTGTTAAAAATGTTAGGAATATAGATGTTTTGTGGATCATTTCCCATTTACTCTCAAATCTAGATTTTGTCGCCCTTATTCTCCAATCTAACTTTTTTTCCCTAACTTTGCAATTTCAGAATGTCGTCTTCTAATCCAAAAGAAAAAGTTAAAAAAAATGCCCCCGGTGCTCGATTAGATCGTGCTTGGGAACACGGAATTGATGTTGATGAAGATGCAAATAATCCAACCATCATTGGTCCAAATGAAGTTGAAAATGAAGATTGTAATGACGATGATGATGGGTTTAATAATGATGATATGTTATTTGATAATTATAGATCAAGATCTTTCGATCTAGATGGAGATGATGACTTTGATGAGGATGATATGTAGTTTGTGTAAAAATATTTATATTGTTAAATTTGTGTTGTACTTTAATTTCTTATTAAATTTAATGTTTTAGCAAAAAGTCTATTTGGATGTGAAATTTTTCATGTTTTGGTAATTTAAAATGCATTATATATTTTATTTGGTGCTATTATTGTTTTGTGTAGAATGTGGTTGAATGATTGAATGATAGATGTTTGTTGTTAAACAAGATTTGGACGAAATTCAAAATGCATATACATCGTATGTTTTATAATGTTAATTTTTTACAATTTAGCACAAGTACACAACTTATTTTTGTGAAAAAAATTAGTGTAGGTGATAAAATATGAATAATTATAATTATTTTGTTCATTTTTTGTAGAATCTTATGATTCTACAATCCGATCTCACTGATTTGATTCTGCTACCCCAAATTGATTCTATGTAGAATTCCAATTCTATGAACTATGAGTGAGACATAAGTAGTACAAGAAAATAGGCCTTTAGGCCTTTAGTCCATTGGGTTACGTATTGGGCCAAACTTAATTTTTTAAATTTATGACTCTTAATTTCTAATAATTGTACTAAAACACCCTACTATATATGAATTTGCCTACATTATTTTACTTGAAATATAGAGACTTTTTTAAATATGCTATAAATTAATTATAATTTGATTTCTTTGGCTAATAATAATAATTGGACTATGGCACTCTTTGCTTTAGAATTTTGCCAACATAATTTTGATACTAATGTTAAGATACCTTGATATTTACAGTTTTGGCCCTATAATTTAGACGAATTATATTAAGACATCGTATTAAGTACAAGTAGTAGTTGTAATGAATAATTATTATGCATCCATTATCAATTAACTTAATTTTTTCCCTTAGAAAAGGTTCTGGCAATGGAGGTGTTGTCTTTACTGGGGCTATCTTTATGGGAGCATTTAATCCTTTACAAGAATAAGTTATAAAACCTTGCTTAAAAACTGTTTCCATTCCAGAAAGTATAGTCTAAATTATTAATTGTGTCAAATTGATTTAATTGTGTCAAATTATATTAATTGGGCCTAACTTTATATTAATTGTGTCAAATTGATTGGGCCTAACTTTATATTAATTGGGCTTATATTATAAGAAATAAGAATTCGGCTAGACAATTTTTTTATTGGGTCAAACTTAGTTAATTTGTATTATGACACTTAATTTTCATTAATTGTTTGTTGACACCCTAATATTTATACATTCGCTAAATAATTTTACCTAAAATACATAATCATTTAGAGTTAAAATACACTATTCACTAATAGCTTTCTTTGACCAATAATTATGATTGTGTTAAACAATTTATTCACTACACCGAACTTAGCTAATTTATATTATGGCTCTTAATTTTTAATAATTGTACTAAGACATCATAATATTTATGAATTTGTCCACATAATTTACACTAACAAAAAAAAAAGGCTTCTTTGATTGCCACTACTTATATAATGATTGGAATTGTTTGGCTAAGGATAATAATCGGGTTATGTAATTTATTCATTTGGCCAAACTTAACTTTTTTAATTCATGGCTCTTAATTTCTAGTAATTGCACTAATACACCCTAATATATATGAATTTGCCTATATTATTTTACTTCAAGCACAGAAACTTTTTTAAATAAACTATAAATTAATTATAATTAGATTTCTTTAGCTAAGAATAATGATTAGACTAAGTATATTTTTCTTTATGCCAAACTTAGCTTACTTATATTATAACTCTTAATTTCTAATAATTGTATTAGGACACCTTGACATTTTTGTTTGTCCATATAACTGTACATTAATCGCATAGTTTTTTTAGTATTACAATACATTATTGATTAGTACTAATTGGCTTTCTTTTGTTAAGAGTAACAAATGGACTAAGCGTATTCTCATTGGGCTGAGTTTTATTGGTTTATTTATGTTATGACTCTTAATTTAGAATAATTATACTATGACACCTTGATATTTATGAACATGTGCACATAAGTTTAATTATTTTAAGCACATATATTTGTTAGTTTTAAATACACTATTGAAAATCAGGAATAAAAAATTTATAGTTTCAAAGTAGTTACAGTCACTAATGTAATATTATAACATAAGTAGTCGTAAATACATGTACATATATTGTTAGACATACAATGTATAACAAAAGTACTAAATACTTATGCTCCCTTTATCTAAAAAAAAAAAGTTTGGTTTCATCAATGTACAACCTTTTATTTTTGGTCAACCAAGTGGAGGTACATCTCATTTTATACCACTAATTTCCTCATTAAGAATATTGTATATCAATACACCATTTAATGTATTCTATATGATTAAAGACATTTTGAAAATTTTGTTGAAAATTCAGCTTTGACTTTTGAAATTAGACTCTTTTTTTAAGACAAAAAATTGTTTGGAAACTAAACTTTTTGTTTTGAACAGAGAGAGTGTATATATATATATATATATATATATATATATATATATATACTTAGGACTAAAATCTACAGTATAACTAGTTAATTTATATATATAGTAATTATGTAGTTATCATAAAAGTAATTATTATAAAGTAGAAGTAGTTTAGTGCATATATACACATACTTTTAATATACATAATTTCTTTAATTTCAACATGAAAATATAAATATTATTTTGTTCTCTAGATTATTGTAAAAACTAATTTCACTTTAGTCATTTAAACACTAATTAGCATTTTAAAATTTATTTTTTTAAAAAAAATTCAAATCAGAATTTTATTAAACTAATGTAGTAATGTAAAGTGAAAATTTGATTATTGATTTTAAAATAGTATTTTTTAATAATTAATAATTAAATAAAAAGTTTGAATGCTTTAAAAAACAAATAAGTGAAAATGAATTTGGTTAAAGGGGTAAAAGCGGATGTTAAAAAATGAGAGGCGCCCATCGTGGTGACTGTGTTGAGTGTGTTCTTTACTTTTTGCCAACACTTAAACAAAAATTCAGTCTAACAATTAGTACTCCTGAAAATTAGACTTTACTCTCTCATTTCTTCTTTTCATCAGCCGCTCCTCCCAAAACACTCACACACAAACACACACTCTGCTCCCAGAGAGAGGTGAAAGGATTCCACCATGACAACCAGATTCAAGAAGCATAGAAAGAAGAGAGGTCACATTGGTAAAAGTAGAGTTTACATTAAGCAGCTCTTTCCTGTAGTTACTGTTCATTGTAGTTCTTCCCCGATTTTTTGGCAAATTTCACCGACGGATGGACTTGATTTCTTGACTCAAATCTCGCCTCTCCACTTACTACATCCTTACCGTCTGGATCTTGAAATGGAGTAGTGATGGTGGTGGTGGAATAGATTTATCAGACTCCTCCTTCGGATGTTGCAAGCTTCTGGTTTGTTCTGTTGCTTTGAGCTTTTGCTTCTAGTTGCTCATTACTGTTCGAATCTTCTGGCTTGCTTCTGGTCTGTGAGCTTCGGTGGAATAAACCGCCTTCTGCCATCTTTGTATTTTCTGGAAAGAACTACCATATTCGATTTTCGGCTATGGGGAATTCTGGTTTGCTCCTGCTGGTGAGCTTCTGAGTCTGCGTCCGGTGTTAGTGTGTTACTACCATCTCTGTCTTCGTTCTTGTGAAAAGAATGGGCCACCAATAGTAGCTGGGATGGTTCGACCAGCTGTAGTCACTGGAAATCAGGGAGCTAAACCGCCTAAAAAGCCTTTTACAGTGCTGGGTGATCATCCAATGGGGCTAGCGACCTTAGAAAACCTTGGTGAGATTAAAAAGGTAAATGTGGATGCTGAATTAAGTGTGGGTGTCCTTAAAGGCCCAGTTTCAATTACTAAAAAGCAAGCAAACTCAAGAAGGGATGCTGAATTGAGTGTGGGTACTGAATTGAGTATGGGAGCAAAACTGAGTGTGGGTAGAAGCCAAACTCATGCTGCTGCTACTGAAAAAGGGAAGAAAGGTAATGAATCAAGTCTGGAACCTTTTCTAGAGGTATGGCTCTATATACTTGAATCCTAGAATATGGACTTCCTTCTATATGTTTTGTTTTCTATATGTTTTGTGTTTTAATGATGTTGGATGCAGATAAAATGGTTGCTGCTGCAAGTTCTCGGAATCCAACTCTTGCTGGTGCGATGACCCGTTTTCAAAGATGTGCTCTCAGTGGTAGTTGGGAGGTATATTTTTTTTTCACAATTTCTTTTCATTATAGTGCTGAAAAAATTGTTGCAACAAGCTATACTTTATCTGTATTTTACACTTATATAGTTTTCAATTCTATAGAATTGGGACAAAAAGTTTTGGTTCCTTGGCCTAATAACATGATATTGTAGAATATAGTTTTCAATTCTATAGAATTGGGACAAAAAGTTTTGGTTCCTTGGCCTAATAACATGATATTGTAGAATACTTGTTGGGTGGCTGGCCAAATCAATCAAATATTTAAAAATACGATACCTATTAGACCTGTAACAACCAATCTTAGAACCTATGTTCTCCTATTACTTGGTTAGGTTGCAAAGTAACATTGGCAATTCCTGATTCTGAAGCACCTTATGCATCAGAGTTGTCAACTCTAGCTCTTGTCTAATCTGAAGGCACTTCAGACTCTTCATTTCACCATAGATTTTTGTCCTCATGCATCTATACCAGCTTGCTGTGAATGCTTCACATGGCTTGCAAAAGAGCAGAGAATTACTGCTTATGTGCAACAGAACATTACTCTTAAGCCATTTAAGTGGAGTTTGAGAAGTTGTTATATCCTTCATGGGTTTCTCTTTTTGGCACTTTACAGAGATAGTTAGAGCAAAGGCATTTTAGAGTTTTCATGTTTTAGGACACCTATCGGTGAGAGAGAACATGCCTAATGCTTTTTTTGGTTTCCGTATCATGTTCCTGTCTTTTTCTTTCATATCATTTCAACTTAAATTCACTGTGTTATTCCCTAATATGAGTTCACATGGTTAGATAAAATGATATTGATCTTTTCCATATCTGTTTCTTGTTCTTGATATCACTTTAATTGAATTTCACTATGTTATTCCAAAATATAAATTCAAGTAGTCTGCAGACTGATACTGATCCATCCAGACCTGACATGGTCTACTTTTTCCAGCCTATGAGGAGCATTCATTTACTTTTCTTTATAATTATTGTTATTAAAAGTTTTGTGTGTTCTAAGTCTTTTGTACCATCACTTAATTCCAGGTTCGTATTATTGCTGCTCAAGCTCTTAGAACAATGGTAATTAGATCGGCGAGCCTTACAGGCTGCAGATCTATGAGTTTTTAGAAGGAAGTCTATATGTTCTGCTCAAGCTCTATTAGTTTTGTTTTCTTTTTTAGTAGTCAATGTGTTATTATCCCATGTATGTCTTGTTTTCTCCTAAAGAGTCCATTCTCTAGTGTTGACAACTAAAGGATGAATGCTTTTGATGGTGTTTTAATTGCATAATTTCCTCACATATAAAGTGGCTTTATTGGATTACTTGGCTTTCTGATCGTATGGTATTGTTTAAGGAAAATTTTTCACTTTGCAGATTTCTAGACTTCCAAATGAAAAAGAGGCTGTATATAGTGCTTTAGATAAATGGATAGCTTGGGGGATTGAATTTCCATTGATTGCTACAGCTAAAGCTCTAAGAATTTTGAGGAAAATGAGATAGTGAATGCGAGTAATTCAAGTATGAAGCTTGAATAAATTTTAACATTTCTTCAGTTGCAGCATATATGTGAGTGGCAATCTGATTAGAAAGTTATAGTACTGAATTTCATGTGGATGCCTAATCCTGGATCACTCACTCACTCACTCAGTCTTTCTCTCTCTCTCTCTCTCTCTCTCTCTATATATATATATATATATATATATATATATATACAGAACCTCTCTATATGCCTATTAGATAACTGAACTATCCTTTTAACCGAACTAACTTTTATGGCTTTCTTCAAAGAAATTGATTTTTTGTTTTATGTTTTCAATGAATCAATCTTCTCTAGGCTTGGCATGTACACAGTGAATAGATGATGGTGCTCTTCACACTTTGCTGATGGTATTTGGTAATCTTTTTTGTTCATTATATTATGTGACCCTTTTGTATTTATGGAACACTATTATATGGTAGGTTTATGTATGAAACATAACAATGGTTGCTTGGCACCAATATTTTGAAGGTGCTTTTGTAAATGTAGCTCTACCTCTTTTGGATTTTAGGGCTGTTTTTGGAATGTTACTCTAGTTTTTTTGGGTTTTGCTTGCTAGAAGTGGGATGTATCTATTAGATAACTCTAAAGCTTTTCATTCATTTTTCCTACAAGATGTAGGATGGATATCTTGTTGATTAGCTACCACTTCTTGTATGATATTGTTTCTTGCATAGTGTTTTAGTCTTGCATTCCTATGTAGTTGAATGAATTACTTTTCACATTTATACTATACACTTATCTTTTTTATTGTTAGTGTAGTTGTGGTATTTAGTTTTATGGATGTTTATTAATCTTAGATGTTTATGAAGGTTGGATGTTTTGGATTTTGAGTTGTAGTAACTAATGCCACTTCACCAAGAACGTCATCAAAATAGTCATCACTATTTGATTTTTCTACTTTTATTTGTTATTGGAGTAGTTGTGGTATTTATTTCGATATATGTTTATGAATGTCACATGTTTTGGAGTGTTAGTAATCCTGAGTAATGCTATTTCACCAAGAACATCGTCACAAAAGTTAACACTAATTTATTTTTCTTCATAAATTTCTTGACATCAAATGCAGTCACCAAAATATATGTCGTCACCAATTTCTTTTGTAATTTTACAATTTTCTTACAACAAAATTTCGTTACTAAAATAGTGGATAAAATTACTTTTATTGACAACAATTATGGTCACCAAATATCGTTACTATTGTGTTCATTCATTCACTTCTTTGCTGATGAAAATTTTTCGTCACCAAATGAGTCAATCGTGGACTTATTTAATGACGACAAATTCTTGTCACCAAAAGTCGTCACTATTTCATTTAAAATTAGAACATTTAGTGACCACTTTTTTTGGTCACCATTTGTGTCACGTGACCTAAACAGTACTTCGTGACCATTTTTTGTCGTCACCAAAGTCATCACCAAATTCATTGACTTTATAGCATTTAGTGATGACAAATTGTGGACATCATGTCGTCACTAATTGGCGTTGATTGATTGACTTTTAGTGATAAGTGGGAACATTTAGTGAAGATAAAACAACCCTTTTAGTGACCAAAATTGTCGTCATTAATTGGTGACCATTTTGCATGCGGTCACTAAATTGACTTTTTAGTGATGACATTTTCCCAAGTGGTCACTAAATACTTTTAGTGTCGGAGCATTAGTGACCAAGGGGTGACTACCCCATTTGTCGTCACTAAAGACTTTTAGTGACAACAATTGTACTTTCGGTGACCAAAATTGACTGGTCACTAAAGGTCATTTTTCTTGTAGTATGCATGCACCTTGAGCTAGCTTCTAAGACTTCATTAAATACTCTCTTGACTGAATTTTCAGCCATGACTTTGCGTCCTCCAATGCCTCAAAATGAATGTTTGACCATTGAATTTGAAGTCTTCAACACTTGACTACTTTAATCATTGATGGGTTGGAATTTCGACCAACTTTAGGACCAAAATTCATTTTTGACTTGGATCAAATGTACTCTTGAACTTAGACCATCGCTCCATTGAATTGGATGGGAAGTTAGGGCTAAGTTCGTATCTCTAGCAGCTGAGTTCACATCTTTGGCCTCTGAGTTCTCATATTTGGCCGCCAAGTTCATATCTTGGGCTCCGAGTTCACATCTTTGAGCTAAGTTCACATCATGATAACTTCCGGATTTTGATGCATCAATGACTTTGTAAGGTCCTTCCCAGTTGGCTTCTAACTTGCCAAGCTTATGGACTCAGCTTGCTTTGTTTTTCCGCAAGACCAAATCTCCTGGGGCAAATTCATTGATTTTCACTCGTTCATTTTAGTACTTTGCCATGTCTTGTTTTTACTGCACTTTTTTTATTGAGGTTAAGTCTAGACGTTCTTCTAATAAGTCCAGGTTTAGTCGGATCTCTTCTTCATTAACTTCAGCATTAAAGGCTACAACTTTGGGATTGGGAACTCCAATCTCTGCTAGGATTACAGCCTTTGAGCCATATGTTAAGCTGTAGAGGGTCTCTTCTGTTACCGTCCGAGGTGTGGTATGATACGCCCACAAGATATTTGGGAGATTTTCTACCCAATCCCCTTTTACTTTATCCAGCCGAGTCTTGAGTCCTTACAGTATAGTACAATTTGTGACTTCGACTTGACCGTTGGTGATATGAACTCGACTCTGACTTCCCGACATTTGACTCAAATATGTGAACTCAGAGTCAAAAATGTGAACTCTGCGAGCAAATATGCGAACTCTGCGACCAAAGGTGCGAATTTTGCAGCCAGAGATATGAACTCGGCCCCAACTTCCCATCCAATTCAATGGAGCGACGGTCGAAGTTCAAGAGTGCATTTAATCCAAGTCAAAATTAGCTTTGGTACTGAAATTTGTCCAAATTCCAGTCTATCAATTATTCAAGTAGTCAAGTGTTGAAGACTTCAAATTCAATGATCAATCATCCATTTTGAGGCATTGAAGGACGAAAATTCAACCATGGAAATTTCAGTCAAAGAAAAATTTAATGAAGTCTTGGAAGCTAGCTCAAGATGCATGAATCTACTCATTCCAATACTTAGTCAACGTACCATTCCAATGTGCCTTTTATTTTGCCAATAAATCCTGTAGAATGGTGCATAGGTAATTTATTAAAATGCATAATTTTATTAGTCTTGTCAAAGACTAGTCTAGAAGTTAGAAAGTCCAAAATTAATATATTTTTTTTTAATTTCTAGACAAGGAAATTTAGGATTTTTTAAGAATTTTGTAGCTTATAAATAGGCATCTTTGTACTGTTTTTGAAAAAAGCTTTGAGTAATGAAATTGTGAGTTCATCTCATCTTTGGGTTCTTTGAGAACTTAGAATTTATCAAGTTTTTTTCGAAAACTTGTGGTGTTCAACAAACTTATCAAGTTGTGGCATTCAATGAACTTATCAAACTTGTGGCATTCGAACAAAACTTATCAACTAATTTTTGTGTAGTTGGTTGTGGCATTTTTATACCAAGGTTCTTATCTCATTATAGATAGCGGGTCACGGTTTACACTAATCAAATCTAGCATCCCTTAGACATATCTTGGGCAACTTTCTAAGTGTTCCCAATTCTTCGGATTTGAATCACGTCAGTTGATTTGAGGATGCGCAACGGAAGTGAAGTTCTGTTTAATTTGAACTTCTTCGTACGAGAAGTGGAAAGAATCATCTGCAAGCTATTTCCCATTGTCTAAAATAATTATGTGAGGGATACCAAATCTGCAAACGATTTTGCTCCACACAAATTTCAGGACGTTTTTTCAGGTGATGGTAACCAAAGGCTTGGCTTCTACCCACTTAATGAAGTAGTCGATTCTGACTATTAAGAACTTCATGCATCATGGAGCTTCGAGGAAAGGTCCGAGAATATCAATTCCCCATTGCGTGAAAGGCCAAGAACTCTGGATGTTGATCAACTCCATCTGAGGTTGCCTGATTATAGGAACATGAAGCTGGCACTTAACACACTTCTGTACAAAATCATGGGCATCTTTAAATATGGTTGCTCAATAGTGACCCCATCGAATGATTTTCTCAGCGAGCATGCAGGGTTCTATGTGGCTCTCACAAGATCCGAGGTGCAATTCTTTGAGTTTGTAATCGGCCTGCTGAGGCCTTACGCATCGAGCCGAAATTTGGAGGTAAAATCGTTTGTAAAGGACGCTGTCTTGTATGACATAGCGAGATGCCTTTATTTTCAATTTCCTCGCCTCATTTGTAGCATCAAGCAGTTCCCAATTTTGCAAATACTTCCATATAGGAGTCATCCAGTTATCTCCCGGTTCCTTGATGGTCATGGTGGCCTTTTTTCAATACTTCTACAAGGGAGTATCTCCACTAGAACCTTTTTGTTCAGATGAGAAAATGCAAAGAATGCCAACTTGCTTAGGGCATCGGCCCTTTTATTTTTGGACCTAGGGATTTTCACAATCTTGAAACAATTGAAACAATGACCAAGATGACGTACCTTTCAAGATACTTCTTCATTTGGGATTCTTTAGCTTCATAAGAACCTTGTACCTGATTGACAACTATTTGAGAGTTACTGTATACACATACTTCTTTTGCTTTCATTATTTGAGCCAGCTTTAGCCCTGTGATTAAGGCTTAATATTCAACTTCGTTGTTAGTCACTTTGAAGTCAAAGCACAAGGCACAGGTGATTTCTACGCCCTTTGGACTGCGCAACAAGAGTTCTGCTCCACTGCCATCTTCATTTTACACACTATCGACATATAAGGTCCAAGCCTTTGAATCCTCTACTTCTTTCTTTACTGGTGTGGGCAATATCGAAGGGTTGGCCTTTGGGGTCTCCGTAGTAGGGATCTTTGTTATGAAATTAGTGAGGGTTTGAGCCTTTATTGTTGTTCAAACTTGGTACTGGATATCGTGTTCTCCTAACTCTATGCCCTATTTTGTCAGTCTCCAGGAAGCTTCTAGCTTAAAAAGTATCTGTTTAATGGGTTGATTAGTGAGAACACATATGGGGTGAGCTTAAAAGTAAGGTCTCAACCTTCAAGTAGCATAGATCAGGGCCAGAACTATTTTCTCTATCAGGAGATACCTCGTCTCAGCCCCTTGAAGGGCACGACTGACATAGTAGAGTGGTCTTTTTACGCCGTTCACATAGTGTATAAGTATTGCACTAACAGCGTTGTTCGAGGACGCTAAATACAAATATAAGACCTCTCCAGGTACAGGCACTGTGAGGTTAGCAAGCTTGCCAGATGTCTCTTTAACTCCTCAAAAGCTTTCTGGCAATCTTCATTCCACTTGAAGTTCTTGGCTTCCCTTAGGGTCTGGAATAATGGAAGATGCCAATCTGTAGATCGCGACAGGAATCTGTTCAAGGTTGCCAACGAACCGGTTAACTTCTGGACCTCCTTTAAAGTTCGAGGAGGTGTCATATCTGCGATGGCTCTTATCTTATCTAGGTTGGCTTCAATTCCTTTCTTAGAAACCATAAATTCCAAAAATTTTCTAGATCCTACCCCGAAAGTACACTTTTTGGGGTTCAGACACATTCCTACCTTTAACATGGTTTGCAAGGTTTCTTCCAGATCTTTGGATGCGCTCTCGTTTTTCTTCAATTTTATCACAATGTCATCTACATATACCTTCAAGTTCTTACCAATATGATATGAAAACACCTGTTTTACTAGGCGCTGGTAAGTCACTCCTGCATTCTTCAACCCAAAATGCATCTTTGTATAGCAGAAAACTCCCATATCTGTGACGAAGGCAATTTTCTCGGCATCTTTTTTAGCTATCAGGATTTGATGGTAACATCTGTAGGCATCGAGGAACATAAGGACCTCATACCCTGAAATGGCTTCAACTTTCTAGTCGATCACTGGCAAGCGATCACAAGCCTTCGGGCAATATTTGTTGAGGTTAGTGTAGTGAATGCACATCTGCCAACTATCATCAAGTTTTCTAACTAGCACTAGATTGGATAACCAAGTAGGTAGAATACCTATTTGATGATATCAGACTGAAGTAATTTTTTCACTTTTTCATTGACCACAAAGTTTCTATTCGGAGCCAACGATCTTCTCTTTTGTTGCGCGAGCTTAACTCTGGGATCGATTTTGAGCTTGTGTGTCATGAGAGACGGCGAGATCCCAGGCATATTCTTTGGGTCCCATGCAAAAACTTTTTTGTATTGGCAGAGGAAATGAATAACGTGGTTTTTTATCAAGCCGGCAACATAGCTTCAACCTTAACTACCCTGTTAGGGTGGTCATCATTTACTCCGACTTCTTGCACTTCGTTAGTGATCTCTATGGGACCTTGGCACAAACTGACCTCTTGGGAGCTATATGGTGTGACCTCTTAGCCCTTGGCATCTTGGGGTCTCCGAGGTGAGACCTCAGAGTTCCTGGCATCTTTGGGTCTTCGAGATGTGACCTCAGAGTTCCCAAAAGATATTTCGAGGTATGATCCTAGGGTTTTCAGAAATAAATAGTGTACTTTTGCCTTTGTCTGTTATCCCCTGAGGTAGCACATTAGGGTCGGACCATAACACTTCTGGGGCTTGAATGGCGTGTACACCCTTCGTCAAAGTATTTTTACCTTTGATTGCGATATGCATGGATTCTCTTGCCACATACTGATCCCCTTATACTGATGCCACCTCATACTCGGTAGGAAATTTCATGACCAAATGGTAGGGTGACCAAATAGCCTTAGCCTTGTTTATCCATGATCTCCCGATGATTGCATTGAAAGGAGATGAAGCATCAACGATGTAGAAGTCCGTCATTATAATTTTATCTCGGGGGTAGTCCCCCACCGTAACGGCAAGTGTGATTATGCCCACTAGATGAACGATTTCGAGAGCAAATGCCACTAAAGGCATACTGGATGATTTTAACACTACAAAGTCGATGTACCTCCTTATTTGCAGGTTAATAGTGAGAACCACATCTTCTTTTGAAAAAGAGATGACTTCGGAATGTTTGAAACATTTGTTGACTGGCTCTTAAGGAGGAATCCTCCTTGCATTGGCTTTAATCGCAAACTGCGATTGACCCTCTGGGTAGCCACTGAATATGCCATGGATGACACTGGTAACATTACGTTTATCATTAGACGAAGGCTAAGATGTCATCTGTTGTGGAGGGCTGTTTTGATATTGCTGATATGGCTGATTTATGGAAAGTTCCCACCTTTGTCAGTAGTCTGCCTAATGTGAAAATGGACCTCGGCTGCCTTATCTTCCACCTCATTCTCCAGAGTGGTAGCCACCTCCTAGGCCTCTAGACTAAGGTTGGGTCCCTGACTGCCACATCTGGATATACTGGTGATGTGAACTCAGCTTTGACTTCCCAACCTTCGGCTCAAAGATGCGAACTCAGAGTCAAAGATGCGGACTCGACTCAAAGATGCGAACTTAGAGTCAAAGTTCCCGGACTCGGCTCAAAGATGTGAACTTGGAGTCAAAGATGCGAACTTTGCGGCCAAAGATGTGACCCCAACTTCCCATCCAATTCAATGGAGCGAACGTCAAAGTTCAATAGTGCATTTGATCCAAGTCAAAGATTAATTTTGGTTCTAAAGATGGTCCAAATTCCAGTTAACAATTATTCACGTAGTCAAGTATTGAAGACTTCAAATTCAATGGTTAATCATCCATTTTGAGGCATAGAATGATGAAAAGTCATGGCTGAAAATCCAGTCAAACGAGTATTTAATGAAGTCTTGGAAGAAAGCACAAGATACATGAATCTACTTATTCCAACACTTGGTCAAAACAGCATT
Source organism: Gynochthodes officinalis (assembly GCA_020080225.1). Lineage (NCBI taxonomy): Eukaryota > Viridiplantae > Streptophyta > Magnoliopsida > Gentianales > Rubiaceae > Gynochthodes > Gynochthodes officinalis. Next base: position 12,695,756 of record CM034624.1, read on the forward strand.
CCAATGAGCCTTAATTTCAGCCAACATACATCTAGAATTATGTGTAATTAATGTATTAAAATGAAGAATTTTTATTGGTCTTGTTAAAGTCTAATCTAAAAGTTAGAAAGTCAAAATTAATATTTATTTCCTCTAGACTAGCACATTTAGGATTTATTTTTTTATGACTTATTTTAGCCTATAAATAGGCATCTTTGTACTACTTTGAAACAAGCTTGAGTAATTGAAATTGTGAGTTTTATCTCATCTTCGAGTTCTTTGAGAACTTGGAACTTATCAAGTTTTCTTCGAAAACTTGTGGCATTCAACGAACTTATCAAGTTGTGGTGTTCTTCGAACTTCTCAACTTGTGGCGTTCTATTTAAACTTATCAACCAATTTTGGTGTAATTGGTTGTGGCGTTTTTATACTAAGGTTCCTATCTCTTTATAGATAGCGGGTCGCGGTTTACACCTATCCAAATTAGCATTCCTTAGACATATCTTTGGCAACTTTTCTAAGTGTTCCCAATCATTGGATTGGAATCACATCATTTGGTATTAAAGCCATCTCTAAGGGGTTGCACATCTTTTGTTTTCCTTTTTGATTTTATCCTTTCTTATTCGTAACTTTCTTGAAAATCAAGATTCACATTTTTTGTTAACGGGTTTTGTCGCAAGTTGGCAAGGTTCCTAGAAGTGGGTTTTGATTTTATAAATCAATATTCACATTTTTTGTTAGTGGGTTTTGTCACAGGTTGGACAAGGTTCCTACCAATGAGTTTGGAATTTAAGGAGTCACTTTCTCATCTCCACTTCTTTTTTTTTTTTACTTTATTCTTTTCACAAAAAAAAAGAAGAAGAAGAAGAAGAAGAAAAGAGGCAAAAAAAAAAGTGACGGCCGAATATTTAAAAAAAAACGTGAAAAAAAAGAAGAAGTGGATACAAAACTTTCATTCCTTAAAGTGTGATTCCTTTGAGATCTAATATTCGTTTCTCTTGTTATCCAGGTTACCAACAGATTCATCAACAAAGTTCTTTCTTCTCAATCAACCTTGGATAATTTCCCATTGTTCATCTAGTTCACCACTTTTCTTATCTTTATCTATCTTTCAAGTGGCTATCTTCTCTTATTCCTTGGTATTTAATTTCACAACTTTAAAGAAAACAAAAATTATTTGATAAATTTTAGTTGTGAAAGTCACACTCTAACTTGATAATTGTTCAAGTGAGTTCAATAAGAACCTTAAGAGGGGTAACGAGTGTAAACCTCATTTGTAAGAAAATTTTAGTGTGAGTGGAGTGATTATTATTTGTAAGGATTTTTCTTGCAGGATTTCTAGAATGTCTCACCATTCCAATGAGGAAAATCATGCACAAAACTTAAAAATCGAAGCCTTGATGGGAGAAATGAAAAGATTACTATGACAAGAACTTGAACCCTTGCATGAAAGAATTGACCTATTGGAGGCGGAGTTGCAAATGGCTCATTCACACACCTCTAACACCCAAAGAAGGTGTAAAACACAAAGGGTGGGAGATGAAGAACTTGATGAAGTTGATGATGAATTTTATAGGGAATCTTTTGGGCGCACTAGAAGACCAACTTGGAGGAGACAAAATGAAGACAACAACCTTAGTTCCATCAAGATGAAAATCTCTCATTTTCAAGGAAGGTCCTATCCAGAGTCTTATATTGAATGGGAGAAAAAGATGGAATTTGTGTTTGATTGTCACCACTATTCCGATCTCAAAAAGGTAAAACTAGCCATCACTGAGTTTTCTGATTATGCATTAACATGGTGGGATCAATTTGTGATGAGTAGGAGAAGAAATGGTGAAAGACCCATGGAGATTTGGGAGGAAATGAAAGCAATAATGAGAAAAAGATTTGTGCCTAGCCATTACTATAGGGATCTCTACAACAAGCTTCAAGGCCTGAGGCAACGAAGCAAAAGTGTGGAGGATTATTTCAAAGAAATGAAGGTTGCTATGATAAGTCCAAATGTGGAGGAAGATCAGGAAGCAACCATGGCAAGATTTTTGAATGGTTTGAACCGCGACATCCAAGATCGAGTTGAAATGTACCATTATGTGGAGTTGGAAAATATGGTGCACACGGCTGTCAAATTGGAGCAACAACTCAAGAGGAGTGGTAGTACACGTCAAAGTACTTGGAAGACAAGTACTTCAAAGAAGGAGAAGAAGTCTACAACTTCCTCAAAACTAGCCAAAACAAACCCAAAGGAAGGGACGTCGAAAGGTAATAATGAACCCTCTACCTCTCGAACTCGTGACATTAAATGTTTTAAGTGTTAAGGCAAGGGTCATATCACAAGCCAAAGTCCAAATAAGCTTGCAATGGTAATAAGGAATGATGGAGAATATGAAACGGAAGATCAGCAAGATTCAGATCCCATGCCATCTCCTATAGGATCGGAAGAAGATTAGTTACCAGTCCATGGTGAATTATTGGTCACTAGGCGAATCCTTAATATGCAAGTCGAGGACGACGAAGAGGCACAACGGGAGAACATTTTTCACACAAGGTGCTATGTTAATGGGAAGGTATGTAGTGTCATAATTGATGGTGGAAATTATGCTAATGTAGCTAGTGTTTCTATGGTTGAAAAGTTAGGACTGCCTACAATAAAGCACCCGAAGCCATACAAGCTTCAATGGCTTAGTGATTGTGGAGAATTTCACGTTTCCAAGCAAGTAAAGGTGCCATTTTGCATTGGAAAATATGAAGATGAAGTGATCTATGATGTGGTTCCTATGCAAGCATCCCATTTGTTGTTAGGAAGGCCGTGGCAGTATGATAGGCGTGTTAGTCACAATGGTTTTACTAACAAGTACTCTTTTGTTCATAATCAAAGAAATGTAACTCTTGTACCTATGACTCCTAGTCAAATCTATGAAGATCAAGTGAGGTTACAAGAATATGCAAAAAAAGAAAGTGTGCAAAAGAAAGAGAGTGAGAAAAAAAAAGAATGAAAAGAGTTTGAATGAAAGAAAGAGTTGAGCGGAAAAAAAAGTGAAAAGAAAAAGATCAACAAAGAGAGAAAAGAAGCACTTATCTTGAGTGAAAAGGAAGAAAAATTTTGTGTATTTGCAAAAAAAGAGTGAGATCAAGCTCTAATTCTCAATCACTTTTTGTGCTTATTTTGTTTAAGGAAGCTCATTTGTCCACTAATGATTTGGCCGGTGAACTACCGAGCAGTATTATTTCTATTTTGCAGGAATTTGAAGATATATTTCCCGAAGAAGTTCCAAAAGGATTACCACTACTTCGTGGTATTGAGCATCAAATCGACTTTGTTCTGGGAGCATCAATTCCAAATAAGCTTGCCTATAGAACAAGTCCCAAAGAGACCAAAGTGCTTCAAAGGCAAGTTGAAGACTTGTTGGATAAAGGATGGGTTTGAGAAAACATGAGTCCATTTGCAGTACCAGTTCTGTTGGTGCCAAAGAAAGATGGATCATGGAGGATGTGTATAGACTGCCGTGCTATGAACAACATAACGGTAAAGTATCGCCATCCTATTCCTCTATTAGATGATTTGCTTGATGAGTTATATGGATCAAGTATCTTTTCCAAAATTGATTTGAAAAGTGGTTACCATCAAATTAGAATGAAAAGGGGTGGTGAATGGAAAACAGCTTTTAAAACAAAATATGGTTCATATGAATGGTTAGTGATGCCTTTTGGCCTAACTAATGCTCCTAGCACTTTCATGCACTTAATGAATCATGTTTTGCATGAATTCCTTGGCAAGTTTGTGGTTGTCTATTTTGATGATATTTTAGTATGTTCAAGAAGTTTGGATGACCATCTTGAACATCTAACATGTGTTTTAAGTGTGCTTAGGAAGGATAAACTTTATGGCAATTTGAAGAAGTGTACTTTTTGCACTAATGAGGTTAATTTTCTTGGTTATATTGTAAGTGCCAATGGTATTTCAGTTGACATGGAAAAGGTGAAAGCAATTCAAGAATGGCAAACTTCTAAAAGTGTTAGTGAAGTGCGAAGTTTTCATTGTCTTGTAAGTTTTTATAGGAGATTTGTCAAGAATTTTAGCACTTTGTTGCAACTTTGACCAAGGTCATCAAGAAAATGTGGGATTCAAATGGGAAAAAAGAACAAAAGCAAGCTTTTCAAAAGCTTAAATTTCATTTGACAAATGCTCCTTTGCTTTCTTTACCTAATTTTGACAAAACATTTGAAGTTGAATGTGATGCTTTAGTTATTGGGATAGGCGCTGTATTGATGGAAGAAGGAAAACCCTTGGCATACTTTAGCGAGAAACTAAGTGGGGCAACTTTGAACTATCCTACCTATGACAAAGAGTTGTACGCCTTGGTCAGAGCCTTAAAGACGTGGCAACACTACTTATGGGCTAAAGAGTTCATGATCCACACTGATCATGAATCATTGAAGTTTCTAAAAAGCCAATATAAGCTCAATAAAAGGCATGCAAGATGGATGGAGTTCATTGAGACCTTTCCATATGTCATTCAATATAAGAAAGGCAAAAAGAATTTTGTAGCCGATGCACTCTCTAGGAGGTATGCTTTACTTTCTTCTCTTGAATCTAAATTACTTGGCCTTGAACAAATTAAAGAGTTGTATCATGATGATTTGATTTTGGTTAAGTGTTCCAAGCTTGTGAAAAAGGTTCTTTTGAGAAGTTCTTTAAGCATGATGGATTTTTGTTTAAAGAATCCAAACTTTGCATTCCTAACTCTTCTTTGCGTGAATTATTAGTTAGGGAAGTGCACAGTGAAGGCCTTATGGGACACTTTGGTATAGCTAAGACTGCCAATTATACAAGAGCATTTCTTTTGGCCAAAAATGAAAAGTAATGTTGTAAACATTTGTGAAAATTGCATCATTTGCAAAAAGGCAATATCAAAGGTCCAACCTCATAGCTTATACACACCTTTGCCAATTCCAAAAGAGCCATGGGTTGATCTTTCAATGGATTTTGTTTTGGGTTTGCCGAGAACTAAGCATGGAAAAGATTCAATTTTTGTTGTTGTTGATAGGTTTTCAAAGATGGCTCATTTCATTGTATGCAATAAAACGAATGATGCATCACATTTTGTTGATTTATTCTTTAAAGAGATTGTTCGTTTGCATGGCATGCCAAGACCCATTGTGTTTGATCGAGACACCAAATTTTTGAGTTATTTTTGAAAAACTTTGTGGGGAAAATTGGGAACAAAACTCTTGTTTTCTACTACTTGTCATCCTCAAACCGATGGCCAAATTGAAGTTGTTAATCGTACTTTATCTACTTTGTTGAGGTCGATAATTGGAAAGAACATTAAGACTTGGGATGTTTGTTTACCTCATGTTGAATTTGCATACAATAGGAATGTGCATTCTGCCACTAAATTTTCTCTTTTTGAGATTGTTTATGGTTTTAATCCATTATCTCTAATGGATCTAACACCTTTGCTTGTGAGTGAAAGATTGAATTTAGATGGTAAATAGAAGGCTGAATTTGTGAAACAAATCCATAAGAAGGCAAGACTCAACATTAAAGAGAAGATGCAAAAATATGAACAACAAGCCAACAAGGGGCGTCATAAGCTCATATTTGAACCGGGAGATTGGGTTTGGTTGCATTTGAAGAAAGAAAAGTTCCCAACATAAAGAAAATCGAAGTTGCAACAAAGAGAAGATGGGAATTTTCAAGTTTTAGAGCGCATCCATGACAATGCCTGCAGACTTGATTTACAGAGTGAGTATAAAGTTCACAATGTCTTCAATGTTTCTGACTTAAGTTTCTATCATACATGTGTTGAAGATTTGAGGACAAATCCTTCTCAAGAGGAGGGGAATGATGTGAACTCGGCTCTGACTTCCTGATCTTCGGCTCAAAGATGCGAACTCAAAGTCAAAGATGCAGACTCAACTCAAAGATGCCAACTCAGAGTCAAAGATGCGGACTCGACTCAAAGATGCAAACTCAGAGTGAAAGTTCCCGGACTCGGCTCAAATATGCGAACTTGGAGCCAAAGATGCAAACTTTACGGCCAAAGATGCGGTCCCAACTTCCCATCCAATTCAATGAAGTGAAGGTTCAAGTTCAAGAGTGCATTTGATCCAAGTCAAAGATTAATTTTGGTCCTAAAGATGGTCCAAATTCCAGCCAACAATTATTCACGTAGTCAAGTATTGAAGACTTCAAATTCAATGGTCAATCATCCATTTTGAGGCATAGAAGGATGAAAAGTCATTGCTAAAAATCCAGTCAAAGGAGTATTTAATGAAGTCTTGGAAAAAAGCTCAAGATACATGAATCTACTTATTCAAACACTTGGTCAAAGCACCATTCCAATGAGCCTTAATTTCAGCCAACATATCATCTAGAATTATGCATAATTAATGTATTAAAATGTAGAATTTTTATTGGTCTTGTTAAAGTCGAGTCTAGAAATTAGAAAGTCAAAATTAATATTTATTTCTTCTAGACTAGGATATATAGGATTTTTTTTTTTTAAAAAAAAAGACTTATTGTAGCCTATGCTTGTTCAAAGATAGTACAAAGATACCTATTTATAGGCTACAATAAGTCTTTTTTTTTAAAAAAAAAAAAGACTTATTGTAGCCTATAAATAGGTATCTTTGTACTATTTTTGAACAAGCTTGAGTAATTGAAATTGTGAGTTTTATCTCATCTTTGGGTTCTTTAAGAACTTAGAACTTATCAAGTTTTTTCAAAACTTGTATGGCGTCGACGAAGTTGTGGCGTCTATGAACTTATCAGCTTGTGGCGTTCGATCTAAACTTATCAACCAAGTTTAGTGTAGTTAGTTGTGGTGTTTTTATACCAAGGTTCCTATCTCTTTATAGATAGCGGGTCGCGGTTTACACCTATCCAAACTAGCATTCTTTAGACATATCTTGGGCAACTTTTCTAAGTGTTCCCGATCCTTTGGATTGGAATCACATCAACTGGCCTAGCATTCCATTGCAAATGTAGTCTTCTATCTCCTTTTTGAGGTCTTTGCAATCCTCAGTATCATGTCCATGGTTTTTGTGAAAAGCCTACCAAAGATGGCGAGGTCTTTTATGAGATGCCATAGTCAACGGAACCGGAGGTCTGAGGAGATATCTATGTGTGGATAGGATCTCAGTGCGTGTCTTGGTTAGCGGCATTAGACTCTTTTCTTGAATTGGAGGTTCTAGGTGACGCTGATTGTAGTTGAGCCTGTCGAAGGCACTTCTTTGGGGGGTTTTTCCATTTGGTATCTTCTTGATACTTTTTCTCATGCTTCTCATTTTCTCTCTTCTTTCGATTGGCTTCTTCTCCCTTTGTGTAACTTTTTATTATCTACCACAACGTCTGAGTATCAACTGGGGTTTTCATGCCAATTTCATGTAGAATGGTCCAGGATTTAAACTATTTATGAAGGCCGAGATTACTTACTGATCTGTTCAATTAGCCACCTGTAGACGCTTCATCATTGAACCTTTCAATGTACTACTCAAGGGATTTATCATTCCCCTGCTTGAGGTTCATCAGATCTACCACCATTTTGTGGAACTTCTTCCTCTGAAAGAAGCGAGTATGGAAAAGTTGAGCCAGCCGTCGGAATGATGAGACACTATTGCGTGGAAGGTCATCAATCCATACTCATGCCTTTCCACTCAAATAAATAGGAAACTAATATGAACTCGGCTCCGACTTCCCAACCTTTGGCTCAAAGATGCGAACTTAGAGTCAAAGATGCGTACTCGACTCAAAAAATGTGAACTCAAAGTCAAAGTTCCGAACTCAGCTCAAAGATGAGAACTTGGAGCCAAAGATGTGAAATCTGCGGCCAAAGATGCGAACTTGGCCTCAACTTCCCATCCAATTCAATAGAGCAAAGGTTCAGGTTCAAAAGTGCATTTGATCCAAGTCAAATATCAACTTTGGTCTTTTAAAGGTGTAGGGTTTAGGGTTTAGGGTTTAAAGATGAGGACTCGACTCAGAGATGCGAACTCAGAGTCAAAGTTCCAGGCTCAACTCAAAGATGCGACCTTGGAGCTAGAGATGTGAAATCTGCAGCCAAACATGCGAACTTGGCCTCAACTTCCCATCCAATTCAATAGAGCAAATATCCAAGTTCAAAAGTGCATTTGACTCAAATCTGTGGCATTGAAGGACGAAAAGTATTGCTTTTAGTTCAAGAGTGCATTTGACTCAAGTTTAAGAGTGCATTTGGCTCAATGGAGCAAGAGTCCAAAGATGCCTATTTATAGGCTACAAAAAATCTTAAAAAATAAATCCTAAATATCCAAGTCTGGAAGAAATTTACTAGGATATTTTTCACCCTAAACCTTACGGTGAAAAATATCTTTTTTTCACCCTAAAGTCTTAGAAGAAATCCCAAAAGTCTTAGAGTTTAGGCCCTTTTTTTTCTCCCTAAACCTAAACCTAAACTCAACTAAAAAAATCGTGAAAAAAGAAGAAAAAGGTTGAACAAAAAAAGTGCTGGCCAAATATTAAAAATGAAAAAAAAAAAAAATGGATATAAAAATTTCATTCCTTAAAGTGTGATTCTTTTGAGATTTAATATTCATTTCTCTTGTTATCCAGGTTGCCAACAGATTCATCAACAAAGTTCTTTCTTCTCAATCAACCTTGGATAAATTCCCATTGTTCATATAGTGCACTACTTTTCTTATCTTTATCTATCTTTCAAGTTGCTATCTTCTCTTATCCCTTGGTATTTAATTTCACAACCTCAAAGAACAAAAAAATTGTTTGATAAGTTTTAGTTGTGAAAGTCACACTCTCACTTGATAATTGTTTGAGTTCAATTAGAACCTTAAGAGGGTAATGAGTGTAAATCTTCTTTGTGAGAAAATTTGAGTGTGAGTGGAGGAATATTATTTGTAAGAATTTTCTTGTAGGATTTCTAAAATGTCTTACCATTCTAATGAGGAGTCATTACCAGTCCTTGGTAAATTGTTACTCATGAGGTGAATCTTTAATATGCAAGTCAAGGAGGATGAAGAGGCACAAAGAGGGAACATTTTCCACACAAGATGCTACGTTAAGGGTATGTAGTGTTATAATTGATGGTGGAAGTTGTACTAACATGGCTAGTGTTTCTATGGTTGGAAAGTTAGGATTACTTACAACAAAGCACCAAGCCATACAAACTCCAATGGCTTAGTGATTGTGGAGAAGTTCACATTTCCAAGCAAGTAAAGATGCCATTTCGCATTGGAAAATATGAAGATGAAGTGATGTGATGTGGTTCCCATGCAAGCAACCCATTTGTTGTTGGGGAGGCTGTGGCGAGATGATAGATGTGTTAGTCACAATGGTTTTACTAACAAGTACTCTTTTGTTCATAATCAAAGAAATGTAACTCTTGTACTGTGGTGAACTCGGTGTGTGCAAAAGTGCGTCAAAATATAGCTCAAACTCACACAAATATACACCTAAACCTCACTTAATCAATTGTAGTAAAGTATAGGGATCATTTCCACAGGAAGAGAAAAACAAGAATTTAAGTGCAACTAATTATTTGCTATCTATGTGTCTTAAAGCGGTGATTTAGAAAGTGATATTTAACTAACTAAAACAACACCATTGAAACAAAGAAAAACACACAAATGATGAAGGAGGGTGATCCTTGGGTTAAATGCAAAGGTCGTCTATTTTGATTCCTAAAGGCAGCAAGTGTAGGGCATCTTAACTAAGTGACTACATCCGCTCACTCCAAATCTCCTTCGGTCTCATCGAATTATAGAATGAGAAATCTCCTTCGGTCTCATCCCCACCTAGAGCACATTAGCGCCTATGGCTTCCACACAACTCTAATGCACAATTCTAGCCTTAGATGTTTTAGCCAACCACTTCACACTTCCTAGTTCAAGTGTTTAATCTAAGAAACCACCTATTTTCACTCCACATCTCCTTTCGGTCTCAATGGAATTAAAGAATAGAAGATCTCCTTTCGGTCTCACTTCTACCTTGTGCACACTAAAACCTATGGCTTCCACACAATTTTAGTGCACAATTAAATTCATATTGTAGTTGTTTCTTGTCTCAAACACCTAAATCTAGAGAATGCTAAGTAGTTCTTCCTACTTTTGGTCTAAGTTCATGTATATTCTAAAACACACACGAACACCAAGAACACACACTAAATGTGGCCACCATTTAATGCATATCAATTCATTAAATACAAGTAGGAAGACTTCAATTAATGCAAGCCAATCACTCTACAACCAACAATAAATCAAAATAAACTTAACTCATACATCAAACAAGAATCACCCAAGATAATTTAGCCTCTCATGGCTTCAAACAAACAACAAACACAAGGAGATATAGCCATTAAAAGCACAAGGAATTGAAAGAAAATACTTCACTTAATCAAAAGAGTGATGATTCCAACCAAATCCAAACACCTTACAAGCCAAAACAACACCAAAGATTGAAGTTTGCATGAGCCACAAGGGCCAAATGACACTCACGGGTGTGTGTTGGGGAAAAATGTGCAAATAATCAAAAACTAACCCTAACCTACTCTACTTCCCTTGTTCTGCAGAAAATGGGGTATTTATAGACATAGGGGCGTTGGGAACAATTGTGAAGCTTCAAAACATTAGGGACGCAAAATGCAAATTTCAGCTTTTGGATGACAGTGAGCCTTGATGGGCAGGCACCGCAGCAGTCTTTCTGAGGAACTTGCGGTCAACCAAACTGCGAGTTTCATTCTCTTTGGTTCGCGCCTTGTTACGATTTTTGTCGATTTGGTCCTTACCGTCCCGAATTTGAGAAAACTTTCTCATGAAAGTTTTCCTCTCTTTCTGACTTTCCATATCATCTTGAATAATCTCATTTGAACGTCTAAATCAAGAGTTATGAACTCAGGAAGATGGTGATGTTTTTCCTTTTTCCTCTTCTTTGGTTCATGCCTTGTTATGTTTTTGTCCAGTTTTGGTCCCTTTGCTTACGGATTTGAGAAAACGTTCTACATGAAAGTTTAGCTCTCTTTCTCATCTTTCCATAGAATCTTTAATCACCTCATTTGGACATTTGAATCAAACGTTATGAACTCCGAAGATAATTGGTTTTTAACCCCTTTTTCCTAAAACAAATAAAAATGAGAATCACAAATATAATGTGATTTCTCTAATAAACATGGCATATCTCAATGAAATCTATGCAAAAGCGTGAAAAACACATATCTAAATTTATGAATATTTGATTCTCATTAGTGACTCCTAGTCAAATCTATGAAGATCAAGTGAGGTTACAAGAATATGCAAAAAGAAAGTGAGCAAAAGAAAGAGAGTGAGAAAAAAGAATGAAAAGAGTTTGAGTGAAAAGAAAGAGTTGAGCAAAAAAAAAAAGTGAAAAGAAAAGATCAGAAAGAGAGAAAAGAAGCACTTATCTTGAGTGAAAAGGAAGAAAAGTTTTGTGTATTTGCAAAAAAAGTGAGATCAAGCTCTAAATTCTCAATCACTTTTTGTGCTTATTTTGTTTGGAAGCTCATTTGTCCACTAATGATTTGGCGATGAACTACTGAGCAGTATTTTTCTATTTTGCAAGAATTTGAAGATATATTTCCCAAAGAAGTTCCAAAGGATTACCACCACTTCGTGGTATTGAGCATCAAATCGACTTTTTAGGAGCATCAATTTGAACAAGCTGCCTATAGAGCGAGTCGAAGAGACCAAAGAGCTTCAAAGGCAAGTTGAAGACTTGTTGGATAAAGGATGGGTTGAAAGCATGAGTCCATGTGCAATACGATTCATTGGTGCCAAAGAAAGATGGATCATGGAAGATGTGTATAGACTTCAGCCGTGAACAACATAACAAGAAAGTATCGCCATCCTATTCCTCGATTAGATGATTTTCTCGATGAGTTATATGGAGCAATTATCTTTTCCAAAATTAATTTGAAAAGTGGTTACCATCAAATTAGAATGAAAAAGGGTGATGAATGGAAAGCGCTTTTAAAAAAAAAAGGTTTGTATGAATGGCTAGTGATGCCTTTTGGCCTAACTAACGCTCCAAGTACTTTCATGCGCTTAATGAATCATGTTTTGCGTGAGTTCCTTGGCAAGTTTGTGGTTGTCTATTTTGATGATATTTTAGTATACTCAAGAAGTTTGGATGACCAGCTTGAACATCTAACGTGTGTTTTGAGTGTGCTCAGGAAGGAAATGCTTTATGCCAATTTGAAGAAGTGTACCTTTTGCACTAATGAGGTTAATTTTCTTGGTTACATTGTAAGTGCCAATGGTATTTAAGTTGACATGGAAAAGGTGAAAGCAATTCAAGAATGGCCAACTCCCAAAAGTGTTAGTGAAGTGCGAAGTTTTCATGCCCTTGCAAGTTTTTATAGGATATTTGTCAAGAACTTTAGCACTTTGGCTGCACCTTTGACCAAGGTCATCAAGAAGAATATGGGATTCAAATGGGATGAAGAACAAGAGCAAGCTTTTCAAGAGCTTAAATTTCATTTAACAAAGGCTCCTTTGCTTTCTTTACCTAATTTTGACAAAACATTTGAAGTTGAATGTGATGTTCAGGTATTGGGATAGGTGCTATCTTGATGCAAGAAGGATGACCCGTAGCATCCTTTAACAAGAAGCTAAATGGGGCAACTCTCAACTATCCTACCTATGACAAGGAGTTGTGCGCCAGTCGAGTTTTCAAGATGTGGCAACACTACTTATGGGCTTAAGAGTTCGTGATCCACATCGATCATAAATCATTGAAGTTTCTGAAAGTCAATGTAAGCTTAACAAAAGGCTTGCAAGATGGATGGAGTTCATTGAGACCTTTCCATATGTCATTCGATATAAGAAACGTAAAGAGAATGTTGTAGCCGATGCACTCTCTAGGAGGTATGCCTTGCTTTCTTCTCTTGAATCTAAGTTACTTGGTTTTGAACAAATTAAATAGTTGTATCATGATGATTTTGATTTGGGTCAAGTGTTCCAAGCTTGTGAAAAGGTTATTTTAGAAGTTCTTTAAGCATGATGGATTTTTGTTTAAAGAATCCAAGCTTTGCATTCCTAACTCTTTTTATGAATTGTTAGTTAGGAAGTACACGGTGGAGGGCCTTATGGGACACTTTGGTATAGCTAAGACTTTGGCAATTTTGCAAGAGCATTTCTTTTGGCCAAAATGAAAAGTAATGTTGTGAAAATTTGTGAAGAATGCATCATTTGCAAGAAGGCAAAATCAAAGGTCCAACCTCATGGCTTATACACACCTTTGCCAATTCCAAAAAGCCATGGGTTGATCTTTCAATGGATTTTGTCTTAGGTTTGCGAGAACTAAGTATGGAAAAGATTCAATTTTTGTAGTTGTTGATAGGTTTTCAAAAATGGCTCATTTCATTGCATGTAACAAAACGAATGATGCATCACACATTCGATTTATGCTTTAAAGAAATTGTTCGTTTGCATGGCATGCCGAGAACCATTGTGTTTGATCGAGACACCAAATTTTTAGTTAGTTTTGGAAAGCTTTGTGGGAAAAATTGGTACAAGACTCTTGTTTTCTCGCTATTTGTCATCCATGATCGATGGCCAAACCGTTGTTAATCGTTACTTTATCTACTTTGTTGAGGTCGGTCATTGGTAAGAATATTAAGACTTGAGATGTTTGTTTATCTCATGTTGAATTTGCATACAATAGGAATATGCATTCAGCCACTAAATTTTCTCTTTTTGAAATTGTTTATGGTTTTAATCCATTATCTCCAATTGATCTAACACCTTTGCCTGTGAGTGAAAGATTGAATTTAGATGGCAAAAAGAAAGATGAATTTGTGAAACAAATCCATGAGAAGGAAAGACTTAACATCGAGAAGATGCGAAGATATGAACAACAAGCCAATAAGGGGCGTCCTAAGCTCATATTTGAAGAGATTGGGTTTGGTTGCATTTGAGGAAAAAATGGTCCAAACAAAAATAAAATCTAAGTTGCAACCAAGAGGAGATGGCCTTTTCAAGTTCTAGAGCGCATCCATGACAATGCCTACAAACTTGATTTACCAAGTGAATATGAAGTTCACAATGTCTTCAATGTTTCGACTTAAGTCTCCATCATGCAGTCTTTGAAGATTTGAGGACAAATCCTTCTCAAGAGGAGGAATGATGTGGACTGGCTTTGACTTTCCGACTTTCGGCTCAAAGATGCGAACTCGAGTCAAAGATCTGGACTCAACTCAAAGATGCGAACTGAGTCAAAGTTCGGACTCGGCTCAAAGATGCAAACTTGGAGCAAAGATGTGAAATTTGTAGCGAAGATGCGAACTTGGCCTCAACTTCCATCCAATTCAATGGAGCAATGGTCCAAGTTCAAGAGTGCATTTTATCCAACTCAAAGATCAACTTTGGTTCTAAGTTGGTCCAAATTCCACCAACAATTATTGACTTTGTCAAGTGTTAAAGACTTCAAATTCAATGGTCAATCATCTATTTTGAGGCATAGAGGGACGAAAAGTCATGGCTGAAATTTCAGTCAAAGGAGTATTTAATGAAGTCTTGAAGCCAACTCAAGATGCATGAATCTACTCATTCCAACACTTGGTCAACGTACCATTCCAATGTGCCATTTATTTAGCCAATAAATCATCTAGAATGATGCGTAATTAATACAATAAAATGTAGAATTTTATTAGTCTAGTCTAGAAGTTCGAAAGTCCAAATTAATATTTATTTCTTCTAGACTAGGATATATAGGATTTTTTTTTAAAAAAGACTTATTGTAGCCTATAAATAGGTATCTTTGTACTATCTTTAAACAAGCTTGAGTAATTGAAATTGTGAGTTTTATCTCATCTTTGGGTTCTTTGAGAACTTAGAACTTATCAAGTTTTTTGAAAACTTGTGGCATTAACGAATTTATCAAGTTGTGGCATTCTATGAACTTATCAACTTGTGGCGTCGATCTAAACAATTTTGGTGTAGTTGGTTGTGGCGTTTTTATACCAAGGTTCCTATCTCTTTATAAATAGCGAGTTGCGGTTTACACCTATCCAAATTAGCATCCCTTAGACATATCTTGGGCAATTTTCTAAGTGTTCCGATCATTGGATTGGAATCACATCAAAATGCTTTACACATTACTTCCATCGGAGCATTTTTAAGTTCATTGCGTATTTAAATCGATAGAAAGTCTAGAAATTGAATCCCCTATGATGGAATTTCATCCGCAATTTAAATCACGCCAATGTAGTACTACATTATATTAGGCGTGAAGGGTGATAAGGCGTCCTTTTCGTCTTGACCCAACAGATTGTGAATATCATCAATACTCTATTCTTGATTTGAGGAAATCATTATGTCATGGTCATTTGTGTTATGTTTTGACTTAACCCTAGAACCGTCGTTTGCATAATTGTTATCCGCATGAGACATCAAGCTTGATTTACGTCATCATTTCTCTTCCGAGCTGCGTTCTTGGTTGCTAGGTCTTGATTCATCTTGGAGGGCGTGGATTATGCCTAGCCCTCCAAAACTCTTCAAACTACTCATAATGTAATTCCATAAAATCTCTCTCACTTCACGTTGTCTCCGAGCCATGAATCATCTCGATTTGGAGTCATGTGCTATGAATGTTCACTCTTGTGGATGGAGGATATTCTCAATGTTCGTGGATTCCACCCAAATGCAAATGATCATTGTCGGTGGGGCCCAAACGATCAGTCGCGCTCTTTGGCTAGTTCCTTCGATGCCCTTCGCCTCTAGATTTGGTATCCACCATCTTTGTATAGGCCGAAATTGAAAAGAGGATTGCAAATATTCCTTAAAAATCAAGAAATTTCTTCCCCACAGACGGCGCCACTTGATAAAGGCCAAATCTGTAACCCATCTAAGATCCAATAAGATACTTTAGATCTAAGATTTTTTGTCTCCCTAGTGGATGGTTATTCCTGCAAAACAGATCCCGAAGTAGTTCTCTGGGGTAAATTCTCCGATGCCTAAGTTAATACTCAGTTGGAGTGTAGTAATTTTTAGTAATCAGAGCGTCTCCCCATACCTAGTTGTCTTTAGGGTTTATATACCTTCTTCCATTATTCATGAGATTAGTTGTCATGTATCACGTGCTACTGATTATAACAGTGGATTGCATGCCGTAACATCTTTACTTGATTATTGCCTATTTTCACATGAGTGTGGATAAGCATAACTAATGTGAATCCCATCCTAAAAGGATAGGAACACTTAGAAAAGTTGCCCAAGATATGTCTAAGAGATGCTAGATTTGATTGGTAAAGCGCCCGCTATTTATAAAGAGATAGGAACCTTGGTATAGAAATGCCACCAACTACATCAAAATTGGTTGATAAGTATAGTTCAACATACAAGTTGATAAGTTCATTGAGCCGCAAGTTTCTAAAGAAAATTTGATAAGTTCTAAAGTTCTCAAAGAACCCAAAGATGAGATAAACTCACAATCAAAAATTACTCATAGCTTCTTTAAAAACGAAGTTTACAAAGATGCCTATTTATAGGCTACAAAAGTATTTAAAAATCTTAAATATCATTGTCTAGAAACTAGAAAAATATTAATTTTGACTTTCTAACTTCTAGACCAGACTAATAAAATTTTGCATTTTAATATATTAATTACGCACCATTCTAGATGATTTATTGGTTAAATAAAAGCGATTGGAATGGTACGTTGATCAAGTATTGGAATGAGTAGGGTCATGCATCTTGAGTTGGTTTTCAATACTTCATTAAATACTTCTCGACTAAATTTTCAGCCATGACTTTTCGCTCCAATACCTCAAAATAGATGATTGGCCATTGAATTTGAAGTCTTCAACACTTGACTACTTTAATAATTGATCAATGGAATTTGGACAAAGTGATCTCTTACTTGGATTAAATGCATTCTTGAATTTGACTATTGCTTCATTGAATTGGGTGGGAAGTTGGAGCCGAGTTCACATTTTTGGTCGTAGAGTTCACATCTTTGACTCGAGTTCCCATCTTTGAGTCGAATCAACTTTGACTTGAGTTCACATTTTGAGCCTGATGTCGGAAGTTGGAGCCTGCTCATATCAATAACTTTGCTAAGTTCCCACTTCATGGTCTAGGACTCCAAGGTCCCGGACACTTAGTGTGATTTGTGTATTTTTGTTCTTAACTTTTAGACTCGAGTTAAGGATATAGTTGGAGAATATTCCATTGACATTTAGGTCTTTGGCCTTTACATGCCATGAGGTCGGACCTTCACTCCGATGTCTCACCTTGTCGCGAGGTTTGGCTTTTGATATGCTAATGCGCTTTTGGCTCCAAGGTCTCGTCTCGTAACTATGGTCCGATTTTTAATTCTTTGGTAGGATAAAGTTCCACCTCAAAATTGGATCCCATACACATCATATGCAAAAGGAAAAAATTAATAGAATTTTATTTTACTTAATATTTTTAAAATTAAATATTTAATTTTTATAGTTAAAATATTAAGATTTTTAGGAAATTTGCAAAAATAGCATTTTTTGAATGCGTTTGCAAATATAGCATAAGCAACATAATCCTTGTAAAAATAGCATTTTTCCTAGCGAAAAGACGCCAATGCCTCTCTAGCTAAATTCATACATAGCACTTTTGATTTCAATCAGATGGGAAAAGTTTTGATTCTGATGTAAGATTCTTCAATATCAAAAGAATACAAATCTTCAACAAGCACAGCATAATTATAAGAAGAGGTTTGGCCAATAAAAATATCAGCACGACAAATTATTGTTATTTAGATAACTGCACTGCACTGATATTACAATGTGCAGTCTCTGTAAAAGACTTTCCTCAAAATCCCCCAGCATCGATGGTCTCGATATCGAATTTGTCACTTTTACAGCTGATGAAGGCCACACTTGGGGGGAAATATATATCAGGACTTTGCGTAATAGGTGAGAATAATTGAGCGGGTAAAGTGGAAGAGTGGAACAATAATCGAAAGTATTTACATCTACATAGAAGTACCTTGAAAGGTACACATTAGTTAAGTGTAAAATGTTGACTCTACAAATTAAAATGTCGACTTTACGGACTAAATGTCGACTCCACAATATATGTGACATATATGTTGACTTAAATGTCGACATTTATGTCATCATGTATGTGGACTAAAATGTCGACATATATGTGGACTTAAATGTCGACATATATGTCACATATATGTGGACGAAAGTCTTGACATGTATTTTGTTTCATAAAAGACGCCAAAGCCCATTTATTTGAAAACGTGCCTCGAGCAAGTAACCGGTTTCCCAATTTCAGTGATAAAAGATTAATTCGTTGATTCCTGCAAAAGCTTGTCATTACAACTCACCGTAGTTCATATTGCAAAAGCTTTCAATTCGGAGAAGACAACACCCATTTCAAACAACCTTTCAAAGACTTCATCCATATGACATCAATGGCAAAACTCGAGGTGGAATCTTAAGTCGTGGCGGATTGAAGGTCGAAGATCATAAATCTCACAAGCCGCTTTGAGAAGACTAAGCGAGTTGGTTGGAATTTAATGGAGTATGTTCCTTTTTGATCATAAATCTCACAAGCCGTCTGAGAAGACTATCGGTTGGTTGGAATTTAACGGAGTATATGTTCCTTTTACTGAAAAATGTTCCATTTTTACGATGCATACATGTTAGAAAATATTAGACAAATTAGCCAAGTTAGGGTTTTGCCATGTAGAATTGGTTCAAATGCACCTATATCGTGAATGTAAAGATTGTTGCCTACATTTGGACTAGGTTTGGGCCAAATCACAACAAGACAATCGTGAATGGGTGAAAATGTCGAAACAATTATGGAGTTTCATCTAAATATGTCGCCAAAAATGTCAATACATATGTCGACATTTTTCAGAACTATATGTCGTTATCTTCGTAGAAAACCAAACCACATGTCGGAAAAACGCGTCACAATTACGCGACAAATAAGGCTACATATAAGTCTATCCTAAAATGTCGACAAATATCCCGAAATTTATATAGACAACTATATCGACAACAAATTAGCCAAGTTAGGGTTTTAGGGTACAATCGGCGATGAGATAGACGGCTTGGTGTTTGTTTCAAACCGGCAACAGAGCAATGCAAAAGGCATTGCAAATCTTTTTCCAAATTCCTTTCACGGGGCATGTATTTATCATTTAAGCAACAACATAAGAACAAAGTTGAAAAGAAGATGTGATCCTTTATACTTTAAAGTGCAGCGTACATACAATTGTAGAATTTAATCGGTTGTTCTTACTAATATCGCTACAAAATTCATGGGTCGGTGCATTTGCAGAAAGTTGGGTTTGAACGGTGGTCGAGGCACATTCGCGTAAAAAAAGATACAATAATGACGACTAACATTGCGGAATGTCCAATGCCTTGAAAGATGCTGGGAATTACCTATTCATGCGCTGGTCGAGTACATTAGGAACACACTCGTGGTACCACGAAAGGTGGTCCGATGCTAGCGAGAGATGAGAACACCGACAACCCCATACATTGAAGAGAAAATTGCATCAAGAATGCGAAGCACAAGGCTACATTGTTGAGTCGCTGGATATAAACCGATGGTGTGTACGAGACATTGCAAACGAATGCTACAGCCAACTTGCATCAAAAAACGTGCACATGTCGAGTGTTTGATATGGACCAAATCCCTTGAGTACATGCATTAGCCGCAGCTCGCCGACGGTAAATTGACCCTCGAACCCTATGCTCACCATTTTATCACACGTATGCACTTCTTGCTGCCTATGTTGAATCTATTATGCTGGTAAATGATCCTAAAGATTGGAATGTGCCCGAATCAGTTTTAGAGGTATAACTATCACCACCGGAAGCAAGTGCTAAGAATGGTAGGCGCAAGAAACATAGAATTCTGTCAACAAGGGAGCAAAAAGTCACAAAGAAATGTGGTTCTGCAGAGAGCGGACACAACTCGCAAACTTGCTTTAATGCATCTGCTTTGTAGGGATAAAAGTTATGACATTTTGTGATAATCATTATTCAATATTATAGTTATTCATTTCCATAATTTACATTAAATTATGTTCCTATGAAAAAGTTAACATAATTATGCAACCAAATCAACCATACATGTCGCTTTTTATTAATACGAATAATGCAGGTGTTGATAATACGAACAACATATGGAGTGGTCAAATCCCACATTTACAATAATTCAGCTTGTCGACATATTTGACGACATATTTCTACGCTTTAACAACATATGTTTCGATATGTTTGTTGACAGCTATGTTGACATATTTGTCAACATTTGTTCTTTTACGGGATTCGTCAACATGTATGTCGACATATTTATCGATATTTTCTCCCTCATTTCTTGTTCAAACCTAGGTCGACTGTCATTCCCATGTCATACATAAACATATCTAAATTAAATATGAAGGATATCACCCTAGTTCATCCGGTTTGGGCATGCTCGGTTGACCTTTTTGTTATTTTTGGTCCATCTAGTCCATTCATAAATTGTTCGCGTGCATGCAGTTGGTTTCACTCAGAAACAACAATGACTTCACTCTCATGGATTGTTGATTTAGAGAAGGTGAAGGATTGCATAAGGATGAAAGATACAAAGAAGGATGAGAATGAAGATGAGAATGAAGGATGAAGGGGCATTCGCATCTTTTCGCAATGGTCTTAACCCACAAAGGCTATGTTTGCAACGAAAATAGATTTGATGCTATTTTTGCAAACGCATTTTCAAAAGTGTTATTTTTGCAAATTTCTCGATTTTTTAATAGGTACAAATATAATTTACGAGAGAGTGGTATATGTATGATAAGAAGACAAAAAGTTAAGGTTATTTAATAGTGATATATAAGTGGGATAAAAGAATCATTGCCAACAAAAATTCAGAAATCGTGGACTTAAAATTTATGGAACTCGTATCGAAAGATTCCTGGACGCTTGTCGGCCGCAGCAAGTCTTAACCGGCGAGGAAGCAACGACACGCCTACCTCTCCCTCTCTTCTCTTTCATTTCTCAAGTAAAGGGGTAAACTTTGCTCCAAATTTTTATTTTTTTAGTTTTCCTTTGTGTATTTTCTTTGAATTTTTACTCGAAAAAGTGATGCTAGTAAATATTCTTGGCAACCAATGCAAATCTTTGACAAAATTGAATGAGAATCATGTTGGTGTACTGGGTCGGAAGAAGTTTTACTGATGCTGTCCTTTTTTCATTTCTGAGTTGAATTATGATTTTGGTTTCTGGGATTTGATTCTCATGGTGTTTGCTTGGTTCCGTTTTCACTGAATTTCGAATTCAGTGAGAAAAAGCAACTGATAAAACTGTCAAATATTGTTGAACATGTGCTACTAGGAATATCTTTTCATGGTTTGTTATGCGATTTGATTACTCGTGGTTCTGAATTCGATAGGATTGTAGTTTGAAGTCACCTGGGTTAGTGTCTGATCTTTACGGTTTGATGTGATTGGATATGGTTATGATATTTATATTTCAATTTAAGATCTGTCCTCCTTTTTTTTGTTCCCCCCTCCTGTATGCTAATAATATCTTTTTAGTTGTTCACATGATGAAATTGGCTATACCTGATATTGATTAGTTACTGAAAACCCAGCACGAATTGTTGTCTTCACATAGTTCTTTAACGGTTGTCTGAAGTCTGAATTCTCATCTTTCTTTTTTTTGGTGATTCATGATTGGGTTCAATTGGGTCCAGTCTAGTGGGACATACTTAAAAGTAGAAGTATGAGGTATTTAGAATTGTGCTTTGGTTTTTCTTTAAATTGATTGATAGCATATGATTTACACTTCTCTCTAGCAAAAGATGCCCTTTTTTGGGATGCCAAAAGATTACTTAGAAGAGTAGAGGTAAAGTTGGAAAAGAAAATAAAAAGTCTGGTTTAGTTCTATGGAAAGTTAGATATACTGTATTCAGCAACTGTTTTGTTGGGTTGGCTTACTGCAATTACTTTGGGCACTCACCAGCACCATTTTCTCATCAGCTGTGGGCACTTCATAGAGTGTTTTCTCATCAGCTGTGGGCACTTCATAGTGTTCTTATATGATGAGGTCCTGTTTGAATTTTGTATAAAATTCTCCATCACATATTGACCCACGTGAAGCAGAATTTTATTATACATTTTCCTATTGTAGAACGACGCTTTAATTAACCACATTTCTTGAATATTCTTCTATGTGGGTCTTAAAGTTTGCTGGCAGCATTTGCTCTCATCTTTTCCTTTCTGGATTTTATCATTATTTTTGTTTTTGCTTGGTTCAACTGAGTATGAAATTCCCTTTTTACATTTTCTCAAATCCCTATTGTTGATTGATTAAGTTGACTGCATGTGGTTTCGTGTATGCCTCTAATGCTCAAACTCTTTTTATTTTTCTCTTGATTAATTATTGATTTTAGATTGCGGGTTCAAAGTGAGGAGTGCTTGTAAGATTCCTTTCTGTTTGTCGATTTTCTTTTGTTTCTTAAATTGATTATAAATTGTTAATGTTCATTTGGTCAAGTTATTTTCAGAGGTAAGTATATATGCCATAGTTACTCTATTTGAATTTAATTTAGATTTTTCCCTTGCTTGTTACTAACTCTTTCATTCTTTCTCTGTATCTTTTTATCTCATTTTTTCTGCTATGTCCGGTTTCTTAATTTGGAGTTATCCTGTTGTCTCACATTAGATGAACTTTTGGTTAGATTTGATACACATATATATTAGTTATTTAATTGTGATGGCAATTCTTTTTATGAAGTGAATTATGCAACTAATTAGTTAAAAGGAGCTAATCTAGCAAAATGGTGTTGTTCTTTGATACACATATATATTAGTTATTTAATTGTGATGGCAATTCTTTTTATGAAGAGAATTATGCAACTAATTAGTTAAAAGGAGCTAATCTAGCAAAATAGGGTTGTTCTTTGATACACGTATATATTAGTTATTTAATTGTGATGGCAATTCTTTTTATGAAGTGAATTATGCAACTAATTAGTTAAAAGGAGCTAATCTAACAAAATAGTGTTGTTCTTTGTCCACTGACACGAATCGGATATAAATCTTGAATTTGTCAAATTTTGATATGGGAATCACCGATTTCCATAGGGTTGATTTTATCTTTTTGAAAATCTAATGAGAAGTGCCGCCTTTTACTATTTACTTGGCAACTGGTTGATGTTGTGTTTGTTGTTTAAATTTAGAAGAGATTTCAGGACTATAAAAATGTGGTATTTTGAACAACCATAGGTTTTGCACTTTTTATTGGCCTTTTCTTCTGAATAATATTTTCCTAGAAAAGTTGTTAAGGGGGAAAAAAAAGCACCAATTGAGTTTTGGTCTCATAGTCTTACTCCTATTGGAGTACTAGTGGATATGAATTTGCCATTTAGAAGCAATAGGTTGTGCATTGAATGCTATGGCTTCTTCCAGTAAATGCAGTCAATATACATCACACCCAATAAGGAGAAGAGAGAGTAACTAGGTAATGTCACAACGACACTAAGATTTGATATTATATCAAAAACAATTTCCTCTAACAAGTACCAATCATGAAAATCTACAATGAAACATTGTACTTCTCACATTGTTCTATGAATTTTATGCATGTATTTCATGCTTAAGTTTGGAATTTAATAAATGTGTTGGTGTATCTTGGAGACTTCATTTTTGTTGCTGCTATCACTTTTGAATCATAAACCCAAGGTGTACATTTGCCACTATTAAAAATAGGTTCAATTTGATTCTCAATTGTGTTTGTTCTAGCCAGCATATACCCAAGTGTGGAGTTAATGGACTTTATTTCTAACAATAGTTTTAAATTTCTTTTTCTGTTCTCTTTTATCACTTCTGAAATCCATCAGCTCCTTTTTTATCCTTCTTTCTGTTCTTCATGCTATGTTATTAAAAAAGCATGATTTTTAAATCTTTCGAAAAGACTTCTTGAAGCTAATCGCTGGGGAGCTGTTAGGAGCTCTTGTAATTTGTGAGCCAAATGGTAATTTATTTATTACCATTTCTTACATTTTGTCGAAGGAGAAATGTTCAGGTTTTTATATCTAGAAACTAATTCCTTTCTTGTGTTGCTTACTTAGTTCAGATGTTGATAGTGTAAAGTGTGAGTTGATTGGGTTGATATAGCTTATGTTTTGAATGGAAACAAGATTTGGTGCACCAATGGTCCTGTTGGACTCTACAATTGTCCTCATAAGGATGTAAAAGAATATGCACCTTCGTTTGGGGTTTATTTTAGACAATTTTGTTAAAACAGGATCAGACCTATCGAACCCGCCATAAAGAACTGCTCATGGGTTTGGTCCGATTTTTGCTACAGAACTAGATGTAAGAAATTCCGTTAAACTTAGTTTGATCAGTCAAAACCAGGCTTGACATGGATTGACCAGGTCATTTGGTTCCTTTTTATCAAAAATAACTCTAATTTTTAAAAACTTAGAGTTTGATCCTAAATTTTAATAAAACTCATTTTTTATTAATTTTTATGTGAATATTTGGAATTTTTTACTTATAAATTTTTAATTATTTAAAAATGAATATTTCAAATATTTATGCAATAAAATTATTATAATTTTTAACACATTTTTTAACTTAAAATATTTTTTATACAATTTTCCTCAAACTTATTCAATCATACACTTAAAATTTTATACAATTTATATTAAATTTAAATTTAACTACATTAGAAAAACTAAATAATTTATTTCTATTATATTTGTATATTAGTATTAATATTTCTATAATTAATTTATATTTATTATGTCATCCGTTTTTTACTATCGGTCTGATTAGTTGACCCTTGAATCTTTCACTTCACCGATTCACACTCGAGCCAATTTTGACAACTGATTTTAGAGGCAACTCACAAGCCCAATAGAATGGAGGCAGCGTTCATCGTCTTTTCAACGTTTCATTACTTACTCCATCCACTTTGGTACTTTTCATCTTGTATCCTTGCCTATTTCTTCATATTGTAAGAACTTCCCTCTCCTTCCCGTATCAAATTTCATTGTGCAGTATGTTTTCTGATCTAGTGTTGTGAGAACTGTTGCTTTGATGTGCAAGATTTTTGTCAAGTTAATGTTATTAATAATGATTAAAACTCTGTTCCCCATGATAAGCTGCTCATTAGACTGGATCATAGCAATATCGTACTATAATAAAAGCGGCATTTCCAATCGATGCCGATTGACAGATTTTGACTGAAAATGCCACGGTTATCCGCTGGATCTCAGTCATTTTATTAGTTCTATTTATTATTCTTTTCTTTTTTTTTTGAAAAACCCTTTGCTGACCTCATCAATGTTGTCTTCTTTATTTTCAAATTGATAAGTGTGGCATTTCCAGCCTACTGAGCAAAGCCAGTGGTTTATTATTGATCTTGACCCACTTATGTCTTCTTTATTTTCTCCTGCTTCTCCACCACAGTTTTAGTTGGTAATTTTTAATAATATTGAGCTGTTTGTTTCTAGCTTCAAAACATGCTTGTCTCAATTCTGTTAAGCTTTTTCTCTATTATGTAGAATTTAGCCAGTTTAGTTTGTGTTCAGATATCATTAATGTCTTCTTTATTTTTGCTGCTTTTTCTCTATTATGTAAAAATTTTTCAGTAAATTTTAATAGGATTTAGTGGTTCGTTTTCAGCTTTAAAACATTCATTTGTCATCCTTTGTTCTCTGTTCTATTCATTTTCTTTCATCGGTATCTCATAATTTGGTCAGTTTAGTTTGTGTCCATGCAAGTCATTGCGCTGATATTTGATTAACTTGTTGGCCTGCTAGCTGTCACTATTTTGCTGTCAGTTGTTGCTCTTCTTGTTGAGCATTGTTCTTCCTCTTTTGACTACTTGCATTCAACCAATTAACTCCAATAACCTCTGTTCTTTTACGATTTGGTGGGCATATGTGGCCGATTTGCCTAGGTGAATCAATGCTCTAAAGCACATGTTAGGCATTTAGTTGCTTCATTTTTTAGCTTTGCTTGTTAATTAATTACTGGAACATCATGATGGTCTCTTGCAATCTAAATGGAAAATGACTTCTGTCAATGCTTTGCTTTATATTCATCCTTACAACATCTGCACAGTTTAGTTTTTTCTTGCTCAAAAGATGTTTGTCGGAAGTATTCTTACTGCTTTGTTGTTTTATTAGGTAAGTTTTGGAAAATACGTGCTGGTTTTTATTTGTGCCTATGGCTGTAGTAAGTGTAGATATATGATTTGTGTCTTTAACCATGTTTCGGAAGAAAAAGGGTAGTTTTAGTACTGCTTACTCTTGTTACCCACAACACTAATTTCCATGAGGGCTGAGTTAGTTGTCATTTTCACTTGCACGTGGATTAGATGCTTGAAATGGAGGGACTTCTTATGGATATGAGCAAATAAAGAATTTTATTTGTTGGGAAATAGTATTTGAGTTTTTGATTTGTTGGATATGGGGCCTTGGTCTTGATGGTTGATTTGATGAGTCCAGATGGAATATAAATCATGTGCAGTGAGGATTGGATGAATTGGACCAAATAATCTGGAAATCCTACTTCAATTCACTGAAATATTGCTTGGACCTATCGATTGAATGTGTATAGTCCTATCAGGTGATATGTTTTAGGCTTCTTTTAAGTCATATTAGTTTGATCCTTTGGCATTTAGTGTTGATCTTTGGCACTTTTGATGCATGTTAATGTTATTCTTTATGCCAATTTATTTGAAGGGATGCCAAGTCAAGATAGGGAAACAGGAAAGCATTATGGTTTACTAGGTTCAGACCTAAGATTAGATGCATAACCAAAACTTTGTTTGGCACTAAAAAGGCAGTCCAGTGCATAGAAGCTCTTGCATCAAGCCATTAAGGCATGATGTATGCAAATATATCATTGAGGCCATTAAGGCTTGATGTCTTTGTTTAGCACTAGATGGACAAATATATCATGACCATATATTTATTTGCAGATTTTTTTTTTTTTTTTTTTTTTAATTTAGAGTTTAGTTGTAATGATGGCTTCTCTTGAAAGCATGCTGAATAACCATGAAAACGTTTATGATGTTAGAGAATGCTATTGAAATCAAGAAAGATGGAAAGCCTTCCTTTCCTTAGGTCTATAGAAACCACACGTTTGAAAGAAAAACATAAGTATTAAAGATTTTTCTTTATAAAAATAAATTTGTGGATCTAACGCTCACCTAGTAGCTTCCAGGTAGGTATCTGTTTCTCTTTGTTGACATAAACCACTTTATTTTTATTTTTTCCTTCTAGGTGTGGGGAGCAAAATGAATCCCAAAAGGAATCCAAAGTTTATTTTAACTTTTTTTTTGGACGAAATTCAATTGATAATATAGAGTTCTTTTTAATGTACATTAAATTATTAAAGCTCTATGTGAATTTGAAGAAGTACTTGTTCCTATGTGATAGTGTAATCGTTTTGGGTTTTGTGATACCTGCTGAAGAATTAAAGGCTGACCCAAGTAAGATTAAAGTCATTGAGGGAATGGCTAGAAGCTAAGAATATATCTGAAGTTAGAAGTTTCCATGGTTTGGCATCATTTTATAGGAGGTTTATCCATAACTTTAGTTCTATTATGAGTCCTATCATGGAATGTTTAAAGGAGCACATTCATTTGGACTAGAGCTGTAGCTAAAGCTTTTGCAAAAATTGAAACAGCTATAACTCACGAGTCTGTGCTTGCATTGGCAGATTTTGAGAAGGTTTTCATGGTTAAATACTGTTCATCTCATGTAGGTATTGGTGCAGTTCTTGGTTGAGGAGAGAGACCAATAGCTTTTTTTAGTGAGAAACTATATATGCATTGGTTAGAGCTATTGACAGTGGTGGTACTATCTTGTTCATAGAGAATTTGTTTTAATTTTAGATTGTCAAGCTCGATGTTATTTGAATTCACAGAATAAACTCAACCATGGACATGCTAAGTGGAGTGCTTATCTCCATGGATTTATTTTTTCTATCAAGCTTCAATCTAGACAACTTAATAAAATGGAGATGCTTTGAGTTGCAGAACATTAATATTTGTTACTTTATAGGTTCATGTTGTTGGAATTGAAGAGATAAAAAATCAATGTTCTACAGATCATTTCTTCTATCAAGTACTGAAGGAGTTGTAATCTAATTCATCTACTATAGTCACTCATTTTTCTGTTCACAATGGTTACTTGTTCAAAATAATCAACTTTGTATACCTGAAGGGTCTTTTCGAGAATACATCTTTAGGGAACTATATGGTGGTGGACTTGGACAATTTTGGGAGAGCCAAGACTTTAACACTAGTCTTAGATCGTTATTTTTGGCCAAGGATGTCTAGAGATGTTAGTGGATTGGTGAAGCATTGCAAGATTTGTTAATTTGCTAAAGGTCAGTCACAGAACATGGGTCTCTATACTCCTTTACTAGTTTCTAAGCCATGAGTTCATCTTAGTGTGGGACTTCCAAAACAACACGGGATGTGATTCTATCTATGTGGTAGTGGACAGATTCTCTAAGATGGCGTTAACTTTTCGCCATGTTCGCATATGATGCTTCACATGTGGCTAAATTATTTTTAAAAGATTGCATGAATACATGGAGTTCCTAAGACAATTGTGTCAAATCATGATGTTAAGTTTATGAGAATACTTTTGGCATATTTTGTTTAGGAAAATGGCTACTAAACTTGTCTACTCTAGTACACATCATCTTCAAATTGATGGACAAACTGAAGTAGTCAATCAAAGTTTGCGTAATTTGCTTTCTAGTATTGTTGGAGATCATGTAAAAACTTGGGGCTTATTGTTGCCACAAGCTTAGTTCGCATCTATCATCTCCGTCTACAGAACAACCAAAAGAACTCCTTTTGTGGTGACTAATGGTCACAAGTTGCAACATTTGCTAGATCTTCTTCCATTACCAGTAGAACTTTGAGGAAATGAAGAAGTTGAAGTATATGCAGATCATGTGAGGAAGATTCATAATGAGGTCTACAAAGTGATTGAAATTAGCAATGGACAATACAATGAAGCTGCAAATGAGCATCGTAGATTCAAAGAATTTATGGAACGTGATAAAGTGATGGTTTATTTGCAAAAGACTTTTCGTAAGGGAGCTTATCACAAATTACAGTCAAGAAAGATTGGGCCTTGCTGTATTCTGAAGAAGATAACTTCAAATCTTTGTGGTTGACCTTCCAGATGATATTCAAATCAGTCCAATTTTTAATGTTTGATTTATATGATTTCTACGAGTTTGATGATATGGGCGAACAATCTAAAGATAAGAATTAAACTGCACCACAACCTATGAAGAAGAAGGATTTGGTACATGAGATATTAGATGTCAAAGAGATGAAATCTCGCCAAGCAATCTATTTCGTCAATTCTTAGTTAAGTGGTTAGGCAAAACTCTATGGAGAATTCTTGGATTTACGGAGAAGAGTTGAAGAAAATTGATCCTAGCATTTATCAACAGTTAAATCAAGTTTTCTTGTTAGGAGCTGAGTTTTCTTCACTCAAAAGAATTAATGCAGAGCATATTAAGATTAGGAAATATGTTAAGTAATTAGAATTTATTTCAACTAGGATTGTTTATTGTAGTTTTAGATTTGCATGCTTTCAGATTTGCATTAGTATTTGTTCTAGATTATTTTAAATATTTAGTTAGTCCTATTTGGTTTTAGTTTAGAATCTTGTTAGGATTACGATTATATAGCTAGTAGGCAACCTCTATATATATATATATATATATATGAGAGGTTCAAAAGCTTGGTTGATAGATTCTTTTAGTAATTCAATTTTTAATATTCTAGAGAAGATTTTGTCTTTCTATCCTCACAATTGGGGCTTTTTCTTTTCTTTTTTTAAAAATTTTTGGTTCAAGTAGTTCTCTCTATCCTTTTGTTCCATCAAAATATTATTTAAATGCTTGCCTTCGCCTTGTTACGTGGTAGATTTTCTTAATGTTAAAGCTTATTTTAAGGAGGAATGTATTTTATATATTATTACGACTCTAATATTTTTGAGTATTCTTGTTCTGCTTTAAAATGTTTCTTTTCATATTTGATTATCGTTTTAGGAAAAGGGGTAATAGAATTGGCCAATGAAACTACAACTTATGATATTGGCAGTTGGATTTCAAAGTTTTAAAATTTGTATAGCTTGGGTTGACTTACGTTAAATGCATTCTTGGGAAGAGGAAAAGATATAAAAATTCAAGCCAATGAACATTTGACAAAAAATTTATGGATTAAATGATTTTAGAAGATATGCATGTGTATTTTTATAAAGTATTTATCGTGTTGGAAACTTGATTGATTGCTACTTTGTAAAATATAAATACTCGTTTAAATTCTTTTAAACTCTTCAAATATTTATAGTTTGGCGCCCGCTTGTTAATGCAAAAGAGTTGGAAATCTGGTTTTCTTTCTCTTAAAGAAAGAATGTAGGAACTAATGTTTAAACGTGATGTGGCTGGAACATTATAACAGTTTGTTATATTTTGGTTAAGAGCATTTCAAATATGCTGCCACTTGTACTCTCTTACCAGATTATAATATTGTAGAATAAACTCTAGTAGTTTTGGGAAATTTGATTAATTTATTAATTTGGTTTGCAAGTAAAGTTTTATGCATCTTATCCCTTTGACTTTATTGCAAAGAAACTTTGATTAATGTCTTCTATCATTATTTAATTTCATATACAGGATTTAGGTTAATTTTCTTGCAAGCAATGACTGTTTGTCGAGTTGCATCTAGATTGCCATGGTTCAAAAGGTATTTTAGCGGTGAGGGCGGCCATCATCTTGACAAAGCTGTTGCGGAACTTAACAAGGTATCAACTCGCCTTGGCTGTCACTAATACCTCAAATTACAAAGGATTTTAGTGATATTGTTAATCTTACAGTAATAAAAATCACAAATAAACTGTTTTTGGGTCATAGAAAGTAAATGTACTGATTGAAAGTATATTGATAGTTATTGATCATGATTCTTGCTAACTCTCTCTCCCTCAAGTTGGGGCATAGATATCACTCATGCCCAACTTGGATAATGTTGAGTAGAATGATCCACTCGTGACATGAGTCATTATATCACCAACCGATTTGAACTTTTGGTGTAGGGAACTTCTATGGCAGGAATCAGTTATCTTTGATGTAATTCTGTCTAACTCAACATGCTTAGAAATGCGATTATGTTGTAATCTTTGGATTATTAGCAATCTCAATAGCGACCTTATTATCACAATACAACACCATAGGCTTTTGGACCAAAACCAAGCTCGATTAAGAGAATTTTCAGCCAAGAAAGTTACGTGATTCCATGATGCATAGCAGATACTCTTTTGCACTAGATAATGAAACTACATTCGCTTTTACTCCTCCAAGTCACCAAATTGCCTCCAAAAGGTTAGATATCCGTAAGTAGATTTTCTATCCATTCTACTACCAAAAAAATCGTAATCTGTATATCCAACAATATCGGATGTCCGTGTTTGGAGAGCAATTCCTTTACACAGAGCTAATTTTAAATATGCTAGAATCCGATTAACGCGTTCATGTGTTGATCACTAGGATTGTGCATGAACCGACTTATGACATGGATCGCATATGCTATATGCGAGTAAAGTAGATTAACTTACCAACTATCCTTTGATATCTGGCTTTGTTTGTTGGGATTTGATCTGGATAAACCGATAGCCCATGATTCACCTCAATAGGAGTATCTATTGGCTCACATGCAGAATAACCAACTATCCTTTTATACTTTCTTGCTTAGATCGATACTTCAATACCCAAGAAGTATTTCAAGAGGCCCAAATCCTTTATTTCGAATTCTTTGGCAAGATAACCTCGAAGGTTCTCAATCTCATCTACGTTATTACCATGCTACAATCATATCATCAACATAGACAAGAAACAACGTAATACTGTTATGATCATGTTTATAGAACAAAGTATGATCTGCCAAAGCTTGTTTGAACCCATACTCCTTCATTGCATGACTCAATCTCCCAAACCAGGCCCTGGGAGATTGTTTTAGTCCATACAATGCCTTTTTTAATTTGCATACTTTACCTTCTTCCTTTGCGAACCACGGAGGTGGATTCATAAACACTTCCTCTGTTAGGTCACCGTGAAGAAAGGCGTTCTTTACATCAAACTGTCGTAGAGGCCAATCTAAATTAACGGCAAGTGACAATATGACGCGAACAGTATTCATCTTAGCAACTGGTGCAAAGGTCTCCTGATAATCAATACCATAAGTTTGAGTATAACCTTTTGCTACCAATCTAGCCTTGTACCTCTCAATCGTCCCATCTGACTTGTACTTGACAGTAAATACCCATTTGAATCCTACAATCTTCTTTCCCATAGGTAACTCAACCATCTCCCAAGTAGAATTCTTTTGGAGTGCCCACATTTCATTTTCCATAGCATCTTTCTGCTTAGGATCTTCAAGAGCTTCCTGAAAATGACTAGGAATAGAGATGGATGACAATTGAAGAGCAAATGTCAAGTTGGCTTTCGGCAAACGGTGATAGGATATGAAATTTGAGATAGGATAAGTAACATTGGAAGTCTTTGAGAAACCAAGTCTATCGTGTACTTTTCTTTCACGAAGAGGATATCTCCTATTCCTATCAATACTAGAATTATGATAAAAATTTGAAGAGATTAGGAGAATAAGCACATACCTCATTGTCAACCTCATTGTCAACCTCATTGTCAATCCTAGAAGAGTCATCCGATGGCATGATACGATCATCAAGAGATGTATTAGGTCCAAGAGACTCCTTTTTCTAGAATATTTTTTCCAAACAACCGAGTGGCCTCTCAACTATTGATTCCCCATTTGTGTTACAGTTTACAGACGAACTACGGTTTCTTTACTGAATTAATAGTTTCTGTAATATTTTACATTCTTGAATTAACAGTTTCTATAACATTTTCTGCTCCGAATTACTTCAGACTGAAATCCATATCTTTTTCTCTCCTAACCACAATTGTTCTTCTTCCTTACTCTCACTCTCCTCGAAGAGGAACCATGGATATATTTTGAGAAAAATAGGACTCATTTCACAAACCGAACATCCATAGAAACATAATAAGTATTTGTAGGAGGATGAAAACATTTGTAGCCTTTTTGTGAATTAGAGTAGCCAAGAAAAACACATTTAATAGCACGAGGATCAAGTTTATCTTGATGAAGATGATGAACATGAACATAGCATACACAACCAAAACCTTAGGACAAATATTAAGAGGAGAGGAAATGGAGTGAAATCTAGATAACATTCTTAACTGAGTTTGAAAATGAAGAATTCTTCTTGGTATTCGATTAATAAGAAAAGCAGAGGTTATAACGACTTCAAATTTAAAAACATTTTGGAACCTCGTGATAGTAAAATACAAGGCTTAAGCCACTTCAAGGATATGGCGATTCTTACGCTCGCTATGCTATTCTGTTGGGGTGTATAAACACAAGTTTTACAGTGAAGGATGCTATCTTTGTGTCATAAATTCAAGAGTGTGATTTACAAACTCATGACCATTGTCGAGTGAAAAACCTTTATTTTTGTGTTAAATTGAGTGAGAATCATATTATAAAATTGAGGAATAATGTGGAAACATCACTCTTAGATTTCATCAAATAGACCCAACTAACCCGAGAACAATCATCAATGAAAGACACATAGTATTTATGACCTAAGGAGTAGAAAAAAGCCCATACATCAGTAAAAACACAAGAGAAAAGAATAGTACTTTTATTAAAACTGACCTTAAAAGGAACACGATGATGTTTTGCATAAATGCATTGTTCACATCTTAGACTAGAAGCAGGAATGTTGGAAAACAACTTAGGAAATAAACGTTCTAAATAAGAGAAAGATGGATGTCCTAGTTGACAATGCCAAAGAATAATTTTCTTTTTATTTGAAGTCACTCTCTAAGCTTGGAAGCCACGAGTAAGAGGTGGTATGCTTCGGTGGTCCTCAAAGTAGTACAAACCATCTCTCTCTTTACCAATGCCAATCGTCATCTTCGTGAGATTGTCTTGAAAAACACAATGAGTAATATAAAAGGTTACATGACAATCAAGATCTCTTGTTATTTTGCTAATCGAGATGAGATTATTTGAAAGAGTGGGTGCAAGCAAGACAGAGGACATAGAAAATGTCAGAGATAGAGACACATTTCCTGCCCCTGTGATTGGCATAGAGTTGCCATCAACAACCTGTACACACTTAATTAATGGAGGTGTTAGAGAATCAACAATAGATGAGTTACTAGTCATATGATCAGTAGCCCCTGAATCAATAACCCAAGCATCAGAACTAGTAGAAGTAGAATTGATGGATAGACCAAAATTACCTTCTTCGTGAGATACCCGAGTTACATTAGAGGCGAAGGTGATGTAGTAGCGATGGGCGATTTCTTGTTTTCTCTTAGCTTGCTTGAGTTTATACCATTCGGATAGCCATGCTTTTTCCAACAAACATCAAAGATGTGTATTTTTATGGCGATGAGTACAATATCGAGTTTGAGAAATTTTGGAATCGCAAGAGCCAAACAAGAGTACCTTTATGTATAACTAAATTTGAAGTCTCGTGGCGCTGGTGGAGGAAGGAATGGGAAAGTAATGGAAATGATAGTAGTGGGGAATGATAGTAGGGTCTTTCATTATAATTCATTAGTTGGTTTGTGTTGGGCATTGTTCACGGTTTTCTTCAAGATGCTTGTTGTTTTATTCTCGGTTTTCTTGACTTTTCCAGTTGATGTTCATATGGTTTTATTATACAAATTCCAGTTGGTGTTTTCAATAATCTTTAGCAGAATTGCGCTTCATACTCACGGTTTTCTTGACAAAAATCAGCTCTATGCTTACGGATTTTACGCAAAAATTTGTGACTTTCTTCGGTTTTTAGCAAATTTGTGACCATCCTTTTGTTGTTTTCTTCATTCTTTCTTCATTGTTTTGTTCTTATTGTTTGCAATAATTTAGCAATTAGAACGACCACCAAGTAATTTGGAAAAGAAAGCAACAAAATTGTTGTTTTATTCTTCTTGAAGCTACGGGTTTGATGTATTTCTTTCTTTGGAATTTTAGTTGTCTTCTTGTGTTTCTTTCAAGCTTTTCCAGTCAAGTATTCATCACTTCTTTCTTCTTGTTTGGGTAGTTAATGAGTTTAGTTTTTGCAGCAAATAATAGCCGCAACTTGAACTCACAAAGAAGTAGCAAAGTGTTTGTTTTTGATCTCTATGGAAGCTTGGTGTGCAAGAAACAAACCATGCGAATTCTTGGTCTTCAAGTCTTCATTTCTTGGTTTTGTCTTTTATTGTTTTGGTTAGTTTAGTTTAGTTTAGTTATTTTATTTTTCTTCCCTTGTTTTTGTTTAGTTAATTTCAACAATTTTAGTAATATTATTTCTTGTGTTTTGTTAAGAATTTCTAATTATGTTTTATTTTCAAGTATTGAGTATTTTATAGCTTTTATATTCATGAAATATTGTTTACTTTAATTTTGAAATTTGTATTAATTTTAATTATGTTTATTTTATTTTTATTGTTAGTTTAAATTTCATTATGTTCTAATTTCTTTTGTTAGAGACTAGATGATCTTAATCATGAATAATTAATTCTTAAGACTTGTTCATGCAATTTATATTTCAATTATGAGTTTAATATCATGTTCTTAATGCTTTTAGGTGATTGATCACCACTTAATTGATTGGTGATGCTTGTTTGATACGAAAGGAGATAACATGCATGTGCTCATGTGATATTAAACCATGAATTCAATTTAGACGTAATAATCTAGGTTGTTCATGGTTTCATTAGTAAAACTAAGTAATAGCTACTTAGATTGAATCGGAAATTTCCATAGTTCCTAATGCATTTAGAAATCTAAATTCACCTAGACCAAGTGTGAGTTGATTTTAATCTAAATAGGTTTATTAGACCGATGTCTTTTATTAATTTACATTAGGAAATTTCACCATCATAATTTGGAATTTAAGTTAATTGCATGACAAGTCAAGAGAGTTAATTAGGATTGATTAAGTGAAATCGAAATCTCTAACATCTTTGTTAAATTGGTAAATTTTTAATATTTTCTTATTGTTATAAATTTTCATTCTTTGTTAAGTTTAGTTAAAATTGCATGAAAGTTTTGTTTTATTGGCTAGCTTGTTGTTGAATTAATCATATTGGTAAGTAATTGGTTAAATTAAAACAATCCTCGTGGGAACGATATTCTACTCACTACTATATTACTTGTTGATATTGTACACTTGCAATTCACCGAACATAAGTCAAGAATCCGTTTTTGATCACTTTGCTTCGAGAACAATATGTGATTTGTTCCTTAAACAAGTATTAGATCATTCACACAATTGCTAAGCAGTAGAAGTGGAGGAGATTCTTAATGATCAATGATTTTCATATGGTGCATTCATATCGAATGATATGTGTTTACGAAGCAAGGGTTGTACGAACCTTCTTTTGTCCACGGAGGTTCAAGTGGTGTCAATTTTGATGAAGGACCAAGTTGTGCAACCTTAAATAAGGAACTTCATACTCCGAGTGAAGTGGGCAAGCAATAAATAGCTTACTACTTGCAAGTACAAGTCACAATCTATGCCATCGTGGTGATCCTATAGAGGATTGAGCAGACAATGGTAGTGAATCATCTGATAAAAGTGATGAGGAGCATGATTTGGGTGGTGGTCAACACGCAGGAGGGACTCCAAACCCAACTGTCGATGCTACTATAGATAACGTAGTGGCTGACATTCCATTTTATTTGAACATTGGTTATGAAAAACTTTTTATACTGGACAAATTTGATGATTATCGATGACCAGTTTGGGTTGATGATCGATTTGAAGTTAGAGGTTGGAATGGTTTTTCGACCAAAGAAGGGTGCGACGCCTATTCATGCACATAGGTATTCAAAGTGTATAAAAGTACCCTACTAGTTGATTCGTTTGTTATCTTTATTATGAGGAAAAAATTATTTATGGAGGAGCAAAGCTAAAGAAGCAACATGGCTTCTTCAAGATTACAAAGATGCACTTGAAACACATGTGCTTCCACGAGGCAACTAGAGGATCACTTGAATTTAGATTATGGCATGGTTGGTCGGTTGGCTCGGAACAATATTAAGGAGAATGTTTTATGCAAAGTCCTCGATATAGTTGAAAATGTACACTCTCTTAGGGTGAACATATCATACAAGAAGGTCCAGTTAGGGAGAATGAAAGCTATTGAGATGGTGTACAATAATTAGGAGTCATCATACACCATATTGCCAAAATTCTTACTTGCACTTCAATCTTGTAATCCAGGCACAATTGTAGAGTGAAGACACATTGAAAATAATATTGGAGATTTCAGCATTTTCATTATGTGTTTTGAGCATTTAAGCCTTGTATTGATGGTTTCAAACATTTCCACTCTTGATTAGTATTGATGAATGTTTCAATACAGAAATATAAAGAAAAAATCCTTATTGCGATCGGTGCCAATGTAGTTGGGCATATTTTTCTCCTAACTTTTACCATCGTTGATAAGGAAAGTATGGCAAATTGTTCGTGATTTTTGTATAATTTATCATGCCATGTTATTTGTGGTCGCCAAGGATTTTCTTGATTTCAAATTGAGCAAGGGAATATTGTGAGCGATTGAGAACAATAGTGAGTTACAACCTTGATTCATCATAGATATTGTTTGCACTATGTCAAAGTGAACTCTAGTGCTAATTTCAAAAACAATGCTTTGTGAGTTGATGCATTGTCTTGTTTATTCACATTAGTAGAAAATTTTCCCAAATAATGGAATCAATTTGAGAATTGAATGAAACGCCATAAATGATTGATGGGCATTCCTATCGAGAAATAAGCACTATGCTATGATGGTGGGGTTCGATATGGTATAATGACTACTAATCAATTTGAATCATTCAATTGTGATTTGAAAGGTGTTAAGAAGTTGTCGATCACCGCTTGTGTGCGAGCAAGTTTTTATTGAATGGCTAAATATTTTGATTCACACGATTGAAACCCACAAGCATGTTGTTGATGAAAACCCATGGCCACCAAATGTGCTTAAAAGTTTCTTAAAAATGAGCACAAGTTTAAATATCTCCGATTCTGACATTTTTGTGGGAAGAAAGATTATATCAAATCATCATCGAATACATGGTGACAAAAGAGATAATGTGCATACAATTGCATCATAACCATCACACTTGCACGTGTGGAAAGTTTGAAATTTACAAGCTTTCTTGTTTGTATGCGGTGAAGGTTTGTGCCCAAATAGGAAAGGTGACTTTGGCACTTGTTGATGGAATATATACTTTGTAGAAGATGGTTGAAACATACTCTGCAAAATTCTACCCCATGCCCTATAAGAATTATTGGCCAACTGTACCTTTTATTTGGTGGCCAATTAAAATCGTGTTAATGATCGATCCGGTTGTCCAAAGTCTACCAGTATAATGAATGAAATGAATTGGGCACCAAGATAGAAGTGAAAGGCATGTGGAGAAAATGGACATAACAGAAAAGTATGTCCAAACATAGATAGGCTTAGGGATAAGGTAACTATGCATCCGTAATGTGTTGTAGTAGTTTTGAGTTGATTGTTTAGGGTTTTATGTAATATTTACACTTAAATTTAAATGTAACATTGTTGAATGATATTATCGAATGAACTTTTGTTATGTTGATTGTGTGTATGATTTTTTTACTAAAATTCACATTTTTGTTCATGATCAATACGCTTTATTTATTATTACGTAATGCAATTTTGACATACATTAAATAACTTTTGTTAATATTATAAACAAAATAATTGATAATATATTAAATATATTTAGGTGATGGAGGTAGCGAGACGGCATATAGGTTGCCACATTTATCTCTAGGATCGTAGGCGGATGTATTGACATTATAGTCCTCACATCGCTCAGAGACCGTTTGGCGAGACCCTAATACCCTCTATTTGAGAATGCACAGATCGGATTCCAAGTTTTGGAGAGTTACCCTACTTGACATTAGGGTGTAGGACATCCTACTTCAAATTGGATTTTATGATGTATATATGACGGGGTTTATACGAATAGACCATTCATTGATTACGACACTGGTAGAGAGATGGTGATAGGAGACTCACACATTTCACCTTCTCAGTTGGTGAAGCAACTGTGACATTAGAAGATGTACAAAGATCTTGTGGAGTTCTGATCAATGGAAATGTAATGATCAGTTCAAACCCTAGTCATACAATAGAGAAATGGCAAACTATATGTCAAGAGTTGTTGGGCTATATGCCGGCTTCTGGAGATTTTGATAAGGATTGACTGAAGTTAAAGAGTATCTCCATGCATTTAGATTTTCTCTCTTTGATGGTTGACGCCACTGATGAGAAGGTATTACAACATCCTAAGTGCCAGATAATGTAGATCTTAGGTTCTATTATGGGTGATAAGTGAGGCACTAAAATCAAGGTGATGTACTGTTTTATTGAGAAATATCGATCATGCATCAAGATATAAATGGGGCAGCATTGTTTTCGCCTCTATATAATGTCGGACATCATGGGCAAATAAGGCGGTATATGTGGCCCATTATGCATTTTACAAGTATGGGCATAGAAGACATTACTAACGATCGATCGCAACATCATATGCGGACCTAGCCCATTTTGGTTTTCCCTGACATGCCCAATGAACCCCGAGCTTGCATATGCGTTTTTGTAATTTTTGCATGTAAGATTTGTTTTAATCCTTATTGTATCTCATATACTATATTAACATGCCTGATTTGTTGCGTGGAACACGAATTTGAGTTTTGCCAATATCGATTCACATGTGTTGTGCATGTATCGAGATTGTTTGAATTATTTGATGGAGAATGATGTAAGTAATACAACATTAATACTTATTTATTTTATTCTTTACAAAAACTAATTTTCATTGAAATGATAATTATAGTTAACTTTTGTTATATTATAGTTTATTTAGGAGCCATATTCGGAGGAGAATTTGTATTAGTTGGCAGATTATTGCTTACATAGACAGGATATTTGGTGTGCAAGCGTGCCTCTTATAAACTTTGATCTTGTTGAACTGCATTTACACAGGTGTGTTATGCAGCAATTCACTATCATCGGACCATTCCCGCCATTGGCATGGATTTGAAATTGAATATGATCAATTGTTGACGCAGAAAGAGCATTAATTGGATATTTTGGCATGTATACTATTTTAATAGGTGGAATAGGCAGGGTGATAACATTGTCCACAGACTTTCTACCAGTGGACATATACAGT
The DNA here is from genome assembly GCA_020080225.1 of Gynochthodes officinalis. Taxonomy (NCBI): domain Eukaryota; kingdom Viridiplantae; phylum Streptophyta; class Magnoliopsida; order Gentianales; family Rubiaceae; genus Gynochthodes; species Gynochthodes officinalis. The sequence continues at coordinate 12,736,045 of CM034624.1, forward strand.
ATTTTTCAGAGTACATGATTTGGTATCGTCAGATTACTCATATTCTGATAGGTAATCCCACGCACTGCCTTGGCTAGGTTGTCTGAGTTTTGGGAATGTGTATGATATTTTTATTTTTGCAATATTTAACAGTGTATTCAACGCTTTAATTGTTATTGTTCTTTTATTTGCAGGGTGAATGTTGGGAGCAAATATATGATTTGACTACCAATGTTTTAAACAATTTGGAAATAGATCCAAGGGCGGTCATTGCCAATGTACATGACATTTCTTCTCATGCATTGACAATTGTTGGGAGAATCGATGCAGATGACAAATTTAAAATTTCAAAGCCAAAGCGGATTTCAATAATCACATGATCATCCATCTACATCCGTCACCATATAGAAGATGATGCCAATTAGATATTTAATAGTAATACTCATTCATTTCCTCAATAGTCCGGTGAGTCACAGGGGGAGACACCTAAGATGGACCATTTTGACGATAGCACATCGTCTCGATTTTCTACATATAATTTGCTCTATGAAAGTCATAGGCGTCCTCGTGAGGGACCATGTATATGTGGATCAATTCCATTTGATCTAGACTTATTGAATACAGGGTTCCAATGCCAACGTGTAAACTCACAGCCCTAATCTCCTAGGCGACAACTACATAGAAATATTAGATATCCTCCTTGTCAAATTTGATTTTTTTTTTGTAATTTGTTCAAAAATATAAATTTTTTTCTAGTTCTAGTTTTTTTTGGCATAAAATTTGTGTGTTTGATGTTGACATATTGTGAATTTTGGTAGTTTTTTATGATTAGGTGTGTCTAAAAAATTAGCTAAAAATATAATTGACGTGCTATTTCCTGCAAGCGCACAGAGTCGTGTCAAGTAGTAAATTAAAATACCGTCCCACAGAGAATTTTAAAACTAAATATTGAAATACTCACTATGTTTGCTTGTTTAAATACCGAAATCAAGTTTTGAACTAAAAATTACTAATCAAATAAAAAAAAACTGAATTCTATCAAATGTAAAAACTAGGATTCTTATTCTCAATTTTTGACCATTTATTAAGATTGATTAACCAACAAGGTCTATTTTAACTCTAATCCATTTTAAAGGGATCTTAAGAACCATAGATCTTCCTCTCAGATAGTACTTACGATTAATTGATAATTAATTAACATTAAGTTTGACGGCTCTCACCAACCTAATGTCTTTTAACTCCAATTTTAATGCACAACCTTTTAATCAATGTTAACCACTTAATTATCTCTCAACTAATTAAGCTATTAACAGGTTATTGCCTAATCCTACAGAACCTATCTCTCAATCAAGTTCTATAGTGTTGATTCAATTTTAGGTTAATCAAACCTAAAATGACATTAAGCACAATAATAACCAATGAATCAAAGCTAACAACCTACATTAATCACAATAAGCACATGGTCAAATTGGAATAAGAACCCTAAAAAAAAAGATTTAGCCACACATATTAAAAATGAAAGAAAAAGATAAATAATTGAAGAAAACAAATCCAAACATCATAAATAATAAAAAAGTTACAAGGAAACTCCCTTGAATCCAAGAATTAAAGTTTAGCCATGATTGATAACGCACATGGCCGTTGGCACTTTTCTCTAATACAATTTCTAAAAACTAAAGACTAAGAAAAGGACGTGAGTTTTTTCTCCAAAGAGAGGATAGAAGCGGCTGCTCTTTCTTTCTTTCCTCCAGTTTACGCCTCTAAGCCCTCCAAAGTCCAAAAGTGGTTGGACTTTTCCTTGTTCACAATTCTACTCCAAGTCAAACTTCTTTTCCTTCTTTCTTTCCTTTTGTTTTTGTCTTCTTTTGTTGCCTCAAACTCTCACCGTAGGAAGTCTTCCCAAATTGTCCAAGTCAACTCTTAATACCAAGACTTGGTATATTCTCTCTCTTTGCTTCTTCAATGTGGTTTTTCTTATTTTCTTTTGTCAATTTCTCCTCCAAATCAATATTTTCCATTCCTACAACAAAAACATAAAAACATCATATAATGTTCCTTATAATCACAATAATAATGAGAAAATATTAACAATAAAAATGACATTTTAACCCCTATCAAATTCCCCCACACTTGAACTTTTGCTTGTTCTCGAGTATACATTAACTCAACATCTTTCGTTCCATTTCTTTCCCTTTTTCAACCCATTTGCAAATAATCCAAAGTTATCACACATTGGAAATCAAGGTTGGAATGACAAGTCAAAGAACAAATACTCATAGCCTTTTTTTCTTCACAAGACATAAGCATCTCATTAATCCCAACAATTATATCGAAATCAAATGCACAAAATTTGATCACCTCTCACAGGTTGCACTCCAATAACTCAAAGTGTTTAGAGGTTCTTTTAACACTCAAGTCAAACATGACATGTCATTACCATAAGCTTGCTTATATATCACATCTCCACCACTAACAAGTATGAATCCATGCAAAAATCAAAGGGACTTAAAGAGGTTGTAACGGGGCTTAGGTAAAGGTAGATAAGCAAACGGAAAATTTAGGCTACACAACTCAAGATATGTAGGAACTTCATTACAAGATTCAAGAGCAACATACGTTTTAGAACCACTTTCATTTCAAGATCGATATCCTATTTTTTTTTTCTTTTTCTTTTCACACTTAGTTGGACCATTTGTATACACAGAGAACATTTACGTTGTCCAAACTTTTCTAGGAAGTCCGTTTTCACTTTTTCCCATCTTTTTTTTTCTTTCTTTCTTTTTTTTTTCAGTGGTTATTTCCTTTGGAAACAACAGCAATTTTATCATGCATTTCATTCCCACATACTCTTGACAAAATGGTTCAACAATGGTAAACAAAAACAAAGGGTTCAGGCTAATAATGTGGTGTTAAAAACAAAGAAAAGTCAAGGCTCAAACTGGTCAACTAGGGGTATATGTATATACGGTAAGTTTTTTTTTAGGAAGTTTAAATGGTTCATCCTAAATACCCTTATCATCTCAAAGCATGAATCCGCACTGTGATCTCGACATGCATAACAAAGCAAGTTCTAGAATAAACATGGCCTATTTGACGTCACTCAACAAAGAAAAATGTGAGCAAGTAAAAGAAAATACTCTTGGTTCAAATACTCACAAAAGGTTCATTGTATCAAATATTGCACATCCTTATTCAATTCAATCATCAAAATCAACGAGATGCTTAAACAAAATTTTAAAAACAAAGGCTAATTACACTTACTTCTTTTCATGCTTTCCACTCAACCTTTAATGCATGCTAACTAAGGGTATTCGAAATAAGTATCAAGGAGTTAGAAACTTCAAGAAAGACATTCAAATAGTTAAGCATGATTCGCAAAAATTTTATCACCATAACAGCACAAGAACAAACCTCCCCCACACCTAAATCATACATTGTCCCCAATGGATGAAGAATAGGTACAGAAATGTAACACAAAGCTTCTAGCCAATATCCAACAAAATTCACAAAATAGAGTGAGAGAAAGAACTCCCTATATTTTGTCATCAAAACTTTGCTAGAGTTTGTTGGGTCACCATTTGAAATCTCCCCAAATATGCTTGCTTTGCCAAAACTGTGTGGGTGAATAAAAATGCTGCACAACTCTTTAAACAATCTCAAATAGAGGATAAGATTTCGGATGTTGTTGTTGTTTTGAAGAAGAAGAAGAAGAAATTGCTTTGGATGTTGTTGTTGTTGTGAAGAAGAAGAGGAAAAAATTGCTTTGGATGTTTTGAGAGGAAGGAGAAGGGCGGCAGTAGGAAAGAAAAAATTAGAGAGGAGACACAGTTAAGGTTAAATTAGATTAATAATTTTTTTTTAAAGAAAGAAACTATGCCATGTCATGAGATTCCATGCTACGGTTGTGAGCTTCTGAAATCCTTCTACGAAACCATGCTGTGGCATGAGTTTCCATGCTCCAGTTGAAAATTTCCTGTTTCCTTCTTGCTTAGCCATGCTGTAGCATGAGTTTTCATGCTCCGGTTGAAAATTTCCTGTTTCCTGCAACATGAGTTCTCTGCCATTAGACCTGCAACATGGAGAAATCATTATGTCAACCCTCTCCTTTTTTTTTGTTTTTTTTTCTTTCTAAAAGAAAATTAACAAACTATTGGAAATAAAAATAAAAACAGAAAAACTTGGTTGAGCCCCAAGAAGCGCTCTTTTAGGTCTATTAGCTTAGACCATATTCTTCAAGGAGTTAGATCAATTAAGAAGGCGATTGGCATGAATTATCCAATGCGCCTCCATGATAGACTTTCAATCTTTGACCATTCACTTTGAACTTTTCTCCTTGAGTGTTGCAAACTTCATGACTCCATAGGGATATACTTGGCTCATTGTAAATGGTCGACCATCTACTCTTTAGTTTCCACAGGAATAGTCTAAGTGGAGTTGAATAGCAACACTTGGTCTCCTTCTTGAAAACTCTTAACCTTTACAGGCATCATGCCATCTCTTTGTACGTTCTTTATAGATTTTGGAGTTTTCATAAGCCATCTCTCTTATTGTCTCCGATTCACTCAACTATAGAAGCCTTTTCATTGATTTCTTGCGGTCATAATTTAATACCTTGATTGCCTAGTAAGCCTTATGCTCGATTTCTACAAGAAGATGGCATGCTTTTCCATAAATGAACCTATATGGAGACATTCCAATAGGTGTTTTAAATCTTTATTCGGTATGCCCATAAAGCATCATCCAACTTTCTTTCCCAATCTTTTCTTGATTTGCCCACTATTCTTTCAAGTATGTTCTTTAATTCTTTGTTGCTTACTTCCACTTGTCCACTTGTCTGAGGATGGTATGGAGTGGCGATCTTGTGTTTTACCCCATAACGAGCTAGCAATGCTTCCATATTCTTGTTACAAAAATGCGTTCCCCTATCACTTATGATAGCTCGAGGCATCCCAAACCTAGCAAAGAGTCTTCTTAAGAATTTGCAAACCACTCTTGCATCATTTACGGCACATGCTTGAGCTTTAACCCATTTGGATACATAATCCACATAGACAAGTATATACTTGTTTTTGTCTGAAACAGGAAATGGCCCCATGAAATCTATGCCCGAAACGTCAAATATTTCAACCTCTAGAACTCCAGATTGAAGCATTTCATCCTTTTTTTGAAATGTTACCACTTTTTTGACATGAGTTGCAATTGAGTACAAACTTTCTAGCATCATGGAAGAGTGTAGGCCAATAGAACCTTGCTTCAAGAACCTTAGCAGCAGTTCTTTGTGGACCAAAATGACCACCATTGACCATACCATGGCAGTGTTGAAGAATTGAACTGGTTTCTTCTTCTCCTACACATCTTCTTATCATTCCATCTTTGCATAGCTTCCACAAATACGGATCATCCCACCAGTAAAATTTAGAGTCATATATGAGCTTCTTCTTTGTTGATCGTTGAATTCTTCCTAAACTTTCCACCTAAGACAAAATTAGCAATGTCAAGAACCATGGTACATTTAAACTTTGAATTTCCAACAACATCTCGTCCAGAAATAGCTCCTGGTTTGGTTCTTCAGTTTCATTTTCCTCTTTTTGCTCTAACTCCAATCTTGAGAGATGATCAGTTACCAAGTTCTCTGATCCTTTTTTTTTTATCTCTGATCTCAATGTCAAACTCTTGTAAAAGAAGTATCCATCTAATGAGCCTTGGCTTTGAGTCCTTCTTGTTTAAGAGATACTCGAGTGCTGCATGATCTGTATATACAATAACTTTAGAACCAAGAAGGTAAGATCTAAATTTATCAAAACCAAAAATTACTGCTAGCATCTCTATCTCGGTTGTGGCATAGTTGCGCTGTGCATCATTCAGAGTTCGGCTTCCATAATAGATGACATGAAGTTTATTCTCCCTTTTTTGGCCAAGTACGGCTCCTATTGCATGATCACTTGCATCACACATCAATTTGAATGGGAGATTCCAATTAGGTGACACAACTATAGGAGCTGATATCAAGGCTTCTTTCAACCTGTCAAAAGCCAATTTACAAGCATTAGTAAAATCAAAAGGAGAATCTTTCTCAAGTAACTTACAAAGCGGTTTAGAAATTTTTGAAAAGTCCTTGATGAACCGTCAATAGAATCCTGCATGTCTTAGGAAACTGCGAACTCCTTTAACATTGATGGGATATTGAAGCTTTTCAATCGTTTCTACTTTAGCTTTGTCCACTTCAATTCCTTGTGCTGATATTCTTTGTCCAAGTACAATTCCTTCTTCCACCATAAAATGGCACTTTTCCCAATTCAACACTAGATTTGTTTTCTCACATCTGGTAAGAACTTGCTCAAAGTTCTCCAAACATCCTTCAAAAAAGCTTCCATAGACTGAAAAATCATCCATGAACACATCCATGATTTCTTCTACTAAATCTGAGAATGTGGCCATCATGCATCTCTGGAAGGTTGCTGGAGCATTACATAATCCAAATGACATCCTTCTATAAGCAAATATGCCATAAGGAAATGTGAATGTCGTCTTCTTTTGATCCTCTGGAGCAATTGCTATTTGATTGTAACCTGAATAGCCATCTAAGAAGCAATAGAAAGCATGCCCTACTATCCTTTCCAACATTTGATCAATGAATGGTAGTGGAAAGTGATCTTTCCTTGTAGCAGAATTTAACATCCTATAGTCAATGCATACCTTCCATCCAGCCACCACTCTTGTTGGAATCTGCTTACCTTTTTCATTTTCTACAATGGTCATGCCTCCTTTCTTTGGAACACACTGGATAGGACTTACCCATGAACTATCTGAAATTGGGTAAATAATTCCAGCATTTAATAGCTTAACCACCTCTTCTTCACCACTTCTTGCATGTTTGGATTGAGCCTTCTTTGCCTTTCAGTGGTTGGCTTGTATCCTTCTTGCATCAAAATCTTGTGCATGCAATAAGATGGACTTATTCCTTTTATATCAGAAATTTGCCAACCAATTGCTCTTATTCTTCTTCTAAGCATCCTTACAAGCAAGTCTTCTTGGTCTTGGGTAAGTTTAGAGGATATGATCATAGGTAAAGTTTGATTCTCTCGAAGAAAAGTATACCTCAATTGTTAAGGTAGAGGTTTCAAGTCTACATTTGGTGGTTTTATGATTGATGGTGGTGTAGGTTCAGTATTTGGTAATTGGATTTGAGAAAATTTGTATGGTGGTTGAGGTATTCTTCATCTTGGGAAGATTGTTCTTGCATACACTCCTCAATATTCTCCAATTCATCACAATTTGCCAACTTTCTTCCTTGGACTTCATTCACACATTCATTCACCACATCAACTCTCAAACATGAATCATAATAAGAAGGATGTTTCATACCTTGATAGATGTTGAACTTACAACTCTCCTCTCTTACTCTTAATGTCAACATACCATCATAAACATCAATAATTGCTCTGGCAGTGTAAAGGAATGGCATACCAAGGATCAATGGAGCATCTTCATCTTCTTCAAAATCAAGAATAACAAAATCTACTGAAAAGATGAATTTTCCAACCCTTACAAGCACATCTTCTACTATTCCTTTTGGTTCCTTTATTGTCCTGTCTGCCAGTTGTAATCGGATGTTTATTGGTTTTGCTTCTCCGAGTTCCAATTTCTCAGAACCGACAAAGGCATAAGGTTAATAGAAGCACCTGAAATCACATAAAGATTTTTGAAATGTTAAATTTCCAACAGAACATGGAATAGTAAGACGCCCTGGTTGCTTCATTTTCAAAGGAAGTTTATTAGAAATGATTGCACTGCACTCCTTTGTAAGTGTGACTATCTCAAATTCTTGCAATTCTATTTGTTGGAAATCAACTCCTTTAAGAACTTTACATACTTTGGCATTTGGGCTAGACATTCCACAAAAGGCATATTGATGTGGAGAGTCTTAAATCTTTCCAAAAATTTTGCAAATTGCTGATCATGCTCCTTTTTCTTCAACCTTTATGGATATGGTACTGGAGGATCATATGGTTGAAGTGGTGGTGTTTTTGCCTTAATTGTGTTCTCCATTTTCTCTTCCTGTTCTTCAACTCATTCACTTTCTTGCTCTTTGTCCCCTTCTTTCTTCTTGTCTTCATAGTCTATTGTTGCTTTTGGGGTTGGGATCTCTGTACCACTTCTCAAAGTGATAGCTTTTACATGCTCTTTTGGATTTCTTTCTGTATTGCTTGGTAATGCACTTGATTACTTGTTGATAAGGTATCTGCTAATTGCCCTATTTGCACTTCTAGATTATGAATAGAGGAGGAATGGTTTCGAATCATTTGTTCCATCATCTTTTGAGTTTCATCTTGCTTACCCATCTTTGCTGTCATAACATCCATGAATTTATCCATTTTTCTTTCGATCGAAACTGCCCCTTTTTCTTGTTGAAACTAATGTTGGGGAGGTTGAAATTGATGTTGGGGTGGTTGTTGTGCATGTTGACCTCCAAATCCTGGTGGTGCATATGGTCGCCACTAGTTATTCCCTTGATTTCCCCAAGAGAGATTGGGGTGGTTTCTCCAACTTGGATTGTAAGTATTACCATAGACTTGGTTTTGAGGTCCCTTGAAGTTCACTATATAGTTGATATATTCTGTAGACATTCCTTGCATCATTCTACACTCTATTGTAGGACGGCCTCTTTGACATAATTCACAAGAGGATGATAATGAGGATACTGCATTAACGTTGACTCTGTCCATCCTTTTTGTGAGAGCATCAACTTTTGCATTTAGCATGGTAAAATTGTCCACTTCCATTACTCCTGCCTTCTTTGAAATGGTCCTCTCATTAGACCATGAACTTTGCGTATTGGCCATTTCCTCAAAGAGATCTAAAACATTTTCGGGCGTTTTTGACATGATTGTAGCTCCAGCTGCTGCATCAATATTGACTCTAACCGCATGATTGACTCCTTTATAGAATGATTGCACCAAATCCCATGTAGGAATCAATTGAGGCGGGCATTGTTTCTGAAGGTCTTTGAATCTTTCCCAGCACTCAAAGAATGTTTCATCATCTCTTTGATAGAAAGAGTTAATCTCATTCCTAATCCTCATCACCTTTGCAGGTGGCAAGTATTTATTAAAGAAAGCTGTATAGAGCTCTTGCCAAGTGTTGATGGAACCATTTCTTTGCTTTTTCCATAAGAGAAAATGGAAAGAGGATCAACCGGGTTGCATCAAGCTGTACTCCATTCATCTTAAAAGTGAAGCAATACTCCAAAAATTGTGACATATGACCAAATGGATCTTCATGTGACAGGCCGTGAAATGGTGAATTCTGAATCATTTGTATCATTGTCGACTTAATTTCGAAGTTATTAGCTGCAACCGTCGGCCTTACAATTGGTGTTTGGTCACCTTGCACATTCAAACTCACAAAGTCTCACATTGTTCTTTGGCCTCTAGGAGGTTCCTCTCTTTCATTATCTCTTCCGTTCATGTTGCCTTGTTTCTTTTTTTCCTAACGAATTGTCTTTTCTAGCTCCAAATCAAGTGGTATCAACGAAAATCCTTGTTTGCTCGCACTCAGTGTGATGCGCATACACTAAAAAAAATTCCTGCAATACCACAATTAAAAGAAAAATTAAAATGACATCTAAATCAAGCAACACAATTTTTCTTAACAATATCAATTTTATCAAAAATTCCCCGGCAATGGCGCAAAAAACTTGACGTGCTATTTTTTGCAAGCGCACAGAGTCGTGTCAAGTAGTAAATTAAGATGTCGTCCCGCAGAGAATTTTTAAAACTGAATATTGAAATACTCACTATGTTTGCTTGTTTAGATACCGAAATCAAGTTTTGAACTAAAAATTACTAATCAAATAAAAAAAAAACTGAATTCTATCAAATGTAAAAACTAGGATTCTTATTCTCAATTTTGACCATTTATTAAGATTGATTAACCAACAAGGTCTATGTTAACTCTAATCCATTTTGAAGGGATCTTAAGAACCATAGATCTTCCTCTCAAACAGTACCTATGATTAATTGATAATTAATTAACACTAAGTTTGACGGCTTTCACTAACCTAATGTCTTTTAACTCCAATTTTAATGCACAACCTTGTAATCAATGTTAACCACTTAACTGTCTCTCAACTAATTAAGCTATTAACAGGTTATTGCCAAATCCTACAAAACATATCACTCAATCAAGTTCTATAGTGTTGATTCAATTTTAGGGTGATCAAACCTAAAATGACATTAAGCACAACAATAACCAATGAATCAAAGCTAACAACCTACATTAATCACAATAAGCACATGGTCAAATTGGAATAAGAACCTTAAAAAAGATTTAGCCACTCATATTAAAAATGAAAGACACAGATAAATAATTGAATAAAACAAATCCAAACATCATAAATAATTAAAAAAAAAGTTACAAGGAAACTCCCTTGAATCCAATAATTAAAGTTTAGCCATGATTGATAACGCACATGGCCGTTGGCACTTTTCTCTAATACAAGTTCTAAAAACTAAAGACTAAGAAAAGGACGTGGGTTTTTTTTTCTCCAGAGAGAGGGATAGATGGCGGCTGCTCTTTCTCTCTTTTCCTCTAGGGTTTTACGTCTCCAAGCCCTCCAAAGTCCAAAAGGGGTTGGACTTTTCCTTGTTCACAATTCTACTCCAAGTCAAACTTCTTTTTCCTTCTTTCTTTCCTTTTGTTTTTTGTCTTCTTTTGTTGCCTCAAACTCTCACCCGTAGGAAGTCTTCCCCAAATTGTCCAAGTCAACTCTTAATACCAAGACTTGGTATTTTCTCTCTCATTGCTTCTTCAATGTGGTTTTTCTTATTTTCTTTTGTCAATTTCTCCTTTAAATCAATATTTTCCATTCCTACAAGAAAAACATAAAAGCATCATATAATGTTCCTTACAATCACAATAATAATGAGAAAATATTAACAATAAAAATGACATTTTAACCCCTATCAATAATCATTTGTTGTTCAACAATAGCGTGAAAAAAATATGTAAAAAAAATAATGTACGACAAAATAATATACAAAAATTTACAAAAATAATGCAAAAATATAATGTATAGAAATAATGTTCAAAAATAAATTTTTTAATAGTTTGTTACGAAATAAAGTACAGAAAAATAATGTGCAACAATAATTGAAGAACAAAAAAAATCAAAGTCCTCCATTTTGGTTAAAAAAATGTGTCATGTACACATTTTTTTCCCTTCAATAAATTAGTATGGAATAGTAATATACAAAAATTTACAAAAATAATGTGCAAAAATATACAAATATAATGTTCAAAAATATTTTTTTTTATAATTTGTAAACAAATAAAGTACAAAAAATAATGTAAAAAAATATACAAAATTAATTGAAGAACAAACAATTAAGGTCCTCCATTTTGATTAAAAAGTGTGGCCTGTACATATTTTTTTCATTCAATAAATTAGTTACAATTGAATAATTTACAAAAAAAAGTAAAGGACGTCGATTTTTCTAAAATCAATTTGGAAGTCGATTTTGCAAATGCAGATTTCTGCAAATTTTGAACTCCAATGAAAACAACAATATTTTTTTTAATTTAAAAAAACCAATATTAAGTTAATTTACTTGTTGACTTCTAGTAAAATATGTATTGGTAGCTTTTTCAAACTATAAGGGATTATTGATGATTTTACTAAATTTGGAGAGATTAACATAATTAACTCTACTTAAAAATGTTTCACTGTATCCCTTAAAGTTTAAAATAAAGTAGAAAATGAATGAACATTGTAGAAATGTGACTGAACATATAATCTGACAATATTTTTACTAATAATTTCCGTGATTAGAAAAATTCAAATTCAACATAGTTTTGAATTCATTCTTAAATTATTCAAACAGCACTTTAATATGAAGTTGGGTTCTTACAATGCCTCAAGTCCAGTGAATTTAATAGTGTGTTATCAATTAAGCCATATCCCACTACTTCATTTTTGCATTAAGAATCAAATTTCATTGTCACATTGCTTTTTTCTTTTTCGTTTGTGAAACCATTGAATTGATGAGATATCTGATTCTGATTTTTTTTTTTCACAAAACGATAGTATATATTATTGCATTGGCAAATATTTACATAAGATAGCCTAAAAAAAGCTAATTGTTTTTTGTGGTATTGATCAACATAGGATCGGCACCACAAAAGAAAGTGCAACTGGAAACAAAGAATTGCTATTTTCGACTATTGCATAATAGCCTTTACACCAATAGCAATCCTATTTAAAAACCTACACAAAAAAAACAAAAACCCAACTTGTCAATCATTCATTGAGCATTTCAAAACTGCCGCTGCAGAAGAAATCGAACAGCCTAGTCCCTAACTCCTGCCCATACCTAACGGGATGCTGCCTAGATCCGGCTTCCAAGCGAGTAATATTCCCTTCCACTAACGGAGGACAAAACCCTCATAAAAAGGGGGAAAAGCTCTAAAGAATAGGACAAAGTCAAATTTTTTTTTTTTTTTTTTAAAAAAAGAAGGTATAATCGCACCTAAATCGCACGTTGAGTCGCCCGTCGCCCGTAGTGCCGCAAGATTTGACTAAAGCTCCATAGAGCACCTAAACTTGTGTTATTAGCTAAAGAGAACGGAAGAAAAAAAAAATCCGTAACCATGAGATGCAGTATGTAGACGTGGCAAAACAGTAACAATGCTGAGGGGATTTCTTCCTTTGTACAAGAATGTTTTGGGATATTTTAAATCCCATTTGAGATATAAAAGGAAATTATGTTGTAGCATTTTCCCTCGTGAACTCTTGAGTATTTTAAATCCCGCTTGAAATCGGCGAAGAACGCGGTGGTGACAAGGCCGAAGGAGAAGCCCAAGAACTGTGGCAACAAATAGTTTGACAATTTGAACTTACTGCTCACTAGTGCCTGTTAAGTTTCTGAAATTGATGACATTGAAGAATAATGTGCGATTTGTTGGTAAGCATTTTGTGCTCCGACCTACTAGCGAGCGCTGAAGTTGAGCGCCGAAGTTATTGCAACGCTTTCTTGAGAATTGCAATACTACTGTGCCACAGTCTATTCTTCTCCGCAAAACAATTCATTTTAGAAATCAAATAGGTTTACTCTTATATATACGTGAAGACGGTGACTACACCCCAAAAAAAAAAAAAAAAAAAAATTCTTCAATGTCATCCATGGTTTTGAACCAATGAAAAAAGTGGGAAATTACTTTTTTTTTTTTTTCTTAACTCTAGCTCTCTTAGTCCAATCATTACTTTTCTCTTTGTCATTTCATAAATAGTTGTTTTAGTTTCAAACACTCAAAATTTCACTATTTCTCTTTATTTTCAATAAAAAATGGCAACTCTTTTTAGAAATTGTAATTATTCTTAATATTATAATGAGAAATTTCATAATTACAACTCAAACAAGTATAAAACTTGTGTTTGCATATTGATCCATTAGTTAAATCCTGTATGTAATTATTACAATAATTATTGGAGACTCAAAAATTATGGTCCCATATTCTTCCACTGCCATTTTTTTCTTTTTCTTTTAACAAATTTTATCTTTATTATTTGAAGAATTTTACAGTCATTTCTCTATAATTTGACGAAACCATTCTGTCATTTTTTATCCAATTAAAAAATGCAATATAATATATTCAAATAGATTTGCAAACACTGAGAAATCTCCTATGATTTGTAACCTACTAATATAGGTTACCCACTTAATTAGACTACTTATTAAATTATTTATTTTTACCACCTATTTATTTTCAAGACTAAATCACCAAGAAATGAAGTAAATTATTTACTAAATTTAGTTTATTACATATAAAATTCAATCACACATTAATAACTGTTATGACACAAATAATAAATTTATAAGATTAAATAAATAAAAAATTTAATTGAACGTTTAGAAAAAAGTTTATAATTATTAGCATTGTTACACTGAAAAAATTATTGGACTATTATGAAAATTATTAAATTATACAATCCAAATAATAGTTGTACCACGAGGACAATTAGTAAATTAATTGGCGGTATGAGTTTTGGACATTTATAGAGGAACACTTACACTTGCATAAATAAAACATCACAAAATTCTAATTAGGGCTCTAGATTAAGAGAAAGTAGGGCCAAAACTATACATAAACCCCGTACATAAATGGGGAATTTGTGAGCTTTTCATTGTGTAAATATACATTCGTTTGATATGTACCTTTGTGTGTGTTTATTTACATTCTTTCGCATATATACCTTTGGGTGTGTATATTTACATTCTTTTGCATATATCAAGAATTGGTTGTGTAAGTACACTTTCATTTCATACGAGCATTTAGGTGTGTATAATATTTACACTCTTTTGGATATATACCTTTTAGTTACGTAAATATACATTCTTTTGATAGATACATTTAGTTGTGTAATTATACATCCGAGGGATATACGTGTAGTTCTGCAATTATGAAGTTTATAATGCATTTAAATTGGCCAATATTATGTTAACATGGTGTTTGGTGATGCTTGACCAATTCTCAACCAATGATATGGTGATAATCCACTAATACTTGACCAATTCTCGACCGATGATTGACTAATACTCGACCGATGATAGGGTGATGATCGACTAATACCTGACTAATGATATGGTGATGATCGACCAATTCTCAACCAATGATAGGGTGATGAACAACTAATAGTCGACTTAGGCTTGATTATTACGCAAATCAAGCTCGACTAAACTGGACCAAATCCTTTGATATTTACATTCGTGCCACAATCCTATTGCATTATAGAGTGGCAAATTATATTTTTTTTCCCGCCAATTTTCTTTTCTTCTTGACCAAGATAAAAAAACTAACCAAACTCTTTGTTAGCTGCACCGATCCAATATTAGAAATATTGCACGGCAAGCACCATAAACTACCGTGTATAGATCAAATTGTTCTCCAGGCACCTAGGTACCTATTTAGGTTTCTTTTTTGTTTTATGAAGTTGCACACAACATACCCATGTATGGGATTGACTATTATGCAATTCATGGGTTATTTATGCTTACACTTCATTGCTTATTTATGAATTTAATTTAAATGCTTGTTTATGGGCTAATTTGACTATTTATTTATGGGTAACTTACATTGACTATTGGGCATACATAATGGTTTTTATGGATTAATATCATTGTTTATTGATGGATTTGGTTGGATATATAGGGATGGCACACACTATTATGTGGTCTATACATGTTATTTATGGGGAGAATGGATCGTTGATCCCATAACAAATGATTGAAGCTTCATTAATTACAAGAGGATTGAACCTCTTTGTTAAAAGAAGACACAAGCTTCACAGAACTAGTGAATCTCATCATTTCTGTCATGGAATTAGATGTGGAGATAAAAAATAGATTGGTTATCGAATACCTACCCAAGTACTTATCTAAATCTCTACTCTCCCTATCAAGAATGATTACCATGTTCAGTGTTTTTTGAATGAGATTATTAGACGATCCGAAGATATCAGGATCCCAATATGTGTTACCGTTTGAGGGAGTGAAGCATTACATGCTGAAGATAGTGCACCCAATTCACCAATAAAGCGATTGAGTTCTGACAGTCGATATGGACTAACGTTGTTATTCTTTCAAACAAGTTGGATGAGAACAAATTTAGCAATAAGGATGATGATCGTGGAGTGAGTGATGAGGGTGGCGTTCCGATTGGCAATACCATAATTGTGAAAGATGTAAATATAGATGCCGAGCAACATGGGAATGGCGTGCATGTCGATCCGGTTCAAGAAAACATACAAACACATGACCACCAACCTAAAGAAGCGGTTGTACAATGCCATACAACGACAAAGTAATCGCATGCGGATTGTGGTTCTTCTTCTGATAGATTATCTGCCGTGGTTAATGTTGTGATGAGGGATGTATTTGAAACCAAAGAGTAGTTGTTCATGAGAATGAGCATGTTGGCCGTGAAGAATTTTTTCGAGTGGAAGGCTGTTAGGGAAAATAGCAAGTTATGGTACATACGATATAAGGATAAAAATTGCACATGGAAACTGAATGGCATCAGTGATTAGGAACTTGACTGCTTGGAAGATCACTAAATATGAAAACACTCATACATGTCACCATCGTTGGTTCAGAGGATAATCGATGTGAGAACAACAAAGTAATTGTTCCGTGGATCAAGAGTAAGTACCAAGACGTATGTCGTCCGTATAGACCGGTGAAATCAAGTCCGATATTCGTGTTGAGTTGGGTGTGAACATTACGCATAACAAGGCTTAATGATCAAGGGAATCTGTTGGTCGAAGTTAGAGGTAGATTTGAGGATTCATATAAGATACTTCCTTTTATCTACATGTGTTGAAGGCATTAAACCCAAGAACTTTTATTGAACTAGAAATGGAAAAAGATGGAAGATTCAAGTATATTTTTTCACACTTAGAGCATCGTTATGTGGATTTTGAATTCGTATGAGACCGCTTATTGTTGTTGATGCTTGCTTCCTGAAAGGTAAATATCTTGGGTCAGTACTTGTTGCCACTTGCTTAGATGGTAACACCAAGTCTACCCTATCGAATGTGGAATGGTTGATTCAGAAAAAGATGCATTGTGAGAGTGGTTTTTATAAAAGCTGAAGGAGGCAATAGGCAATGATATTGATGGCTTGGTGTTTGTTTGTGACAGACACAAGAGCATTACAAAAGGTATTTCAAATGTTTTCCCAAATTCTTTCTATGGAGTGTGTATTTATCATCTAGGCAACAACCTGAGAGCAAAATTCAAACAGAAAGATGTGCTACCATTATACTTTAAGACTACAAAGGTTTACACTCTTGTTGAATTCAATGAGATGTTTGGAATTCTTTCATTGCAAAATTCAAGGGTTTGCGAGTATTTAACAGAAGTCGGCATTGAATGCTGGTCAAGAGCACATTCTGATGGAAGACGGTATACTATAATGACCACCAACATTGCAGAATGTATCAACGGATTGTTGAAGGATGCACGGGAGTGACCAATTCATTCTTTGGTCAAGTACATTCGGAACACGTTCCAAAGATGGTTTTATGAAAGGCGTACATCTGCTAGCGAAATGAAAACACTGACAACAGCATGGATTGAAGGAATAATTTCCACCAGCATGGTAGAAGCACAATCCTATGTTGTTGAGTCGATCGATATAAACCGATGGTTTGTAAGCAACATTGCAACCCATACTGTCACAGTCGATCTGAGCCAAAAAATGTGCACGTGTTGAGTGTTTGATATGGATTAACTACCTTGTGGTCACGCATTAGTTGCAGCTTGTCATCGATGAATTAACCATTACTCCTTATGTTGGGCATTTTATCACAACGATGCACTTTTAAGTGCATATGCAGATACTATTATGCTGGTTAGTGAACCTAAGGATTGGATTGTGCCTGAAGAAGTTTTATCTATTCAACTAGCTCCTTCAGAACCAAGGTCTAAGAGTGGTAGGTGTAAGAAAAAGAGAATTCTTTCAACAGGCGAGGAGAAACTTGCAAAGAAATGTGGTTGTTGTGGATCGAGCGGACACAACCATCAAACTTGCTCTAATTCATTCGTGTGTAGGGAGAAAAAGTGATGTAAATTTTATTTTTCTTTATTGTCTATTTTTGTTTATTGAATTTCATACGAATATTGTATTATCCAATGTGCTTGATGATGTATGTGCAATTTTAACAATCAATAAAAACATTACATTATTGAATGTGGTTTCATCCTTCTTTGGTTATTGCACACAGCCATCAGGTGCCTAAAATTTGGCATATTCACCTTCATATTGAGACCCATTATGAGTGCTTGACAGTCAACTCGACCTAGTGCTTGAATGTAAAACACAACCTAGTATCCAACCTTGTACTCGACCTTGCACTCAACTTATTACTTGCCCTTATAAATCAACCTAGTAATCAACCTAGCACTCAACCTATGTGTTAATTTTGTCGCTCAAACCTAGTTCAAATGTAAACAAAAACATGCAAAATCCTTTTTGCTTGAAAGCACTGGAAAATGGGGTGGAATGTGTGAAATGGTGGGTTGAGTCAATGGAGAAGAAAGACAAATGTAGAATAAGTGAAGTTCACAACAGGCACGATATTCAGTGAAATTTGAAAGCAAGAAGAACGACGGGCTTCTTTAGGGGCGATGTTCCTCATCTGTTGTAAATAGAGGTCATTTGAGTATTTTCACTTGATCAAACTACGTTGACTTACTATATGCGCAAACAAATTTTGGGAGCTTTTATATTTGCAAACTTGTGTCTAAAAGGTGCTATTTTTGCAAATTTCCCAAGAAAACTAGGTTAGCTTGTCAATTACCACCATTATTGTATTATAGCCTTTAGATTCTAGTAACCTTTCAATGAAATCCATGGAAACCTGAGACCACACTTGTTCAGAGATTGGAATTGGCTATAATAGTCTAGGGTTGGGCACATTCTTATGTTTATTGCATCGACACACATCACATTCCTTAACATAGTTTGCTATATCCAGTTTTAGTTCTATCTAATAAAAGATAGATATAGATCTTTTCCCGATACACCACCTACTCTGAATGACCTCATACAGTAAAATCTTGTGGGAATTGAAAAATTGTTCTTTTCAAATCATTTCGTTTGCTAATAAAAAAATTTTCTTTTCTACTTGACCCACCCTTCAAACAACTAATAGTCTTGCATATTACAAGGTTCCAAAATCAGCTCGCATGTTACAAGGTTCCAAAATCAGCCATGCAATTAGCTCCTTAGTGTTCTCATCTCTCTCACAACTCTTTATCACCTTTTTGAACCAGATTGGCTTGACAGTTGAAATAGGCATTAGAATACCTAACTCTTGTGTTGATTTTAAATCAGGTTGGACAAATAAATCTCTCATAGAAAAGGCATTTTCTACGTTGATTTCATTTTCCTTCTTGTATTGAATCTCATAGTCCATCCCTAATAGTTTTTTGAGCCACATATACTGTAACAAGGTATGTATTCCTATTCCAACAAATATTTAAGACTTTGGTTATTTATTTTGATGGTAAAATGATATCCCAAGAGATAGTGCTTCCATTACTAATTGCCATCACTCTAACAATTCTCTCTCGTATATTGAAAACCAAGATTCTAAATCCCTAAAGCCTTACTTAGATAGGCAATAAGTTGTTCTCTTTGCATCAATACTGCCCCAAACCCTACTCCATAAGCATAAGTTTCAATTACAAAAGATTGAGAGAAACAAGTAGTCTAAGAATTGGTGCAAATGTGAGTGCTTTCTTGAGGTTATGAAAAGCCTCGTTAGCATCTTCACTCTATTTAAATGCATCCTTATCAAGTATATTAGTTAGTGCCTTGCATTTTCCACCATAGCCTTTAATATACTGTCTGTAATAGCCCATCATGCATAAGAAATTTTGAAAGCTTTCACATTCAAAGCTTTCACATAATATAGTCAACTTTAGAGGATCCATACTAACTCTTCATTCATTGATAACATGGCCAAAATATTCTACAGATTTCTTAGCAAATTCACACTTGGAAAGCTTAGAAAATAACTTGTGCTCCCTGAAAATCCTTGAAATAGTTTGCAATTGTTGAATATGGGACTGATAGGTTGGGCTATAAATCAGTGTATCATCAAAGAATAGCATTATGAACTTTCTGAGGTATGGTTTAAGAGTGTCATTCATCAAGGATTGGAATGAAGTTGGGGGCATTGGTAAATACAAATGGCATTACCAAGAAGTCAAATGTTTTTGGTGAGTTTGAAAAGCTAGTTTGTGTGTAACTCTAATTTGATGGTATTTTGATCTTAGATCTAATTTTGTGACAAATTTGGATCCAAAAAGCTCATTAAGGAGTTCATCAATATTAGGAGTGGGATAGTTGTCTTTGACAGTAAGGTCATTAAGGTTTTTATGGTCTATACACAATATCCAACTCCCACATTTTTTCTTAACTGGTAAGACAAAACAGGAAATGCAAATGGGCTAGTGTTGTTCTAAATAATGCCTTCATTTAGCATTTCAAAGACTTGCCTTTTAATTTTTATTTTTCTAGGATTGAGGATATCTATATAATTTCATTTTGAAAACGTGGGAATTTGGTTAGAGGAGAATTTTATGGTCATGTGATCTTTGAGGGAAAAGGCCTTTGGGAGTTTCAAATACATCTACAAATTGCTTTAAGATATCCCAGACCTCAAGATATTCTATTTTAGCTAATGTAGAATCATCAAGTCTTCTGAAAGCAAATAACTCCTTGAACTTCTCTTGGTTGAACTCTTTATATCCTTAGCCCTTACCAAATTCATAGTTGTGTGTTCCACTTTTCCTTGTAGTTTGATCTTTCCACCATCTTTTCTCAATCTAACAATCATTTTATAGAAGTCAAAGGTCAAATGACTATAGTTCTTCATCCAATTTACTTCTCAAATGAGATCCCAACAACCTAATCTCATCACTCTCAAGTCAAAACAGAAAGAATAGTCATGACTTTTCCACTTGATGTTAGGGATATCAATTTTACTCATTACTGTGATGCCATCTACTATAGTTGCTGCTAGTGATTCCACTGGTATGTCAACCACTTGGCCTGGATTGCATGTATTCCCATGCTTTTCACCTATTGCATCTTCAAATTCCCCTATATTTTTATCATTAGCCACAATAGAGTTAAAGTGTCCCATTTTGCAAACATGACCAAAACTATGTTTCTTCCTACATCTAAAGCAAAGTCCATTATTTTTCCTATGTTGGATCTCTTGGGCTAAAATCTTTCTACTTTCAAAAGAGATATTCCCATCTTTAAAGTTGTTATTTATACTTTTAAAACTATAGTTATGTCCTTCTTGAGTTATTTTTTGTCCCAATCCTAAATAGTTATCCCTATGCTTACTCAATGTTATGAACTTCCTTTGATTTACTTTCATGACATATTCTTGTAAGGAAGCCATCTCATATACCTTCAGTAAGGACTTAGGTTTTAGCATCTTAACCATGGTCTTAACTTTCCTGCCTGCTATTGAAACTAGCTACAAAGTACTGTTCAGATAATTTTTCATTCTTGAGCAACATTGGTGATTTTAGGTCCTCAAATTTCTCTTGTAAGCTTTTTTGGAGGATTCTTATTCCAATTTATCAAATTCTTCAACATCATCAACACAAGAATTGTCATAGAATCTTCTAAAGGCCATATCTCTTAATTCTTTCCACAAAATCTTCCCTTTGGCTAGTTTCACCCTTTGGTACCAAACATCCACTTTCCTACCTAGATTCATCTCCATAAATTCCATTTTTGTATTTGTAGGGATTTGATATACTAATATATATTTTTGCACTTCTTAATCTATGACCTAGGATTCATCATTTGGAATAGTGGCAATTCAATCTTAGAGGTTTGGAAAAATCCCCATTTCTTGGTTTCTAGATCTTCCTTGAGCTTACACCTAGTGGGTGGCAAGCAATGGAGTTTTATCTACTAGTATGATCTTTCTTTGTTAGAGTTATTTCCATTCTTCAACTTCATAAATAATAACATTTTCGAATCAGAAGTGCTAAATGGGCATCCATGCTATCTTATTTTCCTTAGCAAAGAACTTCCAACTTAAGATCCATTTCTTATCTTAATCCCTTGAATTGTTGGTGCAACATCTCAACCAATTCTTGCACTTTTCTATCCAGCTTCTACAACTGTTCACCCACAGCATGGTCTTTGGTTCCTTTAGCTTTTCTTCTTTAGTTTTTTTTTCCTGAGAATTAAAGGGTCTAATACCCAATTTGACATGAACTGGTAATCTTAATATGGAACTTGTAGTATTAAGAAGGAATGAAAAATTAGGGGCTTAAAAAAATCAAGAGAATTAAAAAATTGAGAGAAAAAGTGAGAGAATTGCATAACAATAATAGGGAGAAAGTTGCTGTAGGAAATCTAATATAGCACATGTGGAAATTTAAAACCTCCAAGGATCCTTATGAAGTCAAATCAAATCGGTAGTGAAGAATTTTACCTTATCGGTAGCGGTAGAACTTTCTTGCGAAAAATGTTATTCGTCGAACTACCAAAGAAACCAAAGACGGCCTTGCCTCTATGGTATCCATACGATCATCTTCAAGTCTCAAGTTAATTGTCACACAATTAACCAGAGAAAGAAGTAGCAAAAATTCATGAGTGCTAGCAGCAGAATTTCTGCTTTTGGTTTTTCAGGATTCAAGCTTCTCAAGCTTCGGTTTTCTCCTCGTTTCTTTGACAAGGAAGCAGCTTCTATTTTTTCTCTAAAGAATAGCTGAAGTGCTTCTTGTGCTCTTGAAAAGATGGCTGCTATTTCTTCACAAGGAAGAGCTGAAAAGGATTTTTCTGAACAAGAAAACAATGATTGGTTTTGGAGTTTTCTTTTTGCTACAGAATTTTTCTTCTCCAAGAAAAACTGATTTCGGCTTTTTGATGCAGCAAGAAGAATGTGATTTTTATGCTAATGTTAGGGTTGTATGGCTGTTGAAATTATAAGTCCAAATATATAGAAATAGATTAGGGTAAAATTTCTTCTAAAGAGTTTTACTTGAACCACAAGTAGTAATATATTTTGGAACTTTCTAAATTTCAGTAGTTTCCAAAAACAAACCATTTAAATTTAGAAACTCTCTAATTTCGGTTTTCACATGAATTAATAAATCCAAAACTATTTTGAATTTATTATCACAAAACCAAAATGATTTAGTCACAAATTCAAATACCGTCTTAAAGCATAAAACCTTATAGAGTCCTATTCGCAATAGGATTCTTAATTAACAAAAAATTCATCACATGAATTTTACACTTCTTTTGGATACGATATAAGTGTGTGACCCAATAGGTTCTTATACGTTGGAAATGACATAAAATCTATTTTATGTCATAAGCCTTGGGCGGTGTTTAGCAATACATCGATGCTACCCAAGTTATAAGAATGTTAGTAATTTGACATTACTTTCTTGTGATAGATGTTACCATGTAATTCAATCATTTTGCCCTAGATATCTTGATTGAAAATGAGCCATGGAGTGTGTCACACTGCATAGTTCAATCTTTGTGTTTCTTGATTCCCAAGTAGACACATCTACAAATGAGCTCGATATCACATATCGACTCATTTGAGCCCGGCCATGATTTTATGGTCTCACTTGATCAAGAGGCCAAAAGATATCACTCCCAATACTTAGGAGGGGGAAATCCTATCTTGATTATTCAACATCTCACTGCATGATTTATTGCATACTCAATTGCTACTTTTACAGTTCACCTTTTTACGGGTAACGTTTAGTAGCATCAAAACATACAACTCCTCATGTTGAAATCTCTGATGATCTCAAGTCTAAGGATCACTTACACCATCATCACTATGAGGCATGCTTATGACACTTCATGTAATAACCCATGTAGCATTTTTCATGGCGGGTCGATCCAGTACATAGTTCTCTAACATGTACCTATGTGTTGACTTGATATCTAATATCATGACACATTTCATCACCAATACACATACTAGTCTTAATGCATTATCATTGTCTCATTAATGATAATACTTGATTAGGATAATTTTAGAATAATTAAATTCTAGGGACATTATTATATTTACTCATAATACGGATATGGAATAAAACATAATAATAACAAATTGCCGTAAAATAAAAGCGTTATGATACAATATATGCCTAAACCATCATCACATGATTGGTCTTTAGGGCATAATCGAACAAACTCCCACTTAAACTAAGACCAATCAGTATATCTCTAATGCCTAATGATTTAGTGTGACGATCATGTCTCTACTGCGTCATAGGCTTTGTCGGTGGGTATTGATGTTCTCATCGATTGGTACTTTGCATATCTTCACATTTCCTCTCTCAATGATCTCTCGAATGAGATGGAAGCACTAAAATATATGCTTGGATCATTGGTGAGATCTGGGTTCCTTAGCTTGCGCAATGGCTCCATTGTTGTCACGATAGAGTTCAATTGGATCAGCAATGCTAGATACAACCCCAAGTTCAGTTATGAACTTTTTGATCCAAACGGCTTCTTCTGCTGTGTCGAAAATAGAAATATACTCAGCCTATATCGTAGAATCATCTACTATTGCCTTCTTCAAGCTTTTCAAGCTAACGACACTACCATTTAGGCAAAAAATATAACCTTACTGTGATTGAAAGTCATCATTTTTTATTTGGAAGCTTGCATTGGTGTAACCAATTACATTGACCTCTTCCCAACTTCCATACATCAAGAATATATCCTTAGTCCTTCTCAGGTACTTAAGAATATTTTTGACAGCGATTTAGTGATGCTCACCGAGATCTACTTGATATCTGCTCGTCATGCTCAAAGTGTACGAGATATCGGGACGAGTACATAACATAGCATACATGATAGATCCAATAGCTAATGCGTATGGAATCTTATTCATACATTGTCTCTCTTCTTGTTTTGAAGGGCACTGTTCATTTGAGAGACTAACTCCATGTCCTATAGGCAAAAACCCTTTCTTAGATTCTTGCATGCTAAACCGCTTTAGCACTTTATCTATGTATGTACTTTGACTTAGGCCAAGCAATCTCTTTGATCTATCTCTATAGATCTTGACACCTAATATATAGGTTACCTCACCTAAGTCTTTCATTGAAAAAAAACTTCCCAACCAGGTCTTTACAGACTGTAAAGAAGGGATGTCATTCCTAATAAGTAGCATGTCATCCACATACAATACCAGGAAGACAATAGTGCTCTCACTAACCTTCTTGTTCTTGATGAAACCAAACTATTTGATTGCATGATCAAATCATAGATTCCAACTTCTAGAAGCTTGCTTCAACCCATAAATGGATTGTTGTAGCTTCTTGATAGGTCGTAGGCTTATCTTGATCCATTAGCAAGACGTCACCATTTTGAGTCATCAGAAATCCATATCTCTATGGCTCATGATGAATCCTAGTGGGCCTATGTGCGGTTTGTGTCTCTTGAGCAGATATTTGATCCACAACCGTTTTTGGTGTTTGCTCAGTTTCTATCTCATTAAGTTCAGCGCTATTATGTGATTCTCAAACTTCTTCAAGTTTTACTTGTCTCCCACTGGATTTTCTATAAATAAACTCCTTTTCTAGAAAGACCCCAGTCTGAGCAACAAATATTTTGTTCTCGTTGGGATTATAAAAATAGTATCATTTTGTTTCTTTAGGATACCCACAAAATTGCACTTATCAGATTTGGGTCCAAGTTTGTCGGAGACTTGACGTTTAACGTAAACCTCACATCCCCAAATCTTTATAAAGACATACTAGTACACTTCCAGTCACATCTCATATGGTGTCTTTGAACCGATTTAGATTGAACTCATTTTAGTTTAAAAGTGGTCAGAGTAGAGCATGTCCCCAAAGGAACTTGGAAGATTTGCATGCCTCATCATGGATCGAATCATGTGTAACAAAGTTTGAATTTTCCTCTCGAATACACTATTCCATTGTGGTGTTCTAGGAGGAGTGAGTTGTGAGACTATCACATACTCCTTTAGATAGTCATTGAATTCTTGGGTTAAGTATTCATCTCTTCGATCAAATCAAAGTGCTTTGATACTCTTGCCAAGTTGGTTTTATACTTCATTCTTGAACTCTTTGAACTTTTCAAACGATTCAGACTTTGTGTGTTATAAGATACACATAGCCGATCTACTGTAGTCATCAAGAAATGTGATGAAGTATTAAAACCACCTCTAGCTTATGTATTTAATGGTCCACATACATCACTATGTATTAGATCCAATAAATCACACTTGCCCTTTCATTCTTGTTTTGTGAATGGGGCTTTAGTCATCTTGCCCAATAAACATGATTCACATGTCTCATACGATTCAAAATCAAGTGAGTCCAAAAAGTCCATCTTTATGGAGTTTGGAAACACGATTCTCGTTAATATGGCCCAGACAACAATGATAGAGATAAGTTGGATTAAAATTATCTAATTTAATCCTTTTGGTATTCACGTTGTAGACAGGCATGTCAAGATTTAGAACATAAAGTCCTTGAACTAGTTGTGCACTACTATAAAAGATTTCATTTAAATATAAAGAGCAACCATTGTCCTTTATTATAAATGAATATCCAATTTTGTCTAAACAAGAAATACAAATAATATTCTTACTAATGGAGGGCACATAATAACAATTATCTAGTTCTAAAACAAGCCTAAAGGGCAAGCTCAAGACATAAGTCCCTACAGCTAATGCAACAATCTTTGCTCCATTTCCCCTTCGTAGGTCAACTTCGCCTTTAGCTAAAATCCTACTTCTTTTCATTTCATGCATATTTATACAAATTTGTGAACCACATCCGGTGTCTAATACCCATGATGAAGAAGTAGATAAATTAACTGCTATAACATGAATACTTGAAGTGGAAGTTTCATTTTCCTTCCTCTTCTTCTTTAGATCCTCCAGGTAAACTTTGCATTTTCTCCTCCAATGTCGGGTCTCATTGCAATGGAAACGGTTCCCTTCCTTAGTTACTTTTCCCTTAGGTTCCTTAGGTAAGGGTTCATCTAAAACATACAGCTTTTTCTCTTGCTTGAGGACTATTCTCAAATTCCTGTACCAATCCAGGAAGTTTGCCCCATTCAACTTGCCCTTCTCAAGGACAAATCGCAGTAATAGCTATTAGTGTTAGTGTTTGATGCCATGGTTATCTAGTTAAGTCAAACCCAATGATTAGCAGTCGGATATTGCTATTATGCTATCGCATCTTACTAAGATTGACCATGGCACCTTGTTTTGGCAAACTAACATGTGATCAATCAAATCCTTGACAAGTGCTAGGCATTGGAAGGCATCTTAGACCTAATATTCGTTTGAGGATTTGTTAAATTCGACCATTTTATTTGAATTGGTTATTGTAATTGTTATTTCAATTAATCACATAATTTACTAACTAATTATTACAATCATGATCTCATCATGCATTTAACCAATAAAATATTGCATCTCATATAATAACAATAAAATAAACATGACATAGTTATAGCCCAAACTAGATTGGTTCTCTCAAGCAAATGAGAAAAGCAAAAGGTCAACCTAAGGGTAATAGCATCTTCTTCAAGTGTCTCCTTTGGTCATTCTTGTATGGTCATGAACTCCTTGCCTCCTTTGTTCCTAGTCTAGTGTTATCTCTAATCTAACTATTACATCTTTTGAGAAACCTCGATCTACATTCAAGGGGAGTTAGATGAGAAAAGAATTTAGAACCGTAAAATAGAGCAAGCATGACGCTGCAGTCATATTTAAAACCAATACAAAATTTATCCAATCACATTGGGCTTAGGACTATACTATGCACCATGCTCAAATATCACATAATGTGCACGTCACATGTAATTGTCATTCATATTTAACACTTAAATATATGAATTTAATTAATTTATGACAATTATTTTAAAATCAAATTTTAAGGTTTTCAATAATATACTACGCATGGAAATTTTAGGTTAGGTTACAAACTTTTGGCCACTTTAGTGTATCTAATATACACCTTTTTCGCCAAACCCTAAAATCGGAATCATATATATGTCCAAAACTAATTTTTGGATATTACATCAAAATTCCAAAACAATTAAATATCACATATATAATTTGGCCTTCAATGTAATTTAACATATATATGTTTCGGCCTTAGCTGAAAATAATAATTTTTTTTTAATTAAAATTTCGAAGCTTGGCCAAGTATTAAAATTCTGAAGCTAAGTTAAAAACCAAAATCTGAAACATTCATTTTTCAAAAAATCAGAATTAACCAAAATTTAGAAAATTTTAACCAGCCAAAATTTCCAAAAATATGAACCTTCTAGAAATTCAGAAAATCCAAACTAGCCAAAAAATTCAGAAAATTTGAACCATTCAAAATTCAGAAAAACCGAACCATCAAAATTTTCAGAAAATTTGAAACATTCAAACCGGAACAATTATATATCACATATATAATTTGGTCTTAATATTACATATATATCACATATTAATTTTGGCCTCAATAATATAAAAAATTTGAAACCAAACTGGCCCAAAAATTTTGAAACCAGAAAGCTAGCCAAAACAGAAAGTCGAACTTGATTAAATTTTCTTGATAAAATCCGAAACCAACCTTGTACATCATAATCATAATTTGGCCTCAATATGATTCAACACATATTAATTTCAGTTTTAATAAAATTTATCAAAATAGAAAGCTCAAAAAAATTTTGAAAAATCGAAACTAGCTAAAATTCTAGAAAACCGAATCTCGGTTCTTCCATGTATATTCATATATATAGATATCACATACATATATCTCATATTATTTGAATCTAGCAATAAAAATTAAAGCAAACCCTGAATTGATTTGATAAACATAAACATATCATATATATTTAATTAAAATTCAGATTACATCAAGTATGCTCATATATCCAAATTCGTGCTTGTTCATAAGCAATTTAAGAAAATAAACATCCTTTCACATAAAAATAATTTGAGCCTTCTTAAGTGTTTCTAATACCACTATAGGAAACCTAATACAACACACAGTGGAAATTTAAAATTTTGGTTTCCTCCAAGGGCCCTTACGAATTGAAAAATTGGTAGTGAGAAATTTTACTTTATCAGTAGCAGTAGAACTTTCTTGCAAAAATTGTTGATCGTCGAACTACCAGCAAAACCAGTACAGCCTTGCCTCTATGGTGTCCACATGATCATCTCCAAGTCTCAAGTTAATTGTCACACAATTAACCAAAGAAAGAAGCAGCAAAAATTCATGAGTGCTAGCAGCAGAATTTGTGCTTTCGGTTTTTCAGGATTCAAGCTTCCCAAGCTTTGGTTTTCTCCTTGTTTCTTTGACTAGGAGGCAGCTACTATTTTTCTATAAAGAAAAGTTGAAGTGCTTCTTGTGTTCTTGAAAAGACGGCTTCTATTTCTTCACAAGAAAAGCCGAAAAGGATTTTTTTGAACAAGAAAACATGGATCAGTTTTGGGATTTTCTTTTTGTTGTAGAATTTTTCTTCTCCAAGAAAAACTGATTTTGGCTTTTTGATGCAGCAAGAAGAACGTGATTTTTCTACTCATGTTATGGTTGTATGGTTGCTGAAATTATAAGTCCAAATATATAGAAATTGATTAGGGTGAAACTTCTTCTAAAGAGTTTTACTTGAACCAAAAGTTCTAATCTATTTTGAAACTTTCTAAATTTCAATAGTTGTCAAAAACAAAACCATTAGAATTTAGAAACTCTCTAATTTTGGTTTTCAAATGAATTAATAAATCCAAATTTGTTTCAAATTTATTAACACAAAACCAAAATGATTTAGTGACAAATCCAAATATTGCCTTAAACTAGAAAAACTTATAGGGTCCTATTTGCAATAGGATATTTAAATTAAACGAAACAATTCATCACATGAATTTTACACTTCTTTCGTATACAATCTAAGTGTTCGGCCCAATAGGTTCTTATAACGTTGGAAATGACATAAAATCTATCTTATACCATAAGCATTAAGCGGTGTCAAATAACACATCAATGCTACCCAAGTTATAAGAATGTTAGTAATTCGATATTACTTTTCATGTGATAGATGTTACGATGTAATTCAATCCTTTTACCCTAGATATCTTGATTGAACATGAGCCATGGAGCTTGTCACACTCACATAGTTCAATCTTTGTGTTTCTTGATTCCCAGTAGACACATCTAAGCAAATGAGCTCGATATCACATTGGTGAGCGGAATCGGTGTGTGCAAAAGTGTGTCAAAATATAGCTCAAGCTCAAACAAATTTACACCTAAACCTCACTTAATTAATTGTAGTAAAGCATAGGGATCATTTTCCACGGGGAAGGGACAAAACACAAATTTAAGTGCAATTAATTATTTGCTAAAGAGTGATATATAGAGTGATTTTTAACCAATAAGCATGAATAAAAGTATGCACATAAAAGAGAATACTAAAATCTAAATGTTAAGTTGAACAACTCAACTTAAACAAAGAGAGAAACACACAAATGAGGAAGGAGGGTGATCCTTGGGTTAAATGTGGGTCGGCTATTTTGACTCCTAAGGGCAACCGAGTGTAGGGCATCTTAACTAAGTGGCTACATCCATTCACTCCAAATCTCCTTTCGGTCTCATCGAAATTATAGAATGAGGAATCTCCTTTCGGTCTCATCCCCACCTAGAGCACATTAGCTCCTATGGCTTCCACACAACTCTAATGCACAATTCTAGCCCTAGATGTTTTAGCCAACTACTTCACATTCCCTAGTTCAAGTGTTTAATCTAAAAAAGCCACCTATTTTTCACTCCACATCTCCTTTCGGTCTCAATGGAATTAAAGAATAGAAGATCTCCTTTCGGTCTCACTTCTACCTTGTGCACACTAAAACCTATGGCTTCCACACAATTTTAGTGCACAATTAAGCTTATATGGTAGTTGTTTCTTGTCTCAAACACCTAACTCTAGAGAATGTTAGGTAGCTTTTCCTACTTTTGGTCCAAATTCATGTATATTCTAAAACACACACGAACACCAAGAACACACACTAAATGTGGCCACCATTCAATGCATGTCAATTCATTAAATACAAGTAGGAAAACTTCAATTAATGCAAGCCCATCACTCTACAACCCACAAGGAATCAAAATAAACCTAATCCATGCATTACACACCAAGAATCACCCAAGATAATTTAGCCTCTCATGGCTTCAAACAACCAACAATCACAAGTAAATTTAACCATTGAAAGCATAAGAAATTCGTAAGAAATACTTCCCTTAATCAAAAGATTGGTGAATCCAACAAATTCCAACACTTAGCAATCCAAATCAACTCCAAAGATGGAAGTTTTCAAGAGCCAAAAGAGCCAAAACCCTAGCCTCTTGGAAAATCCCCTTAAACTTGGGGAAAATGTGCAAATAATCCAAAACTAACCCTAACCATCTACTCTATGTTTGTTTTCCAGAAAATGGGGTATTTATACAAGTAGGGACGTTAGGGAACAATTGTGAAGCTTCCAAAACATTAGGGACACGAATTGCAAATTTCAAGTTTTGATGAATAGACCGCCATCGCGGTCATTGCGCATCGCATGTGGTCTCATGCTCATTGGAACCGCCACAAGTGTCAAAAGTTTCTGCCAACCCTGTTTTTTGGTTCGCGCGTTGTTCTGATTTTGTCCAGTTTTGGGCCATTTGCTTCTGGAATTTGGGAAAAATTTCTAAATTAAAGTTTTTCCTCTCTTTCTCATCTTTCCATAGCATCTTGAATCATCTCATTTGGACATCTGCATCAAAAGTTATGAACTCCAGAAGATAATTGGTTTTTATCCCCTTTTTCTTACAAAACAAACAAAAGATGAGAATCACAAATATAATGTGATTTTTCTAATAAACATGGCATATCTCAATGAAATCTATGCAAAAACATGAAAAACACATATCTAAGTTTATGAATATTTGATTCTCATCAAATACCCCCAAACTTGAACCATTGCTTGTCCCCAAGCAATTTTCTACGATCGCAACAATATGTGGAATGTATTCATTGAGAACATACATATTCCGATTAGCACCCTTTTTTTCTTGGTAGTGGCAAGTACTAGCTTAATTAGGCATCCACTCGCCCCATTCTACCGAACAATGCATATTGAGAGTTTTAAGAAATGGAAACATCTTAATGTCTCTGGGTTAGACAATTTTGGCACGTTCTAATGCAATGCATGACTCTTTTCTTTCTTGTTTTTCTATACTAATCTTCACACATTAAATGATGTGTGTGTGTGTGTGATGGAGGTAAATGTTCATGAACTATGCAATGCAAGAACAGAGTAGAGGTCACGATATCATGCCACTAGTGTGCCCTAAAGTTGCATAGAAAAATTTCACTTCCTTGAAAACCTTAAGACTCTTTATTCCCACTTTCCCCTAAGTTGTCATGCTACCATCTAGGCAATCTTAATCACATTTAAGCAACCATCATGACCTTATACTTAGGGTACTTCCTCACTCATTTACAATTTTTTCTTTTTTTTGGTTTTTTTGCCAAGAGTTTTTCGGCTTTTTATACTTCTACCACTCATACGAGTTCACTTAAGGACATCCCCAAGAGCATTCTCATAGCGAAGTAGCCATTATTTAACAAAATCAGTAAATCTCATAAACAAGGTGACAACAAGCCTAAGTCATCTTCCAAGCTTGTGAAGTGAAACGCTATGACTTTAGGGTGGACTAGGGGCACTACATTTACTCGCAACCGCATCATAATCAATACACTACATCTCACAAACACTCCTCATTGACGTGCACTGTAACAACACCATTTAATATGCAAAACTTTCCTCCAAATACAAGGAATCAAAAGACATGCATTACAAATTCCATGCTTAGTTAGTCCAACATTTTTCATCATCGACTAATGCTTTCATTTCACTTCTCACATGCATTTGGTTGGTAAAATGTTTCTTAAGTGGTGCATATTTCAGCCATTACTTGCCAACCATTCAAAAGTTCCCCAAAAACAAACAAGCGACATCTTGAATATTTCAATGAAAGCCTCAATTTAAGCCAATTTCACCCATGGAATCTCATGTATTTTCTTCCTATAAACACCCCAAACTTAGGTTACGTCAAAGCTTTAAGCTTCCACCCCAAACTTAAGATGAGCATTGCCCTCAATGCTTCAAGAAGGCATGCATGAAGGGTGGGTTGGGTGGGAAAGAAGAAATACATGTTTTCGGTTGCAAAATTGTGAAATGACTTAAAGCATGTTGCCTATTCGCACCTCCCCCAAACTTAAGATGTGTTGCACATTAAGCATTAAAACTAGGGAGTGCATTATTCACACATTCAAGAAACTATATTAACGGAATCCACAAAAAAACAAATTAAAGGAAATAAATTAACATAATGCAGAAAAATAAACTTTAAACCTAAATGTAATAACATAAACCGAAAGGAGAATATTTACAATCTTCACGTCCAAACTCAACTCAAGTGTCAAAACATCTAAACTAAGGATTGCACTTAAGAAGATAATGCCACATGAGAAAATTGCACACAATGGTTTAGGCATTGACGTTTGATTACTCAATGTGTGCACGATGCTAGGCTTCAAGAACTCATCAAGTTTTTTTTTTTAAAACTCAATTTTATATGCAACATCATGTTAAGATTCATCAATGAATTTCTAGGATTTCAAATGAATACAAAAAAGTTAACAACTCATCCAAAACAACTCATTGAGGCATATTGTCAAACACATGATGAGCAAGGTGAAAAACTTGAAATTTCACAAAATTAGTAAGCACCCTAGCCTTAACAATTAAGAAACAGCCCAAACAAACCCAATTACAATATTTCATCAAATATCATCCATAGAAAACATAATTTGATCAATTCAAAATCACCATTGTAAGGAAATTTGAAAAGTTCAACAATTCATACCTTGGGTTCTTGGATGGATTTGATGATGGAAATTTGTTGATTTCATGTTTAGAGAGGTATTTGGATCACTTAAGATGGATTGGACTTAAATAAGATTGTAAAATGCAACATGAGGATGAAATGTTTTTAGGGAAAATTGCAAAAACAAAGGCAAGAAATGAAAATGATTAGGGGCCGCGGTATAAAACCCGCCAAAAGACCGCCAAATTTATTTATTTATTTATTTATTTTAACATTTCATCCCTTGTCTTAGCACACATGCAAACTACATGCATCAACCTCTACATCCACAAGAACATATAAAACTCAATTAACCAATAAAACAAAACAACACAAAACAAAACAAAACAAAACCAAAACAAACCAACACAAAACAAAATGAAACAAAATGGACTAAACTAAAACAAAAGGATACGCTTGGGTTGCCTCCCAAGAAGCGCTTGGTTTTAACGTCGCCGGCTCGACTCAATGCATTTCATCCTATTCCTTGCTTTAGTCTTTTCCTCACATGTTTGGACTCCTCTTCCAACAACATTTTTTTCAAGCAAGTTGATGGACTGATACCCTTAATATCCGCTATGGTCTTCTCAATGGCCTCTTTAAAAATACTCAACTCCAAAAGCTTTCCTTCTTGTTTAGATTCCAAGGAAGATGATATTAACACGGGCAACATTTCATGCTCTTCCAAAAATGCATATTCCAACTGAGGGAGTAAGGACTTCAACTCAAGCTTGGGCGGCTCATCGACGGACTGTTTTAGCTTATCTTCACCACTGGCCACTGGCAACACTTGGTCAACTTCAACCACTTCAAGTTCTTCCCCTGTTATTTCATAAATGGACTCACCTACAAAACAATTTTCAACCATCTCACGAAGTTGTCCATCTATTCTTTATCTTCTTCATCAAACTCAAGGGGAACTTTGGAGGAATATTTGTCTCCATTGTTTGAGATTCAAGATACCACTCCTCCTTCAAAGTTTCACCAATGCATTCATCCACCACATCTTCACTAAGTAGTCTAGATTCCCTTGGATCTTTCATGACATCAATCACATCGAACATGGCCTCCTCTTTGTTGACCCGCATGGAACCCCTCAAATCAAGCTGGATTTCTTCAAGCTTCTTCATTATGAGTTCTTCAAAATTTGGTTTTCTGTCCATGGGATTATTCATTTGATTCCTAAATCCTGGAGTTTGCCATGATATGTTAGAAAACGATGGCCCCGAATTGTCCCAACTTTGATTGCTTTGATTATTCCAATTTTGACCACCTCCTTAGTTGTTCCAACCTTGATTTCCTGCATGGTAGCTGCCATTGTTGCCCCAGTTTTGGTTGAAATGTCCTTGCTGCCCAAAATTATTCATGAAGTTAACGGGTTCAGTCCTGACCAAGTCACATTGATTCACATGGTGGTCTCCTTGGCAAAGTCCACATATTAAGACCGGATTCCAGTTCATCCTCGCCTCCCATGAATTCATCCTATCGGTTAATTCAGCCAATTGAGCACTAATGTTTGTGCCGATATCAAACTCTACGAATCCCCCTTGTTGAAATCGGTAGCTCTCAGCTTCGACCGGGTAAGCACTTATACGGTTGTTGAACCATGGCTCAAAGAATTCCCAAACAACCGTTCTCCTTGTTTTCTCTGCTCACCATTGAAAACTAAAATGAAAATATATACAAACACAAACAGGTCTTTTCTAAATATATACAAAACACAAGACTAACAAACAATTAGCCGAGTGTAGGGCATCTTAACTAAGTGGCTACATCCATTCACTCCAAATCTCCATTCGCTCTCATCGAAATTATAGAATGGAAGATCTCCTTTCTGGTCTCACTTCTACTTGTGCACACTAAAACCTATGGCTTCCACACAATTTTAGTGCACAATTGCTTATATGGTAGTTGTTTCTTGTCTCAAACACCTAACTCTAGAGAATGTTAGGTAGCTTTTCCTACTTTTGGTCCAAATTCATGTATATTCTAAAACACACACGAACACCAAGAACACACACTAAATGTGGCCACCATTCAATGCATGTCAATTCATTAAATACAAGTAGGAAAGCTTCAATTAATGCAAGCCCATCACTCTACAACCCACAAGGAATCAAAATAAACCTAATCCATACATCACACACCAAGAATTACCCAAGATAATTTAGCCTCTCATGGCTTCAAACAACCAAAAATCACAAGGAAATTTAACCATTAAAAGCATAGGAAATTCCTAAGAAAAACTTCCCTTAATCAAAGATTGGTGAATCCAACAAATTCCAACACTTAGCAAGCCAAATCAACTCCAAAGATGGAAGTGTTCAAGAGCCAAAAGAGCCAAAACCCTAGCCTCTTGGAAAATCCCTTAAGCTTGGGGAAAATGTGCAAATAATCCAAAACTAACCCTAACTATCTACCTTTTTTTTGTTTTCTGCAGAAAATGGGGTATTTATACAAGTAGGGACGTTGGGGAACAATTGTGAAGCTTCCAAAACATTAGGGACGCGAATTGCAAATTTCAAGTTTTGGATGAATGAAGATCATTGCGGTGCGTTGTAGACCGCAGCTGCGGTCTCATTCCTCATGTGGAACCGCCCTTCTGATGCTTTTGATTGCAAGGTCAAAAGTTCTCGCCAACCCTTTTTTGGTTCGCGCATTGTTCTAATTTTGTCCAGTTTTGGTCCATTTGCTTGAATTTGGGAAAACTTTATTCATGAAAGTTTTTCCTCTCTTTCTCATCTTTCCATATCATCTTGAATCATCTCATTTGGACATCTGCATGAAAAGTTATAAACTCCGAAGATAATTGGTTTTATCCCTTTTCCTACAAAACAAACAAAAGATGAGAATCACAAATATAATGTGATTTTTCTAATAAACATGGAATATCTCAATGAAATCTATGCACAAACATGAAAAACACATATCTAAGTTTATGAATATTTGATTCTCATCACACATATCGACTCATTAGAGTACGGCCATGCATTTTATGGTCTCACTCGATCAAGGGGCCCAAAGATATGACTCCTATTACTTAGGAGGGGCGAATCCCATCTTGATCATTCAACATCTCACTACATGATTAATTGCATATCCAATTGCTACTTTTATAGTTCACCTTTTACGGTGTAACGCCTAGCATCAAAACATACAACTCTTCATGTTAAGATCTCTCGATGATCTCAAGTCTAAGGATAAGTTACACCATCATCATCGTGAGATATGGTTATGAAACTTCATTTAATAACCCATGTAGCATTTCTAATGGCGGGTTGATCCAATACATTGTTCTCTAACATAAACCTATGTGTTAACTTGATATCTCATATCAGACACATTTAATCAGTCACTACACATACTAGCCTTAATGCATTATCATTGTCCCATTGTCCCATTAATGATACAATATATGCCTAAACCATCATCACATGATTGGTTCTTTGGACATAATCCAATAGTTGATATGAACCATAACAATGAACCTTAAAACCCAGAAATATCGAATTCCAAGAACTACCCTTCTTGTATCGAACTAGAACCCAAGAAAGAAACCAAAACCCTTATCTTGAAATTGGATCAAGAACTTTGGCTATAGTAGATACCACAACTAAGAGGATCAAACTTAATTGATAGGTCAAAAGAGTTTTGCAAAGAAAACCTTATAAGACTCAAACAAGTGCATAAAAGAATTCACAAGTGAAAAGAATAAACCTCACAAATTTTTATTGTTGAATTGATTATATGTGCTAGTTGAAAATACAAGCCCCTTATATAGGCTTAGGATCAGCCATGATTACCTGATAAGTTCAGGAGACTTTTTTCTAACATTTAGGACAAGGAATAAACCCTATTGGTTGGTTGGATGCATTGTCTAGAAAACCATCCAATTAATCTAGGCTAAAACCTATACTTAATAAACTAGTTAACCATTAATACAAATAGGAAAACATTTGGAAGTCCCTTAAAAGACTAGTCGAGATATACTCTAAAATAAATCGGAAACTAACAATTGAAGACAACAATTTAGGGTTTAGGAAACCCTTGGCCATCCAATACTAATTAATTTCGGCCAAGTACCCTAAATTCAAAGACAATTGGGCTTCGAATAAATTAAAAGGTTTAAGTAAAAGGCCATTGGTAATTACACTTAAGATGAGACATTAATTAAATAAGTTTTGTAATCATTAAGTTTGGACTCTTGTTTAGTTTGAACATCTTTAATGAGTTTATTAAGCACTTTCCTAAACGTCTTGGGCCCAACCCTTGTTAAAATTAATACTAACGATCTAAATATACTATCTTCACCTTTTAAAAGGGTAGGGAAGATAGTAATTCATCGATTGTTTTAGATGATATTAAAAATATATATTATCGAATAATTATTCAAATTAGATATTGCATACAATAGCAAATCAAAGATCATTTAGTAAATAAAGTAGATTCAATTCCATAAATACTTCTAAATTTCCACAAGATGTAACAATTCTTCATTTTCAACCTAGAAGTTTGCCTAGGGATAAAGAAAAGAAATTACTTCAAATTTAATAAGTAATTTAAGTAATTTACTTAGTAGAATATTACAAAGTTAAGAAATATTAAAGAAGATAAGCCAAGTAGTTCAAAAATAAGAATTAGTTGTCAAGAACAAGGAGGACAAAATGAAGAATTAGAATTAGAAGTAGATTATTCAAGTGAATCAAAGAATGAATAAATAAGTAAAATTCAATTAATAGAACAAGAGTTTCAAGATGATCAAAATTTAGAAATTAATAGAATAACTAGACATAAAAAATATAGCAAAATAATTGGAAATTAGTAGATACTAGGACATATTATCCTAGGCCTACTTCTCCAGATATTTAATATGGAGAAGATCTAAATTTCATTCAACTAATTACAATGGTGAGTCAATTTATGAGTGAAATATAAATGGAAAATCAAAATATGAAATATTAAATATATTACAAGAAATGGGAATGTCTAGAATGGCCTATAAAGTTAAAAATGTAAAAGAAAAGATGTTGCATGTTTAATTGCCACTAGTTTTCCAAGACAATTAAAAATTGGTGGGATAATGCTTTAACTATTCAAGATAAATTGTCAATTTTAGATCATACGATAGAAGTAGAAAGTGAACAAGATCAAATTCTCAACTGATCTTTGGTGATTTTTAAATAGTCACTATAGCAATGTACTTTGTAGGGAATCCAAGAGAAAATTACAATCTTCAAAAGTATTTTTAACAAATTTAAGATGTCAAACTTTTGATTTTAGATGGAATAAAGATTTGTTTTTAATTCAAGTATTAAAATGTCTAGATTGTAATGCTTCTTTTTGAAAGAAAGTTTATTACAGATTACCAAATTTATTTTCTCAAAGAATAATGACCAATTTACAAAAAGAAATGGGTGCAAAATATATTCAATTTGATTCATTGACTTTTGGTCAATTATTTGCTTTATTAAAAAGAAGGATTAGCCTTTTGTTAATTAAAAATTCAAAGTAAATATGGTTCTAAAAGAGAGAATTAGGAACTTTTGTGAAACCTTTGGAATAAAAGTTATAAAAGCTTCTTCATTCAAAATAAGAAAAAATTAGTATATAGTAAGACTCTAAAAGAATTTAGAAAAAGTAGTAAACAATATTACAAAAAAATTAGGAAAAGGAATAATAATAATTCAATTACTTGTTGGAAATGTGGTAGATATGGTCATAAAGCAAATCAATGTAAAATGAGAAAGAAAATTAATGAAATATTTCAAGACGAAATAAAAAATAAATTAATAGCTTTATTAATTCAAGAAGATAGTGAAGAAGAATTGATGCAAGATGATATAGGAACCGATTCTAGTGAAGAATTGCAATAAGTATATAAATATATTAATGTAACAACAAAAGATAGGAAAGAGATTCTATTTAAAATGATAGAAAAATTATTGATTCATATGCCAGAATAGAAGAAAAATTAAAAGAAAGTCATATTCAAAAAAGAATTATAGAACTAGAAGAATTATTTTAAAAAGAAATTTGTTCAATCTACCTAATACTTTTTGGAATAGGAAAAAACATGAGATAGAAATCCCTTATGATGAAGGTGAAATCCGCAACTCGCCTATGATTCGATTGGATGGTTTGGACACGAGATTCTCTGTCTCCCTAGTGTTGAATATTCCTGCAAAACAAATCCT
Organism: Gynochthodes officinalis; assembly: GCA_020080225.1. NCBI lineage: Eukaryota > Viridiplantae > Streptophyta > Magnoliopsida > Gentianales > Rubiaceae > Gynochthodes > Gynochthodes officinalis. The sequence continues at coordinate 12,775,724 of CM034624.1, forward strand.
GGAGTGGTTCTCTGGGGCAAATTCTCCGATGATGAAGTTAGAACCTTAGATAGGAGTATAGTCTGTTCTCCGTTTTAGTTCGTATCCCATACTTGGTTGGCTTCCCCAGTCTTATGTACCTTGTGCCGTCTTTTGTGAGATTTAATGTTGTGGATTGATACACGGATCATGGTCATAATCGCTAATTGCACGTCGCGATACTCGCTCCACAATTATATCCTCGTAGTTACATGCTTGTCGATAAACACGATTCTCGAGTTCCCACTTGGTCGCCTAGGGCCAAAGGTCCCATGCACTTGGTGTGATTTCGATGTGGTATTCGATGTCTAAACCTAGAGTTTGGAGTTTAAATGGAGATCATCTTTGTTGAGAATGCCGCAGAGGTTCGGAATTTGGCATGTCATCGAGGTCCGGTCTTTGGCTCCAAGATCCGCCTTTGGGGTGCAAAGATCGAGGTTTGGTCTTTGACTCAAGGTCCCGCCAGGCGCAAAGACCTAGCCTTTGACTGGCGATGTGGCTCTTAACCTTTGGGAACCGAATTCATACACATCATGAGCCCCAGGACCTTAGTGTGGTAATGTCGCTAAGGTCTTATCAAAAGTAGATGGTTAGTGTCTTTGGAGAGAAAATGAGAGGTAATGATTATCGTTGCCATATTTTTGCCGTGAAGGCTTATCGTGGGTTGTGTAAGTGATTAATGTTTACCTTATAAAGGTACAACTTTGAATGTTGTAGGGCCCAAAAAGTTCACAACTTTTCTTTTTTTGGGTTCCGGTGAAGGGTTGTGATGTCTAACGAGTTCCCAGTGAGTTCACAAGGTGTACCTGATGAGATCTTTACATCCATTTCAGAAAGAACTCTAAGAAAAAGTAAGTATGACTTCATCTTACTCTGTCTTCTTGATCTTCCCTTTAGGAAGGAAAGACTGTCTCCTTGGCTGACGAGAAGGGTAGTGCTTCTGGCTCACCCGGCCAAGGGAATTCTTTTGATGTTGGTATAGGTGAGTTGAGTGAAAGGGGAGTGAAGAAGGGAAAAAGGGTTTTGGTTGCGTCAAGTTCTGAGGAAAAGGGTCGTGTTTCTGGGGGTAAGGCAGTAAGTTCTTATTCGGAAGAACTAGAGGAATTTGTTACGGCCCCAGTAGTGGGGTATCCCTCTAAATTTATGCCCACTATTGAGGCTCTGTCATCAGTTTTTGAAAAGGCTAATGTTAGAGAACTCAGAAAGAGGTACCATATTCTTAAAGAATATGATGCTAGGTCTTTGATAGTGAGGTAGGGCATGTAACCCTCTAGTGGGGTATCTGTCAGATATGAAGAACACCTAAAAACAGGTATTAGATTTCTTGTTTACCAACTGGTAGTTGATATTTTAGGTTATTATGGGATAGCTTTAGCCTAACTGGTTCCCAATTTCGCGAGAACCATTATAGGATTTGAGGTTTTGTATCAGGAAGGGAAGGTAAAAAGTTTTGTAGATCTGTTTAGATATTTTTACTGTATGAAGAAATCCGCAAATTCCATGGGGTATTTTGCATTTATTTCGAGATAAAAGAGCAAGGATATGAGGGCTTCAGCCCACCGTGAGTGGAAAAGAAGGTTTTTCTTTATTAAATTTGAGGCTTGTGGGCTGAAGCAGGATGGTTCTATGGAGATGCGAATGATGCATACCCAAATTGGAAAAGGCGGAGAACCCCCGTGGCCGCGCCTATATAGAACTGCGAGAGAAAAGGATCGGCGGTTACATAGAGGAACTGGTGAAGTATAAGTTGAGTCCGGCCATTGCCAAAATGAATCTCTAATATTGGAAACCGCTGAGAAAAAATGAGGTGAAGGGTAGGTGTCTATATATTATAGTGAATTTGTAGCAAATTTGTCCAGTCACAAAGGATATAGGGAAGCATGAAGCGATCACCGCAATTCACAAGAAATTCCCACCTTACCGTTAGAAGAGATGCCCAACTATGACCCTAAGGCCATGGTGAAGGTTGACAAGGTGTATGAGGAGATCGTGAAGGGTTCGATGGCTTCTTCAAGTTGCAAAGATTCGGCATCTCGTAGCTCACCCTTGACCTTAAAGAAGCTAAATGTTTGTTGGGCAGACAAAGACCCCGATCTTTAGGCCAAAAATGGTGAGGCACCAAAAAGTCAAGCAAAGGCAGGTACTTCGGCTCAGAGTGGAGGAAGTCAGAACGAGGCTAGCTCTTAGGCCTTTTCTATTTCTTTTTATTAAATGTTTGTAAGGATAATTAATTTGGGTGCCCTTAGTAGGTGAAATACTGATTTTTATTCAATTTTTATCATATCAGGATCATTCATTATCATCAAAGGCTATTATTACTGATTTGCATGAGAAAGTTAAAACACTTGAAGCGGTGCATGCTGAGCTCTAAGAAGCTATGTTTAGGTTAAAATAGGAGAATAAGGATCTCAGGGGTCAAGTCACCTATTTAGAATACCAAAATCGTTGTCTTAATAAAGACAATATGTAGTAACAATAGGCGATTTAGGATTTGACCCTTAGGAAAAGTCAATTTTCCTAGAGAATGAAAAGAATAAGGAAATAATTGCCTAACATTCAGCTGAGGTTAAAAGTATTACCTCAACTTAAGGGTAGGGATGAAGTAGTTCATTCATGATCGGGCTTGACAAGACGCGCCAAGAGGTTCGTGGTCTTCAAGGTGCGCTCGGCCCATACAAGCATCAGATCTTTGAGTTGCAATTTGAATGCAAGACTTGGAGATCAAAAATTACTGAGATGGAAAATTGTTTGAAGGAGATGGGTCTAAACGTGGCACGTTTGGACAGAGATCCTATAGATGTGCCGATAGAAGATTTGGAGCTCATGGACTGCCACGTGATAAGATGTATAATTGCATATTTATTAGGTCAATTCCTTGTGTTTAAGTGATTAAAAAGCTTATTTATATGAATATTAAGTGTTTTTATTATTGATGGATAGATTGGAGCTTTGTAGGAAAAATTTAACAAATAAAGCAAAATATTATTTTTCTTGGCAAAATCTTCAAGGTTTCTTTGTGCCTAGAGTTTATTCAGTCCCATGTGTCCGAACATTCACATGAGCGAGGTTCAATGGTGTTAAATTTGGATAAATTTGTATGGCAGAACATGGAACTTGATGATGTACATTTTATTCTTGGAGTCCAAGGAAGTTTCCCATGTGAGTTGTGAAGACAGAAACGGTCAAAAGAAAGGACAAAACAAGTGAAAGATAAAACCAAAGAAAGTCAATTTGCATTTGCATTCCTTCTCTCGTGACTGCTTACATTCAATTCAAGTACAGACAAGGTGGAACAACAAAGGAAGAAAGAATTCCAATTGAATTATCAGCGAAAAACAACTTCAGAGCCTCAAGAACCGACTGCACATGAAAGAAAAGTCACAGCATGTAAGCAAACAAAAACCGTGCAAACAAAGAAAAATGGAAACAGAAAGTCGAGCGCCATAGAAAATGCAGAAGAAAAGGAAACAAGATTGAGAGATTGATTTCTGCAAAAATTTGAAGAAGACAAGAAACGATCTTTGGACAACAAAAAGGAAACGAACGCCAAAGACAAAAGGGAAGCAAGCAATGAATTGGGAAACAAAGGTCAAGAAAAGAAAAGGCCAAGAAAATAAGACTGAAAGTGAATTTGGAAACAAAGTAAGTGGGCAATCAATTTGGGAACAAAGACACAAGTATAACCGAAAACAAAAGAGACTTCTTTAGCATTAAGTCAAAGACAAAGGAAGTAGAAGACAACCACAGAAAGGAAAGCTTAGCGCAAATAAGAAACAAAAGTCTACACTTCTGCAAGAAAGAAGAAACCGAAAGGTGCAAAGGAATTTGGAAACAACATATAGTTGAATTTGGGAATAAAATTGGAAACGGAAACAAAGGAAGCCAAGAGACAAATTGGAAAACAGAGGAAAAAGGACATAGCCGCACCTATATAAAGAGGGGTCTATGGCCATTCATTCGGCATTCTTTCTGGAGAGAACAAGGAGAAAGTGCTGGTCTTCTTTCATCTTCTTTCTCACAGCTTTTCTTTTCTTCTCTCTTTTAGTTTTAGTTTTAGTTTAGTTTAGTAGTAGTAACGAAGAGAGGGCAGCAGTCTTTGGGTTTTTTTTGCTGGAGAAGACCGAAGGAAGAAAGAAAAACAATAGAAGAGAATAACATAAGAAAGCAACAAAACACGGGCAGTTGTCCCTTCTCTGTTATTGCAATTTTTCTCTTTTATTTTATTTTATTTTTTTTTTTAATTATGTTTAAAATTTTGGTGATTTTCTTTTATTTTAATATGAACTAATTCATTTTTCTAGGGCTACGACGTAGCCTAACTATGAAGTCTTTAATATTTTTCTATTAATATAGTTTGATTTAATTTTCTATGGTTGAGCATTTATCTCCGTTCTTAGTGCTTCTAATTACTTGATCACTAATTAGATGATCTGTTAATCATAATGAACTGGAAGGGGAGTTATGTGTCAAGTTCAGTGGGATAAATGCCATAAATTGCATGTAGGATAGGAATATACTTGCATGGTTTGTGTAGTCGCTACATGGGAATCCATAGAAATTAATGATTTCATAATTGTTGTAATTCACATAGGAATATAGTGAATTAGCAGTTAGGGAGATTTTTATTAGATCTCAGGAGAGACTAGTAAATAAGTTAGGGAATCTCGACTATCAACCAGAAATTAAATTAGACTATAGAAATAGATGAATATTAAGATGGATTAGTTATGGTGAAATCGAAACCCTAGAGCTTTAGCCAATTTAATTCATTATTTTGCTTTGCTTAGTTTTAAATTTAGTTTTAATTCAAGTTTTAAATTTAGTTTTAATTTAGTTTATTCATAAAATATCTTTTTATCATTCAAATATAGTTAGAATTAACTAAATTTCTGTAGTTAATAAACAACTAGTCCTTGTGGGATCGATAATTTATATTCACTTTATATTACTTGTTAACGATCACGCACTTGCGTGTAAAATCCGCAACACCACGCTCGGGAAGGCATTGTCGCTGCATGTGGGGAAAGAAGCAAAGATTTAACAAGTACCTTCAAGATAGGATTAAGTATGAAGAGTAGAAAAAAAGGAAAAGAAAAATTATAAACCTCTTCCTTTTGTACTTTGTTTATTTAAAAATAATTAAATTTTAAAGTTTTGGAATTTTGAGAGATTCGAGATCCCCACCCCTTAGGTTGTTCGGGACCTATTCGGGATCCAAGATCCCTACCCTTTAGGATGTTTGGGATCCAAGATCCCCACCCTTTAGGATGTTGAATTTATGATTCCCACCTTTTAGGATGTTTGGAACCTTTGAGGGATCCAAGATCCCCACCCTTAGGATGTTCGCTTTTATATCCACATGGATGTTTGTATTTCCCTCACCCTCTTGGGATGTTATGGAGTTTGTAGTTAAACATAGCTGAACCAAGGTTGCACGTGATCTCTCGATTTAAAACTTTAGGAAGGCGGTTCACTACCTTGAATGAGTTCGGGGAAGTTAGTATTCCTCCACTTGATTTAAGAATATTAAATATATATATATATATATATATATAAGTAACATTTTATTCACGAAACAAAATATCAAACATAAAAAATTTTAAATTGCTAACATGCCAAACTTAGGAAACAAGTTCTCTTTTATTGTGGCCAAGGTAACTCCTCGATCTCGATCGTCAATGACCTTGTAAGGGCCTTCCCAGCTGGCTTCTAGTTTGCCAAGTTTAGGCTCGCTTGCTTCATTTTTCGCAAGACTAAGTCTCTGGGGCAAATTCATTGACTTTCACTTGTTTATTCTAGTACTTCACCATGTCTTGTTTGTATTGCACCTCTTTAATTGAGGCTAAGTCTCAGATTCTTCTAATAAGTTCATATTCAACTAGATCTCATTTTTGTTGACTTCGCATTGAAGGTTACAACTCGACTGAACTCCAATCTCACCGGGATCACACCTCCGAGCCATACGTCAAGTTGTAAGGGTATCTTCATTGTAGTCCGAGGTGTTGTATAATACGCTCACAAGACATTTGGGAGATTTTCCACCCAATCCCTTTTGCCTTATCTAGCCGTGTTACGAGTCCTCAAAGATAGTGCGATTTATGACTTCCACCTATCCATTAGCTTAAAAATGCATAATAGAAGTGAAGTTTTGTTTGATCTGAAGTTCTTCGCACTAGGAGTAGAATGGGTCATCTGCAATTTGTTTCTCATTGTTTGAAATAATCACGTGGGGGATACCAAATCTGCAAATGATTTTGCTCCATACAAACTTTAGGACGTTTTTTCCAATGATGGTGGCCAAAGGCTCGGCTTCTATCTACTTAGTGAAGTAGTCGATTGCGACTATTAAGAAAGTCACTCATCCTAGAGATTCTGTGAAAAGGTCCTATAATATCAATTCCCCATTGAGTGAAAGGCCAAGAACTTTGGGTGTTGGTCAACACCAGTTGAGGACATCTAATTATTAGAGCATGGAGCTGGCATTTTACGCACAAAATATAAACATCTTTAAACATAGTTGGCCAATAGTAATCCCATTGAATGATTTTCCTGGCAAGCATACGGGGTCCAATGTGGATTCCACAAGATCCAAGGTATACTTCTTGAAGTATATAATCTACTTGTTGAGGGCCTACACATCAAGTAGAGGTGAAGGTAAGATCGTTGTGAATGACGCCATCTTGTATGACATAGCGAGACGCTTTAACTTCAATTTCCTCACCTAATTTTTGTCATCAGGCAATTTTCCATTTTGCTAATACTTCCTGATGAAGGCGAAATTCGTAACTCGGCTATGATCCAATTGGATGATCTGGACCTGAGATCCTTCGTCTTCCGGTGTTGATTGTTCTTTCAAAATAGATTCTAGAGTGGTTCTCGAAGGTAGATTCTCTGATGCCTAAGTCAGTCCTTAGTCGGAGTATAGTAATTCTTAGTTATCAGAATATCTCATTACCTAGTTGTCTTTTTTCGTTTTATGTACCTGGTCCCGTCATTTTTGGGATTTGATGTCGTGGATTGATACGCAGATTATGGTTATAACCGCTAATTGCATGTCACAATATCTTTCCTTGATTATCACCCATTGTCACGCACTTGTGGATAAGTATTGCTTTACTGAGTTCCCACTTGAAGGTCTAGGACTCCAAGGTCCTAAACACTTAGTGTGATTTCAGTGTGCTTTACCTGCCGTAGAGGTTCAAAACTATGCATGTCACCGAGGTCTGACCTTTGGCTCCAAGATCACGCCTTGAACACGACAGGTGAGGTCTGATCTTTGGCTTCGAGGTTTTGCCATGGAGCGCAAAGATCTAGCCTCTGATTGGCGATGTGGATTTTAGCCTTTGATCTAAGATGAAATATTGGGAACTGGATCCATACACATCATGAGCCCCCCAAACCTTAGCATGATGATGAGAATCAAATATTCATAAACTTATATATGTGTTTTTCACTCTTTTTGCATAGAATTCATTGAGATATGCCATGTTTATTAGAGAAATCACATTATATTTGTGATTCTCATCTTTTATGTGTTTTGTAGGAAAAAGGGATAAAACCACTCATCTTAGGAGTTCATAACTTTTGATTCTAATGTCAAAATGAGATGATTGAAGATGCTATGGAAAGATGAGAAAGAGATAAAAACTTTCATGAACACTGGTTTCTCAAATTCAAAGCAAATGGACCAAAACTGGGCAAAGGCAGAACAAGGCAACAAGGCGGAACCAAAGAAGAGGAAAACAGGAGAAAAATCAGCCATCTTCCGAGGCCATAACTCTTGATTCACACGTCCAAATGAGATTATTCAAGATTCTATGGAAATATGAGAAATAGAGGAAAAACTTTCATGAAGAAAGTTTTGTCAAATTCCGGACGAAAAGTGACCAAAATGGGACAAAATCGTACGACGCCGCAATCCTCAAATTTGCAAATTGCGTCCCTAATGTTTTGGAAACTTTACATTTTCTCCCAACGCCCTAGCTGTATTAATATCCCATTTTCTGCAGAAAAACAGTAGTATGAAGTAGTAGGAGAAACATGGAGACATAGAATAGGGTAGAGTAGAATAGATTGTAGGGTTAGGGTTAGTTTTTACATTTTTGCACATTTTCCTCAACTCACACCCCTGAGTTTCATTGGACGCTAGGGTTTGATTCTCTTTGTGGCTTGAAAACTGGAATCCTTGGACTTGTTTTGGCTTGTAAGGTGTTTGGGTTTTGTTGGAATCATCACTCTTTTGTTTAAGGGGTGTATTTTCTTTCAATTCCTTGTGCTTTTATTGGCTATATTTCCTTGTGATTGTTGGTTGTTTGAAGCCATGTGAGGCTAAACTATCTTGTGTGATTCTTGGTGTGTGGTGTATGGGTTAGGTTTATTTTGATTTCTTGTTGGTTGTAGAGTAATGGGCTTGCATTAATTGAAGTTTTCCTACTTGTATTTAATGAATTGACATGCATTGAATGGTGGCCACATTTAGTGTGTGTTCTTGGTGTTTGTGTGTGTTTTAGAATATACATGAATTTAGACCAAAAGTAGGAAGAACTACCTAGCATTCTCTAGATTTAGGTGTTTGAGACAAGAAACAACTACCATATGAATTTAATTGTGCACTAAAATTGTGTGGAAGCCATAGGTTTTAGTGTGCAAAGGTAGAAGTGAGACCGAAAGGAGATCTTCTAGTCTTTAATTCCATTGAGACCGAAAGGAGATGTGGAGTGAAAAATAGGTGGTTTTCTTAGATTAAACACTTGAACTAGGGAGTGTAAAGTAGTTGGCTAAAACATCTAGGGCAAGAATTGTGCATTAGAGTTGTGTGGAAGCCATAGGCGCTAATGTGCTCTAGGTGGGGATGAGGCCGAAAGGAGATTCCTCATTCTATAATTTCGATGAGACCGAAAGGAGATTCGGAGTGAAAGGATGTAGTCACTTAGTTAAGATGCCCTACACTCGGTTGCCTTTAGGAGTCAAAATAGTCGACCTTTGCATTGAACCCAAGGATCACCCTCCTTCATCATTTGTGTGTTTTTCTCTTTGTTTCAGTGGTGTTGTTTTAGTTATTTAAATTTCCCTTTCTAAATCATTGCTTTAAGACACATATATAGCAAATAATTAGTTGCACTTAAATTTTGGTTTTGTCCCCTTCCTCGTGGAAAATGATCCCTATGCTTTACTACAATTGATTAAGTGAGGTTTAGGTGTATATTTGTGTGAGTTTGAGCTTTATTTTGACGCACTTTTGCACACACGAATCAAGCTCACCAAATTTTGGCGCCGTTGTCTGGAAGGGCAACGGAACTAGTTTTAGGTGTTCTAATTGTTTGTTAGTTTTGTGTTTTTGTATATATTTAGAAGATACTGTTTGTGTTTGTATATATTTTCATTTTTAACTTTCAATGGCGAGCAGTGGAAAACAAAGAGAACGGTTGTTTGGGGAATTCTTAGAGCCTAATTTCAATGCTTGTGCATTAGAGCCATGGTTCAACAACCGTATAAGTGCTTACCGGTTGAAGCCGAGAGCTACCAATTTCAACAAGAGGGATTCCTAGAGATTGATATCGCCCAAACATTGGGGCTCAATTGGCTGCATTAACCGATAGGATTAATTCATGGGAGGAGAGGATGAATTCGGTCTTAATATGTGGACTTTGCCAAGGAGACCACCATACGGATCAATGTGATCGGCGTGGTTGAACCTCAACTTCATGAATAATTTTGGGCAGCAAGGACATTTCAACCAAAATCGGGGCAACAATGGCGGCTACCAAGAAAATCAAGGTTGGAACAACCAAGGAGGTGGTCAAAATTGGAATAATCAAAGCAATCAAAGTTGGGACAATTGGGGCCATCGTTTTCTAACGTATCTGGCAAACTCCAGGCTTTGGTAACCAAATGAATAATCCTACGGACGAAAAGCCGAGTTTTGAGGAAATAATGATGAAAAAGATGGAAGAAATCCACTTTCGAGATGAAAGTTCCACAAATAAGACGGAAAAGCTTTTAGAAGACCATTCCATGAGGTTGAACTTGCACGAGACCATGATGAAAAATATTGAGGTGAAGTCAAGTCGGGCTGACTAGCTAATATGGTAGATGAAGGTGTTGGTGAAATGATGGAGGAGTGGTATCTTGAATCTCAAACAATGAAGGCAATTATTCCATCCAAAGTTCTCCTTGAGTTCGATGAAGAAGATAATAGAATAGATGGACAACTTCGTGAGATGGTTAAGAATTGGTTTGTAGATGAGTCCATTTATGAAATAATAGGGAAGATTTTGAAGTGGTTGAAATCAACCAAGAGTTGCTCGTGGCGATGGTGATGATAAGCTAAACCGAGTCGATGAGCGCCCAAGTTGAAGCCCTTACTCCTCGGTTGGAAAATGCATTTTTGGAAGAGCATGAAATGTTGCCCATGTTAATATCATCTTCTTTGGAATCTAAACAAGAAGAAAAGCTTTTGGGGTTAAGCATTCTTAAAGAGGCCATTGGGTGTACCCTTGAGGATATTAAGGGTATTAGTCCCTTGTTTGGCATGAAAAAAATGTTGTTGGAAGAGGAGGCTAAACATGCAAGGAAAAGAATAAAGGAAGGAATAGGATGAAATGGATTGAGTCGAGCCGGCGACGTTAAAACCAAGCGCTTCTTGGGAGGCAACCCAAGCGTATCCTTTTATTTAAGTTTAGTCCATTTTGTTTCATTTTTTTTGTGTTTGGTTTGTTTGGTTTTGGTTTTGGTTTTGGTTTTGGTTTTGTTTTGTGTTGTATTTGTTTCTTGTTTTTGCTTTGTTTGTTTTGTTTCTTGTGGATGTAGAGGTTGATGAATGAAGTTTGCATGTTTGCTAAGACAAGGGATGAAATGTAAAAAAAAAAATAAAAAATAAAAATTTTTTTTTTTGGGCAGTAAGTTTTCACCAGAAGTGTCTTTTTAATCATGTGGCGGTTCCTACCTTCTGATGAGCCGCAATGTCTTTCTAACGCATGTGATCTTTTGGCGCATTTTATACCCGGCCTTTTTGGCGCATTTTCATTTCTTACATTTGTTTTTGCAATTTTCTCTCAAAACCTTTCATCCTCATTTTGCATTTTACAATCTTCTTCAAGTCCAATCCATCTTAAGTGATCTAAACACCTTTGTAAACACATTTCCACCATCAAATTCATCCAAGAATCCAAGGTATGTATGGTTGAACCTTTCAAATTTCATTACAACGGTGATTTTGAATTGCTTTAAATATGATTCCTAGTGATGAATATTGATTAGATATTGTGTAATTGGGATTGTTTGGGCTGTTTCTTAATTTTTAAGGCTAGGGTGCTTACTAATTTTGTGAAATTTCAAGTTTTTCACCATGCACATCATGTGTTTGACAATATGCCTCAATGAGTTATTTTGGATGAATCGTCAACTTCTTTGTATTCATTTGAAATCCTAGAAATTCATTGATGAATCTTAACATGATGTTGCATATAAAATTGAGTTTTAAGTGAAAAAAAAAACTTGATGAGTTCTTGAAGCCTAGCTTTGTGCACACATTGAGTAATCAAAAGCCAATGCCTAAACCATTGTGTGCAATTCTGTCATGTGGAATAGTCTTCTTAGGTGCAATCCTTAGTTTAGATGTTTTGACACTTGAGTTGAGTTTGGACGTGAAATTGTAAATATTCTCCTTTATGTTTATGTTATTGCATTTAGGTTTAAAGTTTATTTTTCTGCATTTTGTTAATTTATTTTCTTTAATTTGTTTTGGTAAATTATTCCTATCACACACTTGTACCCCTAGTTTTAGTGCTTAACATGCAACATATCTTAAGTTTGGGGGAGGTGTGAATAAGCAATCATGCAACATGCTTTAAGTCATTTCACAATTTTGCAACCGAAAACATGTATTTCTTCTTTCCCACCCGACCCACCCTTCATGCATGCATTCTTGAAGCATTGAGGGCAATGCTCATCTTAAGTTTGGGGGTGGAAGCTTAAAGCTTTTGACATAACCTAAGTTTGGGGGTGTTTATAGGAAGAAAATACATGAGATTCCATGGGTGAAATTGGCTTAAATTGAGGCTTTCATTGAAATATTCAAGATGTTGCTTGTTTTGTTTTTGGGGGAACTTTTGAATGATTGGCAAGTAATGGCTGAAATATGCACCACTTAAGAAACATATTACCGACTAAATGCATGCGAGAAGTAAAGAAATGAAAACATTAGTCAATGAAGAAAAATGTTGGACTGAATAGGCATGGAATTTGTAATGCATGTCTTTTGATTCCTTGTATTTGGAGGAAAGTTTTGCATATTAAATGGTGTTGTTACAGTGCACGTCAATGAGGAGTGTTTGTGAGATGTAGTGTATTGATTATGATGCGGTTGCGAGTAAATGTAGTGCCCCTAGTCCACCCTAAAGTTATAGCATTTCACTTCACAAACTTGGAAGATGACTTAGGCTTGTTATTAGTTTTGCTTATGAGATTTACAGTTTTGTTGATTAATTGCCACTCCGCTATGAGAATGCTCTTAGGGGATGTCCCTTAAGTGAACTCGTATGAGTGGTAGAAGTATAAAAAGCCGAAAAAACTCTTGGCCAAAAAAAAAAAAAAACGAAAAAAAAAAGAAAAAAATTGTAAATGAGTGAGGAAGTACCCTAAGTATAATGTCACGATGGTTGCTTAAATGTGATGAAAATTGCCTAGATGGTAGCATGACAACTTAGGGGAAAGAGGGAATAAACAGTCTTAAGGATTTCAAGGAAGTGAAATTTTTCTATGCAACTTTAGGGCACACTAGTGGCATGATTTCGTGACCTCTATTCAGTTCTTGCATTGCATTGTTCATGAACATTTACCTCCATCACACACACACACATCATTTAATATGTGAAGATTAGTACGGAAAAACAAGAAAGAAAAGGGTCATGCATTGCATTAGTACGTGCTGAAATTATCTAACTCGGAGACATTAAGATGTTTCCATTTCTTAGAACTCTCAATGTGCATTATTCGGTAGAATGGGGCGATGAGCGGTTGCCTAATTAAGCTAGTACTTGCCACTTTCAAAAAAAAAAAAAAGATTAGATGAGAATCTGAATATGCATGTCTCAATGAATACATTCCACATATTATTGCTATGCATAGAAAATTGCTTGGGGACAAGCAATGGTTCAAGTTTGGGGGTATTTGATGAGAATCAAATATTCATAAACTTATATATGTGTTTTTCACTCTTTTTGCATAGAATTCATTGAGATATGCCATGTTTATTAGAGAAATCACATTATATTTGTGATTCTCATCTTTTATGTGTTTTGTAGGAAAAAGGGATAAAAACCACTCTTCCGGAGTTCATAACTTTTTATGCTAATGTCCAAATGAGATGATTGAAGATGATATGGAAAGATGAGAAAGAGATAAAAAACTTTCATGAACACTGGTTTCTCAAATTCCGAAAGCAAATGGACCAAAACTGGGCAAAGGCAGAACAAGGCAGAACAAGGCAACCAAAGAAGAGGAAAACAGGAGAAAAATCAGCCATCTTCCGAGGCCATAACTCTTGATTCACACGTCCAAATGAGATTATTCAAGATTCTATGGAAATATGAGAAATAGAGGAAAACTTTCATGAAGAAAGTTTTGTCAAATTCGGACGAAAAGTGACCAAAATGGGACAAAATCGAACGACGCCGCAATCTGAAATTTGCAAATTGCGTCCCTAATGTTTTGAAACTTTACATTTTCTCCCAACGCCCCTAGCTGTATTAATATCCCATTTTCTGCAGAAAAACAGTAGTATGAAGTAGTAGGAGAAACATGGAGACATAGAATAGGGTAGAGTAGAATAGATTGTAGGGTTAGGGTTAGTTTTTACATTTTTGCACATTTTCCTCAACTCACACCCGTGAGTTTCATTGGAGGCTAGGGTTTGGTTCTTTTGTGGCTTGAAAACTGGAATCCTTGGAGTTGTTTTGGCTTGTAAGGTGTTTGGATTTGGTTGGAATCATCACTCTTTTGATTAAGGAGTATTTTCTTTCAATTCCTTGTGCTTTTAATGGCTATATTTCCTTGTGATTGTTGGTTGTTTGAAGCCATGAGAGGCTAAACTATCTTGGGTGATTTTGGTGTTTGATGTATGGGTTATGTTTATTTTGATTTCTTGTTGGTTGTAGAGTAATGGGCTTGCATTAATTGAAGTTTTCCTACTTGTATTTAATGAATTGACATGCATTGAATGGTGGCCACATTTAGTGTGTGTTCTTGGTGTTTGTGTGTGTTTTAGAATATACATGAATTTAGACCAAAAGTAGGAAGAACTACCTAGCATTCTCTAGATTTAGGTGTTTGAGACAAGAAACAACTACCATATGAATTTAATTGTGCACTAAAATTGTGTGGAAGCCATAGGTTTTAGTGTGCAAAGGTAGAAGTGAGACCGAAAGGAGATCTTCTAGTCTTTAATTCCATTGAGACCGAAAGGAGATGTGGAGTGAAAAATAGGTGGTTTTCTTAGATTAAACACTTGAACTAGGGAGTGTAAAGTAGTTGGCTAAAACATCTAGGGCAAGAATTGTGCATTAGAGTTGTGTGGAAGCCATAGGCGCTAATGTGCTCTAGGTGGGGATGAGACCGAAAGGAGATTCCTCATTCTATAATTTCGATGAGACCGAAAGGAGATTCGGAGTGAATGGATGTAGTCACTTAGTTAAGATGCCCTACACTCGGTTGCCTTTAGGAGTCAAAATAGCCGACCTTTGCATTGAACCCAAGGATCACCCTCCTTCATCATTTGTGTGTTTTTCTCTTTGTTTCAATGGTGTTGTTTTAGTTATTTAAATTTCACTTTCTAAATCATTGCTTTAAGACACATAGATAGCAAATAATTAGTTGCACTTAAATTTTGGTTTTGTCCCCTTCCCTGTGGAAAATGATCCCTATGCTTTACTACAATTGATTAAGTGAGGTTTAGGTGTATATTTGTGTGAGTTTGAGCTTTATTTTGACGCACTTTTGCACACACCGAATCTGCTCACCAAATTTTGGCGCCGTTGCCGGGGAAGGGCAACGGAACTAGTTTTTAGGTGTTCTAATTGTTTGTTAGTTTTGTGTTTTTGTATATATTTAGAAAATACCTGTTTGTGTTTGTATATATTTTCATTTTTAACTTTCAATGGCCGAACAGGGAAAACAAAGAGAACGGTTGTTTGGGGAATTCTTAGAGCCTAATTTCAATGCTTGTGCATTAGAGCCATGGTTCAACAACCGTATAAGTGCTTACCCGGTTGAAGCTGAGAGCTACCAATTTTAACAAGAGGGATTCCTAGAGATTGATATCGCCCAAACATTGGGGCTCAATTGGTGCATTAACCGATAGGATTAATTCATGGGAGGAGAGGATGAACTGAATCGGTCTTAATATGTGGACTTTGCCAAGGAGACCTCTATACGGATCAATGTGACTGGGCCAGGGTTGAACCCCTCAACTTCATGAATAATTTTGGGCAGCAAGGACATTTCAACCAAAACTGGGGCAACAATGGCAGCTACCAAGCAGAAAATCAAGGTTGGAACAACCAAGGAGGTGGTCAGAATTGGAATAATCAAAGCAATCAAAGTTGGGACAATTCGGGGCCAACGTTTTCTAACGAATCTGGCAAACTCCGTGCTTTGGTAACCAAATGAATAATCCTACTGGACTAAAAGCCGAGTTTTGAGGAAATAATGATGAAAAAGATGGAAGAAATCCAAATCGAGATGAAAGTTCCACAAATAAGACGGAAAAGCTGTTAGAAGACCATCCCATGAGGTTGAACTTGCGCGAGACCATGATGAAAAATATTGAGGTGAAGCTGGGGCAGCTAGCTAATATGGTAGATGAAGGTGTTGGTGAAATGATGGAGGAGTGGTATCTTGAATCTCAAACAATGAAGGCAATTATTCCATCCAAAGTTCCCCTTGAGTTCGATGAAGAAGATAATAGAATAGATGGACAACTTCGTGAGATGGTTAAGAATTGGTTTGTAGATGAGTCCATTTATGAAATAATAGGGGAAGATTTTGAAGTGGTTGAAATCAACCAAGAGTTGCTCGTGGCCAGTGGTGATGATAAGCTAAAACCGACCGTCGATGAGCTGCCCAAGTTGAAGCCCTTACTCCCTCGGTTGGAAAATGCATTTTTGGAAGAGCATGAAATGTTGCCCATGTTAATATCATCTTCTTTGGAATCTAAACAAGAAGAAAAGCTTTTGGGGTTAAGCATTCTTAAAGAGGCCATTGGGTGTACCCTTGAGGATATTAAGGGTATTAGTCCCTTGTTTGGCATGAAAAAAATGTTGTTGGAAGAGGAGGCTAAACATGCAAGGAAAAGAATAAAGGAAGGAATAGGATGAAATGGATTGAGTCGAGCCGGCGACGTTAAAACCAAGCGCTTCTTGGGAGGCAACCCAAGCGTATCCTTTTATTTAAGTTTAGTCCATTTTGTTTCATTTGTTTTGTGTTGGTTTGTTTTGGTTTTGGTTTTGGTTTTGGTTTTGGTTTTGTTTTGTGTTGTTTTGTTTTCTTGTTTTTGTTTTGTTTGTTTTGTTTCTTGTGGATGTAGAGGTTGATGTATGTAGTTTGCATGTTTGCTAAGACAAGGGATGAAATGTAAAAATAAAAATAAAAAATAAAAATTTTTTTTTTTTTGGGCAAGAAGTTTTCACCGTAGCGGTCTTTTAATCAAGGGCGGTTCCTACCTTCTGATAAAGACCGCCAGTCTTTCTAACTGCCGCGGCGGTCTTTTTTGGCGCATTTTATACCCGCGGCCTTTTGGCGCATTTTCATTTCTTACATTTGTTTTTGCAATTTTCTCTCAAAACCTTTCATCCTCATTTTGCATTTTACAATCTTCTTCAAGTCCAATCCATCTTAAGTGATCTAAACACCTTTGTAAACACATTTCCACCATCAAATTCATCCAAGAATCCAAGGTATGCATGGTTGAACCTTTCAAATTTCAGTACAACGGTGATTTTGAATTACTTTAAATATGATTCCTAGTGATGAATATTGATTAGATATTGTGTAATTGGGATTGTTTGGGCTGTTTCTTAATTTTTAAGGCTAGGGTGCTTACTAATTTTGTGAAATTTCAAGTTTTTCACCATGCTCATCATGTGTTTGACAATATGCCTCAATGAGTTATTTTGGATGAATCACAACTTCTTTGTATTCATTTGATATCCTAGAAATTCATTGATGAATCTTAACATGATGTTGCATATAAAATTGAGTTTTAAGTGAAAAAAAAAAAAAAACTTGATGAGTTCTTGAAGCCTAGCTTTGTGCACACATTGAGTAATCGAACGTCAAAGCCTAAACCATTGGGTGGCAATATGTCATGTGGAATAGTCTTCTTAGGTGCAATCCTTAGTTTAGATGTTTTGACACTTGAGTTGAGTTTGGACGTGAAAATTGTAAATATTCTCCTTTATGTTTATGTTATTGCATTTAGGTTTAAAGTTTATTTTTCTGCATTTTGTTAATTTATTTTCTTTAATTTGTTTTGGTAAATTATTCCTATCACACACTTGCACCCCCTAGTTTTAGTGCTTAACATGCAACATATCTTAAGTTTGGGGGAGGTGTGAATAAGCAATCATGCAACATGCTTTAAGTCATTTCACACCTAACTCATAAATTACATAGATTTCTTCTTTCCCACCCGACCCACCCTTCATGCATGCATTCTTGAAGCATTGAGGGCAATGCTCATCTTAAGTTTGGGGGTGGAAGCTTAAAGCTTTTGACATAACCTAAGTTTGGGGGTGTTTATAGGAAGAAAATACATGAGATTCCATGGGTGAAATTGGCTTAAATTGAGGCTTTCATTGAAATATTCAAGATGTTGCTTGTTTTGTTTTTGGGGGAACTTTTGAATGATTGGCAAGTAATGGCTGAAATATGCACCACTTAAGAAACATATTACCGACTAAATGCATGCGAAGTAAAGAAATGAAAACATTAGTCAATGAAGAAAATATTGGACTGAATAGGCATGGAATTTGTAATGCATGTCTTTTGATTCCTTGTATTTGGAGGAAAGTTTTGCATATTAAATGGTGTTGTTACAGTGCACGTCAATGAGGAGTGTTTGTGAGATGTAGTGTATTGATTATGATGCGGTTGCGAGTAAATGTAGTGCCCCTAGTCCACCCTAAAGTTATAGCATTTCACTTCACAAACTTGGAAGATGACTTAGGCTTGTTATTAGTTTTGCTTATGAGATTTACAGTTTTGTTGATTAATTGCCACTCCGCTATGAGAATGCTCTTAGGGGATGTCCCTTAAGTGAACTCGTATGAGTGGTAGAAGTATAAAAAGTCGAAAAAACTCTTGGCCAAAAAAAAAAACGAAAAAAAAAAAGAAAAAAATTGTAAATGAGTGAGGAAGTACCCTAAGTATAATGTCACGATGGTTGCTTAAATGTGATGAAAATTGCCTAGATGGTAGCATGACAACTTAGGGGAAAGAGGGAATAAACAGTCTTAAGGATTTCAAGGAAGTGAAATTTTTCTATGCAACTTTAGGGCACACTAGTGGCATGATTTCGTGACCTCTATTCAGTTCTTGCATTGCATTGTTCATGAACATTTACCTCCATCACACACACACACATCATTTAATATGTGAAGATTAGTACGGAAAAACAAGAAAGAAAAGGGTCATGCATTGCATTAGTACGTGCCGAAATTGTCTAACTCGGAGGCATTAAGATGTTTCCATTTCTTAGAACTCTCAATGTGCATTATTCGGTAGAATGGGGCGATGAGCGGTTGCCTAATTAAGCTAGTACTTGCCACTTTCAAAAAAAAAAAAAAAAATAGAAAAAATTAGATGAGAATCTGAATATGCATGTCTCAATGAATACATTCCACATATTATTGCTATGCATAGAAAATTGCTTGGGGACAAGCAATGGTTCAAGTTTGGGGGTATTTGATGAGAATCAAATATTCATAAACTTATATATGTGTTTTTCACTCTTTTTGCATAGAATTCATTGAGATATGCCATGTTTATTAGAGAAATCACATTATATTTGTGATTCTCATCTTTTATGTGTTTTGTAGGAAAAAGGGGATAAAAACCACTCATCTTCCGGAGTTCATAACTTTTTATGCTAATGTCCAAATGAGATGATTGAAGATGATATGGAAAGATGAGAAAGAGATCAAAAACTTTCATGAACACTGGTTTCTCAAATTCCGAAAGCAAATGGACCAAAACTGGGCAAAGGCAGAACAAGGCAGAATAACCAAAGAAGAGGAAAACAGGAGAAAAATCAGCCATCTTCCGGAGGCCATAACTCTTGATTCACACGTCCAAATGAGATTATTCAAGATTCTATGGAAATATGAGAAATAGAGGAAAAACTTTCATGAAGAAAGTTTTGTCAAATTCAGACGAAAAGTGACCAAAATGGGACAAAATCAGAGACGCCTGCAATCCTGAAATTTGCAAATTGCGTCCCTAATGTTTTGGAAACTTTACATTTTCTCCCCAACGCCCTAGCTGTATTAATATCCCATTTTCTGCAGAAAAACAGTAGTATGAAGTAGTAGGAGAAACATGGAGACATAGAATAGGGTAGAGTAGAATAGATTGTAGGGTTAGGGTTAGTTTTACATTTTTGCACATTTTCCTCAACTCACACCCGAGAGTTTCATTGGAGGCTAGGGATTGGTTCTTTTTGTGGCTTGAAAACTGGAATCCTTGGAGATGTTTTGGCTTGTAAGGTGGTTGGATTTGGTTGGAATCAACACTCTTTGATTAAGGAGTATTTTCTTTCAATTCCTTGTGCTTTTAATGGCTATATTTCCTTGTGATTGTTGGTTGTTTGAAGCCATGAGAGGCTAAACTATCTTGGGTGATTTTTGGTGTTTGATGTATGGGTTAGGTTTACTTTGATTTCTTGTTGGTTGTAGAGTAATGGGCTTGCATTAATTGAAGTTTTCCTACTTGTATTTAATGAATTGACATGCATTGAATGGTGGCCACATTTAGTGTGTGTTCTTGGTGTTTGTGTGTGTTTTAGAATATACATGAATTTAGACCAAAAGTAGGAAGAACTACCTAGCATTCTCTAGATTTAGGTGTTTGAGACAAGAAACAACTACCATATGAATTTAATTGTGCACTAAAATTGTGTGGAAGCCATAGGTTTTAGTGTGCAAAGGTAGAAGTGAGACCGAAAGGAGATCTTCTAGTCTTTAATTCCATTGAGACCGAAAGGAGATGTGGAGTGAAAAATAGGTGGTTTTCTTAGATTAAACACTTGAACTAGGGAGTGTAAAAGCAGTTGGCTAGAACATCTAGGCGAAGAATTGAGCATTAGAGTTGTGTGGAAGCCATAGGCGCTAATGTGCTCTAGGTGGGGATGAGACCGAAAGGAGATTCCTCATTCTATAATTTCGATGAGACCGAAAGGAGATTCGGAGTGAATGGATGTAGTCACTTAGTTAAGATGCCCTACACTCGGTTGCCTTTAGGAGTCAAAATAGTGACCTTGCATTGAACCCAAGGATCACCCTCCTTCATCATTTGTGTGTTTTTCTCTTTGTTTCAATGGTGTTGTTTTAGTTATTTAAATTTCACTTTCTAAATCATTGCTTTAAGACACATAGATAGCAAATAATTAGTTGCACTTAAATTTTGGTTTTGTCCCCTTCCCTGTGGAAAATGATCCCTATGCTTTACTACAATTGATTAAGTGAGGTTTAGGTGTATATTTGTGTGAGTTTGAGCTTTATTTTGACGCACTTATGCACACAGAATCTGCTCACCACATGATAATGTCAAGCTAAGGTTTTGTCAAAAGTAGGTGGTTAAGGTGTTTGGAGAGAGAATGAGGGGTGATGATTATCTCTGTATTTCTCGCAAGTTAAAGCTTATTGTGAGTCGTGTGAGTAGTTAATGTTTCTCTTGTAAATGTACAACATTTAATGTTGTGGGGCCTCGTAAGATTTTGGCCTTTGGTCTTCTCATTTGTCGTTTTCATAGTTTTTTTGTATCCAAAAGCTCAAAGTTTTATTTGTGGGTCTTTGTACCGGCGAGGAGTTAGGGTGTCGATTTAGTGTTTGGCAAGTTTGTAAGATTTACCCAACGAGAGTTTTATATCGTTTGCAGAAAGCACTCTAAGAAAAAGTAAGTATGACTTCATCTTACTCTATGTTTTCTGGATCATCCCGTAGGGAAGAAAGATCGTGTCTCCGGCCGACGAGGAGGGTAGTGCATATGGCTCATTTGACCAAGGGAATGCTTCTGATGTTGGTATGGTTGAGTCGAGTAGGAGGAGAGTTACTAGGGGAAAAAAGGTTTCGGTTGTTTCGAGTTCGGAAGAAAGAGGTAGTTTATGGGGATGAAGCAGTAAGTTCTTCTTGGGAAGAATTTGAGGCATTTGTTTTAGCTCTGGTAGTGGGGTATTCCTCTAAATTTGTGCTCACTGTCGAGTCTCTATCATTAGTTTTTGAAGAGGCTGATGTTAGAGAACTCAGAAAGAGGTACCATATTCTAAAAGAATATGGTTCTAGGGCTCTTGGTGTGGAAGGTAACACATGTAGCCCTCCTGTGGTGTATATTGTCGTATGAGAAACACCTGAAAGGGGGCATAAGGTTTCCTGTTTGCCAATTGGTAGTTGATATTTTAGGTTATTATGGTATAGGGATGGCCCAACTAGCACCCAATTATGCAAAGACAATTATAGGATTTGAAGTTGTGTCGGGAAAGGAATATTAGGAGCTTAGAGATCTGTTTAGATATTTTTACTGTATGAAAAAATCTGCAAATTCCATGGGGTAGTTTTCACTTTTTCGAGATCTAAGAGCAAGGCTATGAGGCCTTCAGCCCACCATGAGTGGAAAAGAAGGTTTTTTTTTTATTATTATTAAATCTAAAGCTTGTGGGCTAAAGACGAGATGGTTCTATGGAGATGCAAATGATGTATATCCAAACCGAAAAAGGCAGAACCCCCTTGGCCGTGCTTACATAGGACTGTGTGAGGGAAGGATTGGCAGTTACATAGAGGAGAAATTGGTGAAGTATAAATTGAGTTCGGCTATTGCTGAAACTGGATCTCTGATAATACAATCCGCCAGAAAAGAGGAGGCTAAAGGTAAGGTGTTTGTATGTTGTAGTGAATTTTTGTTGCTGCTATAATTGTTAACATTGTGTAAATATGTTTTGTTTTACAGTGATGAAGTTTATCAGCTTTATTAAGGATGAACTAATGAAAGAGGCATAGTCAGGCACTGATGAAGTCATTTTTGTGAAGAAAGTTAAGAAGGGAGAGCTTTCAAAGAGAAAGGCTGAGGAAGAGGTGGCTGAGGTAGGAACTCCAGCCAAAAGAAAAACGGTGAAGATGCCTGCTAAGAACAAGACAACGAGTGAGGCAGAGGCCAAGGAGGTGGCCTCTGAGATAGTCTTGAATTTCTCCAAGCCTAGAGAAGATGATGTTGGATTATGCCCTAAGAACTAATTATATGACGATGGTATATGCATATATTGTATCATAATGTTCATAATTAATGGCACTAATTATTATGTTTATGTTTATCTTATATCTGCGTTTTATGAAATAAACATAATAATGTCCCAAAAATTTAATTATTCTAAAACTATCCCTAGTCAAGTATTATCATAAAATGGGACAATGATAATGCATTAAGACTAGTATGTGTGGTGACTGATGAAATTATTTATGATATGAGATATCAAGTCAACACATGGGTACATGTTAGAGAACAATGTACTGGATTGACCCGCCATGAGAAATATTACATGGATTATTATATGAAGTGTCATAAATATTTCTCATAGTGATGATGGTGTAAATAATCCTTAGGCTTGAGATCCTTAGAGATCCCAACATAAGGAGTTGCCTATTTTGATACTACCAAACGTTACCCGTAAAAGGGTGAACTATAAAAGTAGTAATTTGATATGTAATAAATCATGTAGTCGGATGTTGAGTGATCAAGAAAGGATTTACCCCTCCTATATAGTGGGAGTGATATCTTTGGGCCCCTTGATTGAGTAAGACCATAAAATGCATGGCCGTGCTCAAATGAGTCGATATGCGATATCGGGCTCATTTGTATAGATGTGTTTACTCGGGAATCAAGAAATGCAAAGATTGAACTATACGAGCATGACACACTCCATGGCTCGTGTTCAATCATGATATCTAGGGCAAAGGGATTTAATTACACGGTAATATTTATCACAAGAAAAGTAATGTCGAATTACTAATATTCTCATGACTTGGGTAGTATTGATGTGTTGCTAGACACTGCTCATTACTTTTGGCATAAAATATATTTTATGTCAATGCCAACGTTATGAGAACCTATTGGGTCACACACTTAGATTGTATCCAAAAGAAGTGCAAAATTCATGTGATGAAATTTTGTTTAATTTAAGAATCCTATTGAGAATAGGAATCTATCGGGTTTGGTTTTAAAAACGGTTTTGGATTTAAGGCGAAAAGATTTTGGTTCTATTAATATTAATAAATCCAAAATGATTTTTAGATTTATTAATTAAATAATAATCAAAATGGATTTTATCATTGGAAGATGAAAAGGCAACCATTCATTGGAAAATGAAAAGACAACTATTCATTGGAAAATGAAAAGGCAACACATTGCAATTCATTTTATGAAAATGAAAAGGCAGCCATTCATTGGAAAATGAAAAGGCACCCATGTGCAACATATTGCAATTCAATTTCTAGAATATGAAATGTGAAAGGGCAGCTGTTCACATGGATGAATTATTGAATTCGGATCAAGGAAACCGAAGGACACTTTCATTGAGAGAGTTTTCCTTTTAAGCTTTCTTTGTTGAAGAAAATTGTGTGATTTTCTTGGTGCACGAAATTCTTTCTTTTCTTCTTCTCTTGTTCAATATAGACACCACTCCTTATTTGAGAAATAAGAACCAAAACGAATTTATAAGAAGAGATTGAAAGAAAACCAATTCTTGAGTTGAGAACTTGAGAGAATACCCGAGTAACAAAATCCTAGCTAGCACTATGAGATTTTGTTACTTCTTTCTTTAGTTAATTGTTTGACAATTAACTTGAGATTTGGAGACGATCTTGTGGATACCATAGAGGCAAGGCTAGATTGGTTTTGCTTGTGATTCGACAATCAACAATCTCCAACAATCAACAAGGCTACACTACCAGTAAGGTAACAATCTTCACTACCAATTTGATTTCACTTCGTATGGATCCTTGGAGGAAACCAAAAATTTTTAAATTTCCGCTGCGTTCTTTGATTTGGTTTCCTACAGATGAGGTGCTTAGGTTTGAGGGTTTGGACAACTATCAAAGGAGGTTGTCTGAGATATCGATGGCCAACCTGCAAAATGATTTTTGCTACTCAATTCCATGGGTAGAATGTCTCTTATGTCTGCTCTTCTATATTGTTTATGTGTTTTTTTTTTGTTTTTTTTAAGATATGTATATAAAAGTATTGCAATTGTTGGTTGAATGGTAATGCAGGCATTGGCTTTATGGGGCGAATTTGTCCTTAGGGCAAGTGATCAGGCAGCTGAGGTTGCTCAACTTAGAGAGGTTGAAGTAGTCTCTCTTGAGGTAAGGAAAAAAGTTGCAGGTTGAGGCATCTGATATGTTGGAGTTGTCAAGGAAGTTGGAGGAGGAGGTGTCCTCTCTCCGCCATCAACTGAGTGAAAAGGAGGCAAAGGCGCTGGTGCACTTAGCTATTAACTAAGGAGAGTTTGCCAAAGTGTTGGTGAAGAAAATTTTCTACACCCAAAACTTTGGTGAATTTGTAGCCAATTTTTCCAAGGCTGCAAAAGATATAGGGAGGCATGAAGCGACTGTAGAAATTTAGAAACAGCTCCCCACCCTGCCATTGGAGGAGATGCCCAGTTATAACCCCGAGGCCATGGTAACAGCTAATAAGGTGTATAAGGACACTATGAAAGGGCTCAATGGCTCTTTCAAGCTATTGCAGCACTTGGTATCTCATAGCTCACCCCTAACCTTGGAGGAGTTGGAAGTTTGTGATGTGATCGAAGACCCTAACCTTCGGGCCATAGAGGTTGGGGCTCCAAAGGGTGAGGATAAGGCAAGGACCTCGGCTGGTGGATGAAATCAAGATGAGGCTAGGTCCTAGGCATTTTATTTATTTTATTAAGTGATTGTAAGGATAATTAATTTAGTTACCCTCCCAAAGGGGTAGAATATTGATTTTTACTCAATTTTTATCATATTAGGGTAATTTATTATCATCAAAGGTTGTTATTGACAACTTGCATGACAAAGTTAACATGCTTGAAGTTGCGCATCTTTGAGGTTCAAGATATTATTTCTAGGTTAGAACAGAGAACAAAGACCTCCGAGTCGTTGTTATTGGAACATGCCTTGATGAAGACAGTGGTTCAAAGAATGAGGGTCACATCGTAATTAACCCATAGGGAAAAGTCAATATTTTTAGAGAAAGAGAAAATAAGGAAAGAATCGCTAAACTTTCAACTCGAGATTGAAGGTGTTACCTCTGAATTTAAGAGTAGGACGAAGTGATCCGTGCCACTGAATGGCAAGCTTGATGAGAAGCATTTAGAGGTTCAACGTTTCCAAGGTGCGCCGCCCATATAAGCGATAAATATTCGAATTGCAATTTGAATGCAAGACTTGGAGATCAAAGATTGCTAAGATAGAGACTCGCCTAAAGAAGGTTGGCCTAAAGGTGACACCTTCTGATAGAGATCTGTAGATGTGAAATGGAGGAGTTAGAGCCCATGGCTTGGCAAGGTCAAGAAGGCACCGCATGATAGAGGAAAGAGGCGCCTTTAGCAAGAACTTTCAAGATAAGGTTAAGTATGAAGAGCAAAAAAGAAAGGGAAAAAAGAAAAAAAAATGTAAACCCTTTCTTTTTGTACTTTGCTTATTTAATTAAATAATTAAATTTTAAAGTTTGGGAACTTTAAGGAATTTGAGCTCCCCACCTTTAGGTGCTCAGACCTTTAAGGGATCCAGGACCCCCACCTCTATGGATGTTCGAGACCTTTGAGGGATCCAGGATCCACAACCCTTATGGTGTTCTGTTTTAACACCCTCATGGATGTTTATATTCCCCTCACCCTCTTAGGATGTTATGGAGTTCACAGTGAAATTCAACTGAACCGAGGTTGCATGTGATTTCCTCGATTTAAAATTTTAGGAAGGCAGTTTTACCATCTTGAACCGAGTTCTGGGAAGTTATTATTTCTTCACTTGATTTAAAACATTAAATGTATATGCTGCATAATATTCATGAAACGAAATATCAAGCATAAAATGTTTTAAATTGCTAACATGCCAAACTCGGGCAATAAGTTCCTCTACATTGTGTGGTAACTTCCAAATCTTGACGCATCAATGATTCTTTCCTAGTTGGCTTTTAGTTTGTCAAGCTTACGGTCTCGTCTTGCTTCATTTTTGGGCAAGACTAAGTCTCCGAGCAAATTCATTGATTTTCACTAGTTCATTATAGTACTTCACAGTCTTGCTTGTATCGCGCCTCTTTAATTGAGACAAAGTTTGACGTTCTTCTAACAAGTCTAGATTCAACCGTATTCTTCTTCATTGGATTCGGCATTGAAGGCTACAACTCGACTGGGAACTCCAATCTCCGTTGGGATCACAATTTCCAACAATACATCAATCTATAAGAGGTATCCTCTATTGTAGTCCGAGGCATGGTACAAAGATGCCCACAAGACATTTGGGAGATTTTCTACCCAATCCCCTTTTTCTTTGTCCAGTGAGTCTTGAGTCCCTACAATATAGTGCGATTTGTGACTTCGACCTATCTATTGGCTTGAGGATGCACAATGAAGTGCGATTAATGCGATTTGAAGCTTTGAGCACCAAGAGCGAAAGGATCGTCGCAAAAGCTTTTCCGTTGTCCAAATAATCATGTAGGGGATACCAAATCGCAAATGATTTTGCTCCATACAAACTTTAGGACGTTTTTTCCAAAGTGATAGTGGCTAAAGGCTCACTTTCTACCCACTTAGTGAAATAGTCAATTGCAACTATTAAGAACGTCACACAACCCGAGCTTGTGGAAATCTCCCAGATATCCATTGAGTGAGAGACAGGGAACTTTGGATGTTGTCAACTTCATTTGAGATTTCTTGATTATCGGAGCATGGAGTTGGCACTTAACACACTTCTTGCACGAAATCATGAGCATCTTTAAACATAGTTGGCCAATAGTAGCCTCATCGAATGATATTTTCTTGGCAAGCATACGGGTCCAATGTGACTTTCCACAAGATCCAAGGTGTATTTAGTAGAGTATATAATCCAAGGTGTATTTTTAGAGTATATAATTAGCTTGCTAGGGTCTCACACATTGGAGCAAGGTGGAGAGGTAAGATCGTTTGTAAAGGATGCCGTCTTGTATGACATAACGAGGTGCTTTTAACTTCACTTTCCTCGCCTCATTTTATTCTCGTGCAATTCCTCATTTTGCAAGTACATCCATAAAGGAGTCATCCAGTTATCTCCGCCTCCTTAATAGTCATAGTGGCCTTTTCACAATACTTACGGAATGGAGTATCTCCAAAACCTTTTATTGAGATGCGAAAAGTTTGAGGATGCTAGCTTGCCTAGGAGTTTGCCCTCTTAGTTTTAGACCTAGGAATTTGCACAATCTTGAAGCTATCAAAAGAATGGTGAGATGACGTACCTTATTGAGGTGTTTCTTCATAAGAACCTTGTACTTGATTGACGACCATTTGGGAGTCGTTGTAAGCGCATATTTATTTTGCTTTCATCCTTTGGGGCAACTTTAGCCTTGTGATCAAGGCATCATACTCAATTTCATTGTTAGTAGCCACTACAAGAAAAATGGCCTTTAGTGACCAAATGCCGGTGACAACAATTTATTTGGTCACTAAAGGACCTCTTTGGTGACCACCGAGTGAGTCGTCACTAAATCTAAATCGTCATAATGGTAAATGTCATCACCGAATGTGGTGGAGGAAAAAAGACCAGGAAATGCACTACAATTGGTGACGACTTTAGTGACAACATTTGTTCTCGTCACTAACGATAAGCACAAGATTGTTTGGTGACGAGGAATTGTTTTCACCAAATTTGTGCAGAATTATTGAAGAGTTAGTGACAAAAATTGTCATCACCAAATGTTAGAATATTAGTGATGGTAATTTGTTGTCACTAATGCATAAAATACTATGTACATTCTATGAACTATAAGTGTAGAACGGTTTAGTGAGGATAAAATGTCGTCACTAAATACCGGTTGTAATGAATAAGGAATTCGGAATAATAAGTCGAAATTGAGTTAGATTATGGTGAGAGAATGATTTGGTTCTTGGACTAAGCAATTTTATTAGGTGAAACATGTTTTTGTATGACATTTAATGATTATTCATTATAGTACGACACCATGTTTTTTATAATTTTGCAAATTTAATTTTCACCAATTTGTTAGGACACCCTAATATTTACAATTTTCCCCATAATTTTGACTTATTATATGAAGTCATCTTATTAAGTACAATTAGTAGTTGTATTAAATAAGAAAAATCCTTTGCACCGCGACTAGACCCTTCAGAGGCCCTCGAAAGAGTTAGGGCGTTGACTTCGTGACGTCTCCATTGTTGTCGGTTTGATTCTAGTGGTTTGGACTTTTCCATTGTTCAAATTAACGCTTTGGCAAATTGGGTTCTTGGACATAGTACTTTCCTTATGTCTTCAATATGAAAACACACTGAAATTTGACGATGGAGATGTGTTTTGAACTTTTCTTTCAAATTTGGAATTTGTAGTCGTATTATGATGGCGATTAACTTTTTCGCTCACTTGGGTTCTATTTTCATGACTGGATGAACTATATTATGAAATGTGAAACCTTGTGTTTTGTTATTCTCATTTGGAATTTGGGCAATTATGTAAAATATCGGACCCCAAAATATATGAAAGGGTGCTTACTAACTTACCCATATCTTACTAATATATAATTTGTACCTTTCTAACAAAAGTTATTGTGACAAACGCAACACTTCACTCCTCCCAACAAACTCGATTAACTTCCCTAGTAACATAAGCATAATCAACACAAAATGGAAAACTACAATTGGAACATATTGATGTTTGCACATTCCTATTTTTCCTACCTTCTTGTTCAATATGCAATTCTCCTTTTCTAACTTGACAACTTTGTTTGTCATCTCAACGAACTCCGCTTTCATGCATTTCTTCTTAATTCATACTTTGTTCAACTTCACCTCCAACTCTTTCAGGAATCTTTTCTCCCAATATTGTCAATGATATGTCCTCTCATGCTCTGCTTTGCGGTCCAACCACACAAAGTACGTAATCATCCTGCACAACGATAAATGGGAAAACAATTTTAAGCATATGAAATTACTGTATTAATTTTATCCGTTTATTTGCCAAATTTTATAATCACATACCTTCCACAAACAACACCTCAAAAATCGACGTCTAGGGTTGCTTTGACTCTTGGAGGTGTAGCAAAATGCAGTCATATGGTGGTGACATTCAGATGTGATTGAAGAACTACTAGAATCTAATGAAGGCGACACTACTGAATTATGCATTGTCAATGCTGCCCAAGATGGAAGAGTAAATTTAACATATACACATAGAAATTGAAGTATTTAATTTGGTTTTATTTGCAAATATAAATTGATTTGGTTAAAATGAATTTATCTGATTTTCTTTGGCTATAAACACTCAATCTACTCGATTCTGATTGAAATAAACATATCGAACAAAATCAAGCAAAGTTGTTCATGAATGAAATCTTGAACCTTCCAAATTATACCACAAAAACTCATATCATGGGTTTAATATTATCCAACATATATAATAGCAAGTGTGATAGAAAATAAATTAAAAGGAACTTAAGTTCCATTTTGTTTTAGAGATAATGAATGAACATCTTATTTCTACAAAATCAAAAACTCAACCCTTGTGTTCATTGTCCAAAAAATAAACTAACCATAATGCACAACAATATATAAGGATCTTGTCCAACCTATGGTACTCTCTATTACACATACGATCCTCTTAAAAATTTCATCAAATGCCCTACACATCCGCATGAAAAGCAGAAAAGGTGGCGATCAAACTAATTAAAGGAAAAGTTGAAGAAATGCAAAAAATTTGTTACGTAATTACCACGATGGATGAGAACCATGAGTTGCACCAAGAGAAGAAATCAATGACAACGATTAATAACAAAGATTCAAAGGAATAGTGTAGCTGTTTGAATTGGCATCAATTGAATGTAGTGTTTTGTACAATGTTCTTTTGCTTATCCAAAATACACGAACCAAGAACATGACAAGCATCATAAGACTTCCATGTTGACCAACCCCATACACCAAATAATTAAAAACATGGAACCTTGAATGCAATCTAATAAGTAAAAAACAATTTGAAGTCAAGCATCATAAGCCTTCCAAATTTACCAAGCTAACAACCCAAATACTCTTGAGATCAAACCTTTAATGCCAATCTCTAAATGCAACACAATATAAAGAGAAGCCTCATAAGACTTCCATGTTTACCAAGCGCATAAACCAAATACTCTTGAAGATCAAACCTTTAACGTCAATCTCCCTACTTTTGAAGCACTATGAACACAATTATCCTAAGGCTTCCATATTTATCAATCTCATTGATAACTCTATTTTATATAGAGTTTTCTAATTAATTTTAGTTAGAAATTGGCTTATGTTTTAATTTGTTCTTACTTATTTTGGCCAAATTATCCTTTGATTTTATGATTTCAAGTTTTCAAATATTTTTAGAATTTTTGAGCATAATATTGAATTTTCTTCTAATTTAAGGATAAAAGGACTAACCAATTTTCTTGGACTATTGTCAAAAGCCAAAGGAAACTATATAACCAATTTTGTTTGGTTTATTTGCCACAAATGGCCATGCTTGGAAAGAACACTAGCTCAAGGAAGCAATAACTTCCATTTGGTTCATATCACTCCATTATTTCTCCCACTTCCTGCTGATCAGTCGCCTTCCACAAGAAAAGGAAAAAGAGAATGAAGCAACTTCGGACAACAAAGAAGCAAAAAGAAAAAGAAAGCCAAGAAACAAACAGACATGAGAGCATAACCAACCCAATTTGCATCTTTTTATTTTTCTAAAGAAAGAGTGCATGAGGACTGACAAGAAAGTCTCTCCAAAATGCAGTCTCACATGGGCAAAAACAAAGCTCAAAAATCGGGCACAACATAGAGAGAAACAAGCAAACAAGTGAGCATGCACACGAAGAAAGAAAAAGAAAAGAGAATCAAGTCACATGAATTGCCAACTACAAAGCAAAGCTTAAGCTGTTTTATTTGGAGAAGAAACTAAGCACATGGCGAACAACACCTTCGCAGAGCAAAGAAAGAAGAGCAAATCCTTGCTTATAAATAAGAAAGCTTACAACGGAGGAAGACATTCCATTTCAAATGAATCCATTTTCAAATGAGCAAAGAATTCTAGTTTTCTTTAGATTAGATTTAGTTTAGCCAAGCTATTTTTCTTTCTATTTTCTGCAGAGTTTAGAGCATCCACCCTTTCTTCATTCTTTTGTTTTGTTTTCTTTTGAGTTTGGTAGGATTTCATTAGCTTCCTTCGGTTTTTCTTTTGAAACTTCAGAAGATTGTTCACGGTTTTCTTGAAGACTTGTTGCCATTATTCTCGGTTTCTTGAGAGAACTTCCGGTGCATCTTCTCACGTTGAAGCTCAGGTTCAAGAAGAACTTCAGCAGCCTTCTTCGGTTTTCGGATGCAAACTTCAGCAGCTCTTCGGTTTCTTCTTTCTTTCTCAGAAATTTTTTTGTTTTGTTTTCTTGATTTTGTTTTACTTTGTTCTTGTTGCTTCATTGATATGTGATGGAAACTCATGCCAAGACTTGACTTGGGTGTAAAGCTAGCTTAAATTGTTGTTTCCTTTGAAGTTTCGGGTAGAAGCAAAAAAAAAAAAAAGGTAGAAGCAAAAACAAAGCATGCACATGCAGAATTTTGTTTTTCCTCACATATTTTCTACTGTTTTTGTCTTTTTCTTGGTTTCTTTAGTTTATTTTAGTTATCAATTTTAGCTTTCTTTTATTGTTTTAGTTTTTAGTTTTATTTAACAATTTTAGTAATTTAAGTTTTGTATTTTGTTATGAAATTTTTGGCTAAGTATTATTTTTAAGTACCAATCATCTACGGCTTTTGTTTGGACTTTATCTTTTATTTTTATTTTCAATCATGTTTAAATTTTTTGTGATATTCTTTTATATTAATATGAACTAAATTCTTTTTCTAGGGTTTAGATGTAGCCTAACTATGAAGTCTTAATATTTTTCTATTAATATAATTTGATTTAATTTTCTATGGTTGAGTATTTATCTTTGTGCTTAATGCTTCTAATTACTTGATCACTAATTAGATGATTTGTTAATCATAACGAATTGGAAGAGGAGTTATGTGTCAAGTTCATTGAGATAAATGCCATAAATTGCATGTAGGATAGGAATATACCTACATGGTTTGTGTAGTTGCTATATGAGAATCCATAGAAATTAATGACTTCATAATTGTTGTAATTCACATAGGAATATAGTGAATTAACAATTAGGAGGATTTCTATTAGATCTCGGGAGGGACTAGTAAATAAATTTGGGAATCTCGACTATCAACCGGATATTAAATTAGATTATAGAAATAGATTAATATTAGGATGGATTAGTTATGGTGAAATCGAAAACCCTAGATCTTTCGTCAACTTAATCTATTAACTTGCTTTGTTTAGTTTTTAATTTTAGTTTTAATTAAGTTTTAAAATTACTTTTAATTTAGCTTATCCATAAAATATATATTTTTTTCAAATAAAGTTAGAACTATTTTAATTTGGTATTTAATAATTCATTAGTCTCTGTGGGAACGATAAATTATATTCACTCTATATTACTTGTTAAGGATCACGCACTTGCGTGTAAAATTCGCAACAAGTTTTTGGCGCCGTTGTGGACTAATTTGATTTTATTAATATCGATACCAAGTAGTTCTACCTTTAATTTGAACTTTTATTTACTTTTGTTCTTTTATCTTTTAGATATTATTACGTGGTGCATGAGAAGGTTTGGAAGTGATAATCTCCTCCCATTGGATCGAGAGATAGAAAAGACTTGTCGTTTGAATAGAAAGGAAAAGAGAGGAGCTTCGCACAATCTCATAACACTATGGTGAACATGAAGAGAACGCTATCCCTGGCCGCTAATGCCAACACTAGAGCATTACGTGACTATGCTTTGCCTATCGCCACATATGATCTCCACGTGTCATACCTCCAATTGCGGCAAATAATTTTGAATTGAAGTCGCATAATCCGGATGGTTCAAGCTAATCAGTTCATCGGGTTGGCACATGAGGATCCTAATGCTCACTTAATCAATTTTCTTGAGATCATGCTACATTGAAAATGAATGGTGTCTCGATGATGCCATTAGATCGAGGCTTTTCCATTCTCACCGAGGGATAGGGCCAAGAGTTGGTTGCTTTCTTTGCCAGGAGCAATCACCACGTGGGACATGTGTAGGCGTAAATTTTTGTGAAATATTTTCCACCCACAAAAGCGCAAAGATGAGGAATGAGATCACCACATTCACTCAAAATGAGATGGAATCACTTTCTGAAGCATGGGAGAGGTACAAAGATTTACTGCGGGCATGCCCTCATCACGGTATCCCAGATTGGTTACAATTGCAGACTTTTTATAATGGGTTGACTCGATCAACCAAGATACTTGTAGATGCTGCAGCGGGAGGTTCACTAATGGGGAAGACATATGAGGCTGCTTATGCATTGTTAGATGAGATGGCATCTACAGACTACCAATGGTCTTCAGGGAGATCCACTCTACCGAAAAATCATGGCAACTATAAGGTTGATGCCTCACCGCACTATCACCCTGAGTTGCTACATCACAAAGCAACTTAGTTCAATCACTGCAAATGCCATCCATATTCCTCCAGAAGCTTGTGATTTTTGTGGTGGACCTCATTCTAGTGGTGATTGTCAAGTGGGAAATCCTTTTGCCCCATCGCAGAGGGAACAAGCTCAGTTTGTAGGGAATTCAAACAGATAAGATAATCCATACTCCAACACTTACAATCGGGGATGGAGAGATCATCCCAACTTTTCTTGGAGAAACAATCGGCTGGCGATAGACCCTATGGATTTCACCTCCATACCAATTCAACGCCGAC
The DNA here is from genome assembly GCA_020080225.1 of Gynochthodes officinalis. NCBI lineage: Eukaryota > Viridiplantae > Streptophyta > Magnoliopsida > Gentianales > Rubiaceae > Gynochthodes > Gynochthodes officinalis. Next base: position 12,810,038 of record CM034624.1, read on the forward strand.
AAAAGGTGTCTTTAGAAGATGCTCTTGCTCAATTGAGCTTGAACACATCTCAGTTCATGACTAAGACTGAAGCCACATTGCAAAATCAGACAGCATCCATTCGAAATTTGGAGGTTCAGATGGGACAACTTGCTAGTTCATTAAATTCTAGACCACAAGGGTCTTTGCCTAGTAACACGGAAATCAACCTAAGGAACATGTGAAGGCAATTAAACTGAGAAGTGGCAAAGAGTTGCACAACGGAACCACGAGAAAGCGGAACAAGAAACAGGGAAACAGAAAATCGGAGAACAAATTGAAGAAGTCGTGAAACCCACATCAAAGCTGTTTCAGATAATCCACCCTTATGTGCCACCGATGCCATATCCTCGATTCCGGAAGCAAAAGCTAGAGAAGCAATTTTCTAAATTTCTTGATGTTTTTAAGAAATTACATATTAATATTCCTTTTCGATGCTTTGGAGCAGATGCCTAGCTATGTGAAGTTCATGAAGGAGATCCTCTCAACAAAAGAAAGCTAGAAGAGTATGAGGCTGCACTTCTTGAAGAGTGCAAAGTGCCATCCTGCAGAAAAGCTTCCTCCTAAGCTTAAGGATCCAGGAGTTTACTATTCCTTGTACTATAGGAAATTCTAATTTTAATAAGGCCTTGTGTGATCTTGGTGCAGTATTAATCTTATGCCTCTCTGTTTTGAAACTTGGCTTAGGAGAAGCCAAACCCACTCTGATCACATTGCAATTGGCGGATAGATCACTCAAATACCCAAGAGGTGTTATAGAGGATGTGCTTGTCAAGGTGGACAAATTTATCTTCGGCTGATTTCATTGTACTTGACATGGAAGAAGACCAAGAAATTCCTATTATTCTTGGTAGACCCTTTTTGGCTACGGAAGAACCCTAATTGCCGTGCAAAAGGGCAACTAACCATGAGGTTCAAGATGAGCAAGTCACCTTCAATGTATTTAAGGCACTAAAATTTCCAAATGAGATAGACAATTGTATGAAGGTGGATACAATTGATGATTGCACTAAAGAAAAGTTTCAGCAAGCCATCCAAAAGATCCCATGGAAGCATGTCGATGGGGATAGAGAATTCGAAAATCAGGTAGATATATGCTCCAAACAACTAGAGACCTTGGCACTGCATTCATCAAAAGGCCATTTGAAGACCTTGGAAAAGGTGAGACCGAATCAATACCTTGGTTGAGAAGCCACCACGATTAGACCTCAAGCCAACGCCTAAGCATCCAAGTATGCATACCTAGGTGAGTCCTCTACTCTTCCTGTTTTTATTTCTGCATATCTAAATGAAGAGCAAGAGGATAAATTGCTAAGAGTTTTAAGGGAACATAAATCGGCATTAGGATGGACTATAGCTGACATAAAGGGGATTAGCCCTTCAATTTGCATGCATAAAATTTTGATGGAAGAGAACTATAGGCCATCTGTAGATCACCAACGTAGATTAAATCCTAACATGAAAGAAGTGGTGAGAGTTGAGATATTAAAACTTTTGGATGCAGGGATTATTTATCCTATTTCAGATAGTGTATGGGTCAGTCCTGTTCAAGTAGTACCTAAGAAAGGAGGGTTTACTGTAGTTGAGAATGAAAAAAATGAATTGATCCCTACTAGGACTGTTACTGGATGGAGAGTATGCATTGATTATAGGAAGTTGAATGCAGCCACTAGGAAAGACCACTTTCCTTTGCCTTTTATTGATCAAATGCTTGATAGATTAGCTGGTTACTTTTATTATTGTTTTTTAGATGGTTATTCAGATATAACCAAATTTCAATAGCCCAGAGGACCAAGAAAAGACCACCTTTACATACCCTATGGTACATTTGCATATAGAAGAATGCCATTTGGTTTGTGTAATGCACTGCTACTTTTCAAAGATGTATGATGGCAATTTTTTACGACATGGTGGAACGTTTCATTGAAATATTTATGGATGATTTTTACGTGTTTGGTTCTTCTTTTTGATTCATGCTTATCTAACCTTAAACTTGTGCTTAAGCGATGTGAAGACACTAATCTAGTCTTGAATTGGGAAAAATGTCATTTTATGGTTCAAGAAGGAATTGTGTTGGGTCATAGAGTGTCTGCAAAGGGATTGAGGTTGATAGAGCTAAAATTGAAATCATTGAAAAATTACCACCACCTACTCTTGTCAAAGGGGTAAGAAGTTTTCTAGGACATCTTTGGATTTTATAGAAGGTTCATAAAAGATTTTCTAAAATTACAAAACCTTTGTGTAATCTTCTTGAAAAGATGTTCCTTTTAAGTTTCTTCTTGATTGTCTCTGAGCTTTTGACTTGTTAAAAAGTGCCTTAGTATCGACTCCCATTATTGTTGCTCCATCTTGGGATTTACCTTTTGAGTTGATGTGTGATGCAAGTGACTATGCGGTTAGTGCGATTTTGGGTGTGAAAGGTAAGATCTTTCATGCTATATACTATGCTAGTAAAACTCTCAATGATGCACAATTGAATTATGCTACCGAAAAAGAGTTATTAGCGATAGTATTTGCTTTTGATAAATTCGGATCATACTTAATTGGCTCCAAAGTTATTGTTTATCTTGATCATTACGCCATTAAGTATTTGCTAGTTAAAAAGATGCAAAGCCTAGGTTGATCGGATGGGTCTTGTTGTTACAAGAATTTGATTTGGAAATCGAGATAAGAAGGGTAGTGAAAATGTAGTTCTTGATCATTTATCTCGTTTAGAACCTCAAGCCAAGATTGATGAACCACAAGCGGTGATAAATGAGATCTTCCCGATGAGCAATTGTTCAATATTACTCTGAGTAAGTTTCCTTGGTTTGCCGATTTTGCAAATTATTTGGTCACTAATGTGCTTCCCTAGATTTATCTAGCCAACGGAGAAAGAAATTCTTATCGATGTGAAGCATTATTCTTGGGATGAGCCTTTTTGTATAAATTATGTCGACCAAGTAATACGGAGGTGTGTTCGAAGAGGAAATACAAAGCATTTTGCGGCATTGCCACTCTTACGAATATGGTGGTCATTTGGAGGCAATAGAACCATGACTAAAATTCTTCAATGTGGCTTTTATTGGCCAACAATATTCAAGGATGCACAATCTTATGTAGTGCATGTGATCGATGCGAGAGCAGGGAATATTTCAAGGAGACATGAGATGCCTCTCACCAATATTCTAGAGGTTGAACTATTTGATGTGTGGGGTATTGACTTCATGGGACCATTTCCTCCTTCATACAATAACCTCTATATTCTTGTGGTGTGGATTATGTGTCCAAATGGGTTGAAGCGGCGCCTTGCCTACCAATGATGCAAAAGTGGTAGTAAATTTTTGAGGAAAAATATTTTCACTCGTTTGGGACTCCTAGAGCAATCATTAATGATGAGGAACTCACTTTTGCAATAAATTGTTAGCTGCTCTTTTGGCTAAGTATGGGGTAAAACATAAAATTGCCACTTGCCTATCATCCCCAAACCGGTGGCGGTGGAGATATCAATAGGGAGTTGAAGCGGATTTTGGAGAAGGCAGTGAGTTCTAATAGGAAAGATTGGTCTCGGAAGCTTGATGATGCTTTGTGGGCATATAGAACAGCTTTTAAAACACCTATTGGTATGTCTCCGTATCGATTGGTGTATGGTAAAACTGTCACTTACCGTGGAGTTGGAACAGGGCTTCTTGGGCCATCAAGCATCTTAACTTTGACTTGGCGACCGGTGAAAAAGATTACTCCAATTAAATGAGATGGATGAATTCCGTCAAGGGGCATATGAGAATGCTAAGATGTATAAGGAGAAAACAAAGGCTTGGCATGACAAGCACATTTTGCATAGAGAATTTCATCAGGGCAGGAAGGTACTCTATACAACTCAAGGTTGAAATTATTCCCAGGAAACCGATCGAGGTGGTCGGACCCTTTCTGATTGTGCAAGTGTTCCCATATGGCACTATTGAAATTCAAAGCGAAGATAGAAGGTTCAAAGTAAATGGTCGAGACTCAAGGCTTATATCGAAGGTGGAGTGGACTTTCAAAAGTGCATTATCACCCTAGTGGATGCAAATTGAGGCGAGCAGAGAAAGTCATTGAAGACTATAAAGCAAGCGCTACTTGGGAGGCAACCCAAGTTCTTTTACCTTTATTGCTTTTATTTTTCTTCTTATTATTATTATTCTTATTTTTTTCTTATAAAAAAAAATTACTATTGAAATCTGTTTCACCTTTTTGCTGATCGAAGAAAAATCCGGTTCAAGGCCTTTCCGTTGGATTTTGTGCTAACATTTTACAGCAAGGTATAATATTCAACCAGGTTCATGTCCACAAAATTTCAGAATTTTGGAGCTGTTTTAGTACCTGAGCGAAATTCATCTTCAACGATTGTTCAAAGCAGGCGGTTTCCTCACTTTTCGTTTTCTTTTGTTCTCTTTAGTTGCTATACTTGATCTTGCTTCTTGTTGCATTGAGGACAATGCTAAATTTTAAGTTGGGGTGGGATACATGAAATTTTGTGCTGGATTTTTGTCAAAATTTTTGAAAAATTTCAATTTTATTGGGTTAAAAGAAAAGTCCTTCCAAGTTTTCAATTTTATTGATATCTTCTTTGAAATTTCTAATTCTTTTGATACTCATTTAGAATAATTTTGAGTTATATGCATTAGTTATTTGGGTTGGAATGTATGAATGAGGCAAGAATGATTAGTCTTTGTTTTGAAAATTTTTAAAGCATCTTGTTGATTTTGATGATTGAATTGAATGAGAATGTGCAATATTTGATATAATGAACCCATTGTGAGTATTTGAGCCTATGAGCATTTTATTTTCATTGCTCACATATTTCTTTGTTGAGTGTTGTCAAATATGTTATGTTCATTCTAGAACTTGCTTTGTTATGCATGTTGAGATCACATTATGAATTCATGCTTTGAGATGATAAGGGCATTTAGGATTAACCATTTTCAACTTTCTAAAAGCCATCCCATTACATATACCCCTAGTCAAACAAATTTTGAGCCTTAACCTTTCTTTGTTATAAACACCACATCATTAGCCCCAAACCATTGTTTTGTTTATCAAGTTAAACCCTATGTCAAGACTATGTGGGAATTAATTGCATGATAAAATGTCGATGATTCCAAAGAAAGAATCACTGAAAAAAAAAAAAAAAAAAAAAGAAAAGAAGAAAGAAGTGAAAAATATTCCGACAAAGATTGGACAAAGTAGATGTTCTACAAAGTGGATGTTCTTCATTGTGTACAAGATGGTCCAACTTCAAGGGAATGCATGCTATTTGGAATAAGAAGTGGTTCTAATGTGCTATTTTTATGCTTTTGAGTTATGCAAGAAAGTTCCTTTATACCTTGATATGCTTAACCTAAATTTTCCTTTCTTTCTACCTACCCTTACCTAAGCCCCGTTACAACATTTATAAAGACCCTTTGATTATTGCATGGATTCATATTTATTAGTGGTGGAGATGTGATATATAAGCAAGCCAATGGTAATGACATACTATGTTTGATTTGAGTGTTGAATGAAAATCCTAAACACTTTGAGTGATTAGAGTGCAACCTATGAGAGGTTATCAAATTTTGTGCATTTGATTTCGAATTGTTGGAATTAATGAGATGTGTATTTTGTTTAGATTAAAAAGGGCTATGAATACTTGTTCTTTGGCTTATTATTCCAGTTTGAATTTTAATGTACAATAACTTGGAATTATTTATGAGTGAGTTAAAAGAGTATGGAAAGAAAAGAAATATGTTTTCTAGTGCAAGCTTGAGGACAAGCTTTGATATAAGTTAGGGTAATTTGATAACTCTATTTTATATAGAGTTTTCTAATTAATTTTAGTTAGAAATTGGCTTATGTTTTAATTTGTTCTTACTTATTTTGGCCAAATTATCCTTTGATTTTATGATTTCCAAGTTTTCAAATATTTTTAGAATTTTTGAGCATAATATTGAATTTTCTTCTAATTTAAGGATAAAAGGACTAACCAATTTTCTTGGACTATTGTCAAAAGCCAAAGGAAACTATATAACCAATTTTGTTTGGTTTATTTGCCACAAATGGCCATGCTTGGAAAGAACACTAGCTCAAGGAAGCAATAACTTCCATTTGGTTCATATCGGCTCCATTATTTCTCCCACTTCCTGCGATCAAATCGTCTTCCTGACAAAGGAAAAAGAGAATGAAGCAACCGGACAACAAAGAAGCAAAAAGAAAAAGAAAGCCAAGAAACTTGACCGCACATGAGAGCATAACCAACCCAGTGCATCTTTTTATTTTCTAAAGAAAGAGTGCATGAGGACAGCAAGAAAGTCTCTCCAAAATGCAGTCTCACATGGGCAAAAACAAAGCTCGGAAAAATCGGGCACAACATAGAGAGAAACAAGCAAGCAGTAGAGCATGCACGAAGAAAGAAAAAGAAAAGAGAATCAAGTCACATGAATTGCCAACTACAAAAGCAAAGCTTGGGCTGTTTTATTTCTTTGGAGAAGAAACTAAGCACATGGCGGCAACAACACCTTGAGCAAAGAAGAAGAGCAAATCCTTGCTTATAAATAAGAAAGCTTACAACGGAGGAAGACATTCCATTTAATTTGAATCCATTTTAGTAGAAGCGACAATTCTAGTTTTCTTTAGATTAGATTTAGTTTAGCCAAGCTATTTTTCTTTCTATTTTCTGCAGTAGTTTAGAGCATCCAGCCTTCTTCATTCTTTTGTTTTGTTTTCTTTTGATAGTTTGGTAGGATTTCATTAGCTTCCTTCGGTTTTTCTTTTGAAACTTCAGGCATTGTTCACGGTTTTTCTTGAAGACTTGTTGCCATTATTCTCGGTTTTCTTGAGAGAACTTCCACTGCATCTTCTCACGTTGAAGCTCACGGTTCAAAGACAACTCAGACCTTCTTCGGTTTTGGATGCAAACTTAGCTCTTGGTTTCTTCTTTCTTTTCGCAGAAATTTTTTGTTTTGTTTTCTTGATTTTGTTTTACTTTGTTCTTGTTGCTTCATTGATATGTGATGGAAACTCAGTGCCAAGACTTGACTTGGGTGTAAAGCTAGCTTAAATTGTTGTTTCCTTTTGAAGTTTCGGTAGAAGCAAAAAAAAAAAAAAGGTAGAAGCAAAACAAAGCATGCACATGCAGAATTTTGTTTTTCCTCACATATTTTCTACTGCTTTTTGTCTTTTTCTTGGTTTCTTTAGTTTATTTTAGTTATCAATTTTAGCTTTCTTTTATTGTTTTAGTTTTTAGTTTTATTTAACAATTTTAGTAATTTAAGTTTTGTATTTTGTTATGAAATTTTTGGCTAAGTATTATTTTTAAGTACCAATCATCTCGGCTTTTGTTTGGACTTTATCTTTTATTTTTATTTTCAATCATGTTTAAATTTTTGTGATATTCTTTTATATTAATATGAACTAAATTCTTTTTCTAGGGTTTAGATGTAGCCTAACTATGAACTCTTAATATTTTTCTATTAATATAATTTGATTTAATTTTCTATGGTTGAGTATTTATCTTTGTGCTTAATGCTTCTAATTACTTGATCACTAATTAGATGATTTGTTAATCATAACGAATTGGAAGAGGAGTTATGTGTCAAGTTCATTGAGATAAATGCCATAAATTGCATGTAGGATAGGAATATACCTACATGGTTTGTGTAGTTGCTATATGAGAATCCATAGAAATTAATGACTTCATAATTGTTGTAATTCACATAGGAATATAGTGAATTAACAATTAGGAGGATTTTTATTAGATCTCGGAGGGACTAGTAAATAAATTTGGGAATCTCGACTATCAACCAGAAATTAAATTAGATTATAGAAATAGATTAATATTAGGATGGATTAGTTATGGTGAAATCGAAAACCCTAGATCTTTCACAACTTAATCTATTAACTTGCTTTGTGTAGTTTTTAATTTTAGTTTTAATTAAGTTTTAAAATTACTTTTAATTTAGCTTATCCATAAAATATATTTTTTTCTTCAAATAAAGTTAGAACTATTTTAATTTGGTATTTAATAATTCATTAGTCTGTGGGAACGATAAATTATATTCACTCTATATTACTTGTTAAGGATCACGTGCACTTGCGTAAAATTCGCAACACTCATAAACCAGATTCTAAAAGATCAAAGCTTTAGTAACAAATACAAAAACCGAACCCATATGAAGTAATGAAATTCATACTTCCATATTCACCAACCTCATAACCCACAATCTATAAATTGTTGGGCCTTAAAGTAAAAAGAAATCAATACGATGAAAGAAAAAGAAAGTGAGTTGGCACTTTGGGTGTAAGGTAAAAAAAAGATAGGACATATAACTTGAAAAACACTCAATTAGTACAAGGAATACATGGAAAGTTAACAAATATAATGAAAGATTTGAGGACTCCTCATACCAGAGATAAAGAGGGAAAAGCTTTTCGGGTTTAAGGGATCAGGCAATAAGCTTGAGAGCAAGGAAGAAGGCGTAATACTCGGCATTAGAGGGGCCGGTTGTAGATCGAGTTGGATGAAGGTGAGGTGCGTTTGGGGTGCTCGGAATCTCTTGTATCGGCGAAGGGGTGGGAATCGGACAGAAGTTGGAGTGAATCGAGGTTGAAGGAGCAGAAGACCCATGATGAAGTGAGGTGGGATGGAGTTGAAATTTGCCTTAGTGTTGGCCTTGAAGACCGAAAAGAGTAAAATGCGGGGAGCTGAATTTTGCAGATGTTGTGGGTACTAAAATGCTTCAAAATGACGGCGTTTTATTGATTGGTCTCTGCCCATGGAAAAATTATCGGTTCCCACTTTTGTTTTGTTTTTATGCTTTGTTTCTAAAACTTTTCCAATTTTGTCAAATATTATCACTACAATAAGTTACATTTGTACTTTTGAAAATATTATACATTTTGAACCATAATTACACTATTAATTCAATTATAGTCATAATTGTTTGTACATGAGTGAAAAAGAAAAAATTGCTTAAAAATTTTAAGTAATAAATGTAAATTTGAAATTACATAAAATTGTTCATAATGAAATTTAATAAACATATGCAATTGAAAGAAGTCATCAGGTTTTAAACAAATAATTCGTTACAAGTACCAATAATACCACCCAAATTTTTCAACCAATTATTTTTTTGTCCCTTTCGTATTCGTTAAAACTACCAGTTCTTATGAGAAGATGAATTAATATAATTCGTCAAAATTATGGGGGCAAATTGATAAATAGGAAGTGTAACTTTGTGTTTTATATATGTTACTTACATATAAATATATGATTGATCCCTTTAGAAATATAGGACTAGATATTACTTGTATGATTATTATATAACGATGATAACCACTTAGCTTGTTGCTTTTTAAACAAAAAGCACGAAAATTGATCACCAATTGAGTTATAACTATATTGTATACTAATATATTATCTTGTTATTCCAACTAGTTTTATATATATATCTATATATATATATATATATATATATATATATATCTATATATATACACATGAAGTATCGTTAGGTAAGATGTAATGAAATAGATATAGATATGTACCAAATTTTGGTGAGAGCTTAGTGGCTGTAGAGTCCTTTATCCAAAATTATATTAAGACCCTAAAACTTTCAATCACTTCCAATTAGGTCCTGCAAAATAGACTTTTCATTTTTGAAGAATTTTGAATTTAGTCCTAGGTATCTATGGTAAATTATGAATGAACCCTCCAGTTTATCAATCTTTTCAATTAGGTCCCCCTTATCATAAATTAACATTATTTCATATTTTGCAAAATAGTCCAACGATTTTGATGTAACACTTTTTAGTATTAGATGATACTATTGATTAATATTACTTTTCTTTCTATGAAGTTAGACATATAATTTATACGAAACACAAGTAATTTGTTAATTACTAAATTATTAACATAATATTAATGGACATCACAATTATATGTTGTTCATTTAATACATACATGTAGTGAAGTAGAGCGAGCGTTATAAATAAACATGTATATGTATGACATAAAAATTTAGTTCATATTTATATTTGCAACCAACTAATGTATTTATATAGTAGATATCTATGCCTATAATTATTTGTAATAGTGACATAATGGTTGTGTTGATTATATATGCAACTAATGTAAGTCCGTTGTACTTAGCACATATCTATATCTATAACTATTTGTCCTAATAACAAGCGATATTAGTTGATTTCAATTGCAACTAACATAAATACTTTATACATACATATATCTCCTTTATTACATCTTAAATAACGTACATATTTAATATATATATATATATATATATATATATATATATATATATATATATATATACTGATATGAAACCATCGGTTGGAATTCCAAGATATGATATTAGTATACAATATAGTTATATCATAAGTCATGATCAACTTTTGTCATTATTTTTATAAAGCGCCTATGAAGTTGTTGAATCATTATATAATAATTAGACAAGGAATAATTGTATTCCTATAATTCTAGAGTGCATGTGTACTATCAATTGCATACATGGGAGCAAAATTTATTCTTCAAATTTTGATGTAATTTAAAATTTGAACTTATTAATTCAAATTTTGTATACACGGTTATTTTTCCTTAATGTACAAAAATTATGATTTTATTTGAATTAATAGTGGAATTGTTATAAATTGTATAACATTGTCAAAATTAAAAATTTAACTTATTGCAGTAATAAGAATTGACAAAATACTACAAGTTTAATAAACAAAGTTTAAAAACAAAAGCGAACCAAAAATTTGTTCTTGGCGGAAAGAGGCATCAAACAGTCGTTTTGGAGCATTTCAGTACCCACAATAGTTTGCAAATTTCAGCTACCCCTCACTATACTCTCCTCGCCTTGGCTCCAATACTTAGACAAATTTCTTCTCCACGAACGCCACTTGAAACCATCGGCTTCTGCTCATTCACTCTCGGTTAACGGAGAATGTCCGTTCGATTCCCACCCCTTCACCACATCTGTCACACATTCGAGCACCCAAAACCCACCTCTTTGAATGACGCTAGTGGAGACTAATTCCTTCCACTAATGAAGATACTACTCGATCTTCCCAATGGATCCTTCTTATCTCTAAGAATTGAGCGAACCAAGTTTACCTATATAACGATGAGGAATAAAAACCAACAAACAATAAACTTCATCTCTTGCAAGGACTCAACCCTTTACTGTCCGATTTCGTTGCTCTAGGGTGTATTTCCTTACGGCCGTCAGTCTCTCTCCTACTGCACTTCGATTTAAATCGTTCCTCTGCGTTCCGATTCCCACCCTTCGCCGGCATTCTGTCATATTCGAGTGCCCCAAACCCACCTCACCTCCCTCTTCCTTGATCTGCCAAAACTCAACCCATTTCCTTTGCTCGATCGTCGCCTAAGCTTTATTTCCTTTTGCCGTCCGTCTCCTCTGATTGCACTGTCAGATTTCGTCCTCCTCCGCTTCCCATTGCCTCACGAGTGTGATTAGCAACGTATCGGCTTTCGATTATTATAGTAGTGACCAAATTCAGCCATTGAAGTCCCTGGAATGGAGAACACATCCTTCACTCCTATCTACACAGCTGGCAGGCAAGCGGGTCCCAAGACTTCCTCCGTAGTTGAGCAAGCGGGTGAGCCAAGGAGTGATTGCATCATTAGCTACCATTTGTTTCCTCTCTATTTATACATGATTAATTAGTAGGGGAATCATCCATTTATAAATATATATATAGCTTTTGGCCCTCTTTGTGTGTGTGCGTTCGTGTTTTTAGATGAATAGTTTTGTAAGACCATGGGCTTGTGGGCAAGTCGAGATACTTGAAGCTTGGGTTGTATTTGATTCTGAAGTTAGGACGCTAGAAGCATAAATTTTATTGGATTATTAGTTAATTACAGTATTTCTTGGACTACTGATTGTGCCTCGATGACTATTAAAGCATAATTTGGGGCTAAAAGATTGGATTAGGAAAATTTGGTTTGCTTACTAGCCTTTCTTTGCTGAATTTGGAATTTATGCTTTTCCTTGCTTAGAATCACTCAATGCATTTCGTTGTTGGTATTATTTCTTGCATTTAGTTCTGTCTTTTCTGTTATAGAAGGAGGCATATTTGTCGCTTGATAGACTTCAAGTCAATTCTGATTTATCACTTGCTGCAAATTGCCCTTGCAGATTTTTCTGAAGTATTTCATGGATTTAATTTTTGTTTGATTGGATTGGTTGTTTTTGTGTTATGGCGAAATCGCTTTTATTTCTTGCTTCAATTGGATTTGCTATTCTCATTCTTTGTTTTCTTTGTGAATCTCTTCATCGCTCATTGATGTTCCATCATCTTGGACTTTATGATATTCTACTTCTTTCTTGTACACACTTAAAACCTACATTAATTGAATAATCATCTCTCGTGTTTCCTTTGCTTTGCATATCTTTTCTATTCCTTCTAGGTTATTGTTTTGATTACTAAATCCTCTTCATACATGCTGCATTTGTTGATACATTCTTTTCTTGCAGAACCAAAACATATCTGCGTGCAAAACTTGGCCCTTGTTATTTACTGCATTTGTAGTGCATAACACCTTCAGCAAGACGGGGAACTCGTAGCGGCGGTCAACCTTTTAACACACACGGTAGACGTGTCTCTTTGTTAACTTTGTCGTAAATTATTTGCCACATTGGTTTTAATATTTCTTGCATATTTATTTTAACTAACCCGATGTTTGGTAATAATGTGCATGTTTGAATATCCTCAAGGGTTCGCAAACGCAGAAACAAAGGATAGATCCTAGTCATTCACCTCAATTTCAAGAAAAAACTCATCGACTGACGGGTATATTCAAGTCTTATTCGTATTCGTATGTGCATGATCACGGCGTTGGAATTATATTCATTATTTTGAATTACATATTCTTTGTTTCCTTTTGTTCATTTTGGGCCATGGTATGACATTCACATTGAAGGATGGGACTTTCCAATTTTAAGTCCAAGACGCCTATGTTTCGTGTTTGAAGACATGTTTTGCTTTGTTGCCACGTTATATTTCCTTTCGGTTCTATTTATTCGCTATGAAAGAGCTGGTTGAATCTGAATTTGCATCTTTGAGTAATTATAAAAATTTGAGTTCGTTTGCTTTGCTCGTTAATTTTAAACGTCTCCCATTGTCGGTATAGGTTTCCAAATCTATGATAATATGTATTATCACGAATGTTGATTGCTTTGTTTACCTAAATCACTAGAACATGCTCAAGTGATGGATAAGTAATGGATGAATATAGTGCATAGGACAAAGGACAACAGATTTGAGTTGGGTGTTTGAGAGTTCTTGGAATTTGCATATCGTAATAAGGAACCATCCTCCAAAATCCCTGCCCTTGTAAAAGTTGCAACAACTTTCATTTGTGTGACAAAGACACTGTGTACTTGCATTTGATGCAATGGGGAATGCGAAGGGATTATCATAGATGGATATACCATGGTGAGGTGTATGAAGAGACTTTGGAGGACGAAGAGGTTGAGGGTGACAATGGGGGTGATCTTGATGATGATGATGATGTTTATGATGACGACCTTAATGAAATGTTGAATGACATAGGGCAAAGCAAATTGGGCCAAAATTGGCGGACCAATGGGTGTAATACCAATTCGTGTTCTGAGGCCGACACCCTTCGGCGCTTATTTGCAGAATCTAAAGAGGAATTATATCCCAGGTGTCAGGGGTTTTCCAAATTATCATTTGTGGTTACACTTCTACACTTGAAGTCCATTAGTGGTATCTTTTGACACCTTGCTTGAAATATTTCAAAAAGCCCTCCCAAGTTGACTTCACTTCCAAAAATTTGTATCAATGTAAAAATATCATCCGAGCATTGGGGTTCAAGTGTGAGAAAATCCATGCATGTGTCAATGATTGTGTGTTGTTAGAAAGGAATATGCAAGTCTAGCAGAATGCCCAAATGAACATGGCCGAGAGGCTAGATTTTCTGTGGAGGGGTCAAATGTTCGAGGAAGATGCTTGGTACTTTCCATTAAACCAAGATTGCAAAGGTGGTTCATTGATTCGGATGTAGCAGGTGACATAAGGTGGCACAAGGAAAAACGGGTTGAAAATGAAGATGTAATGAGACACCCCGTAGATAGTGAAGCTTGGAAGCATCTTGATAGTGTGTTTCGGCTTTTCTTTTGCAGACCCGGAGTGTGCGATTGGGTCTTGCTAGCGATAGATTCAATCCGTTTGGGAATATGAGCAATGCATACGATGTGTGACACGACTTTCTCGTACACAATTTGGCCCCTAGAAATGCATGAAGGAGCCATACTTCATGATGTCACTATTAATTCCCAACCGGAAGTCACCAGAAGTGATATCGATGTGTATTTGCAGCCTTAATTGATGAATTGAATGAGTTGTGGATGCTTATGATGCTTACAAGAGTGAACGGTTTACTACGTACGCTCTCTTATGGACTATCAATGACTTCCTGCATACGGAATGTTGTCGTGTTGGGTTACAAAAGGGTACACAACTTTTCCAATTTGCATGGATGAGACATCTTCACAATACTTGCCACACAGTAGAAAAATTTGTTACATGGGACACCTTCGGTATCTCCCGCCCGACCACCAGTGGCGAAGGGATAAAAAGAATTTTGACTAGAGAGCCGACTTTTGTGAGGCAATAAGAATTAAAGAAGGTGAAGAAATGCTGTGGGATATTGACACGGCCGTCCCCTACCCATATTGCTTTGGTAAGTCTTTTGTACAAGGCAGAAGAAAGAAGCAAAAGCATGTTGATGTAGAAGGTCCCAATTGGCGTAAAAAAAATGTGTTCTACAACCTGTCATATTTGGCAAACTGAAATGCAGACAATTTAGACATTATGCAGGTGGTGAAAAATGTAGTGAGCTTGGTTTCAACAGTATTCAACATTAAGGGTAAGACCAAAGACACCTAGAAATCTCGAAAGGATTTAATGGAACTTGGAGTGAAAAAGAGATTACATTTGCAAGCACACTGTGATTCCTTTCGGATGCCTATGGCCTCATATAGGAGTGTTCAAAACCCGAGGTCTATGACTATTAATCATATGTTCTTTCTATCTACCTCTTTAACGAAATATGAACTTCAATACTACAAAGCTAAAATTCAAAATAGCCCACGTTTTCATTTGCTATATCGGCATGGTATTTTGTGTAACTGTTATGTTTTGTAATTATTGGAGACAACATTTCGTACTTTTGTGTGTCATGCAATAATAATTGCGGACATTGTATAAGGTTGTTCTTTCCTTATATGAAGCTAGTAAGATGTATGTTTACTGCTATTGCAAAATATGTGACTACTTGTTACTACAATGAATCCATTTTGTCCTCGTATCACTAAATCCCTCTCCGTGACAAATGAAAAGCATGAAAGACAATAACTCTTCCTAATTCAAAAGCTAAATCACGAAATTGTACACTCAAAGAAACAAAGTGGAAAAATTGATTCGATTTCTAGACAACCTTGAATTGCAGTATCTTGCAAAACAATCGGATCTGAGAATCACTGGCCTCTAAAAGCATATAAAACAGGAACATAGAAAGGGAAACGAGAGAACAAGGCAACAATAGCAGTTTTATCATAACCAAATTCGCAACTTATCGGTTACAAAATAAATTTAACACAAAAGAAATTTGAAGTTACAATAGCATAACAGGCACTTACGCAAGCTATGGTATATGGTTTCACAAGAAATGTGTTGAATCACCCGGATGCATTGTTTAGTGCACAAATGTACAAACTTATGATGTAACCGCACGAAAAGACATTGAACTAATGCTGCATTCACGCACTACAAGCAGCGAGGAAAGAATATCATCAACATAACCACACCATTGCCCTTTTTCATTAGATTCAAGCAGTTTGGGTTGTCGTAAGAGTGATGAGAATCAAATATTCATAAACTTAGATAAATGTTTTTCACGCTTTTGCATAGATTTCATTGGGATATGTCAGGTTTACTAGAGAGATTACATTATATGTGTGATTTTCACCTTTTATTTGTTTTGTAGGAAAAAAGGGTTGAAAAACAATTATCTTGGAGCTCATAACTTTTGATGCAAATGTCCAAATGAGATGATTCAAGATGCTATGGAAAGATGAGAAAGAGAGAAAAACTTTCATGAAGGAAGTTTTCCCAAATTCCAGAAGCAAATGGACCAAAACTGGACAAAATCAGAACAGCGCAAAACAAGGAAGTCCAAACTCGAAGGTTTGGACATGCAACAGTCCTCTATGACAAAAGCTGAATGTTGCATTTTACTCCCTAATGTTTTGGAAGCTTCACAAGTGTGCTAACGTCCCTATAGCTATAAATACCCCATGTCTGCAGAAACAAGGATGTAATATTTGGTTAGGGTTTAGTTTTGAATATTTACACATTTTCCCCAATCTTGAGGGGATTTTCCTAGAGGCTAGGGTTTGGCATTTTGTGGCTCTTCAACACTTCAATCTTGGATTTACTTTGGCTTGCTAAGTGTGGTATTTGTTGGTTTCATCACTCTTTTGATTAAGGAAGTATTTCTTACAAATTGTTTATGCTTTCAATGGTTAATTCTCTTTGTGATTGTTGGTTGTTTGAAGCCATGAGAGGCTAAATTATATTGGGTGATTCTTGGTGTTTGATGTATGGATTAGGTTTATTTTGATTCCTTGTGGGTTGTAGAGTGATGGGCTTGCATTAATTGAAGTTTTCCTACTTGTATTTAATGATTAGCATGCATTGAATTGTGGCCACATTTAGTGTGTGTCTCGGTGTTCATGTGTGTTTTAGAATATATATGAATTTAGACCAAAAGTGGGAAAAACTACCTAACATTCTTTAGCTTTAGGTGTTTGAGACAAGGAACAACTACCAAATGAGATTAATTGTGCACTAAAATTGTGTGGAAGCCATAGGTTTTAGTGTGCAAAGGTAGAAGTGAGACAGAAAGGAGATCTTCTATTCTATCATTCCATTGAGACCGAAAGGAGATGTGGAGTGAAAAATAGGTGGCTTTCTTAGATTAAACACTTGAATTAGGGAATGTGAAGTAGTTGGCTAAAACATCTAGGGCTAGAATTGTGCAGTAGAGTTGTGTGGAAGCCATAGGCACTAATGTACTCTAGGTGAGGATGAGACCAGAAAGGAGATTCCTCATTCTATAATTTCAATGAGACCGAAAGGAGATTTGGAGTGAGCGGATGTAGCCACTTAGTTAAGATGCCCTACACTTTCGGTTGCCCTTAGGAGTCAAAGTAACCAAACCTGCATTGAACCAAGGATCACCCTCCTTCCTCATTTGTTAATTTCTCTTTGATTAAGTTGAACTCGTCAACTTAATATTTAGATTTTAATATTCTCTACTATATGCATACTTTTATGCATGTTTCTTAGCTAAATATCACTCTTTACATCATTCCTTAGCAAATAATTAATTGCATTTAAATTCGTGTATTGTCCCCTTCCCCGTGGAAATCGATCCTATTCTTTACTACAATAGATTAAGTGAGGTTTAGGTGTATATTTGTGTGAGTTTGAGCTATAATTTGACGACTTTTGCACACACCGATTCCGTTCACCAAATTTTGGCGCCGTTGCCGGGGAAGGGCAACGAAACTAAGTTTTTAAGTGTTATAATTGTTTGTTAGCTTTGTGTTTTTGTATATATTTGGAAAAGATTTGTTTGGTTTGTGTATATTTTCGTTTTTTTTAGCTTTATTTTTTGTTTCTTTTTGTAGGTACATAATTTTTTTATTTTGTGGTGCATGCCCCGCACTCGATCACAAGGGAGTATGGAATTCACTGTTGATTTGGAACTTGAGAATAATTTGAGAAGAGGAAGAAGAAGGGTGGAACCAAACATAATGGCCGAACAAGAACAACAACAAGGAGGAAGATTGTTTGGGGAATTCTTTGAGCCAAGGTTCAACAACCGTGTGGGTGTTTGCCCTGTTGAAGCTGAAAGCTATGAAATTCCACCCCAACTCATAAGTTTAATTCAACAAGGTGCAATATTTCAAGGGTTAGAGAATGAAGATCCTAACGCACACATAAAGGCATTCCTCACCCTATGCAACACATTCAAGTTGAATAATGTGCCTCAAGATTCCATCCGGCGTATCCTCTTCCCATTCTCTCTACGTAGTCATGCCATGTCATGGTATGATGCTATTGGTGGTGAACAAATTGCTTCTTTTGAGGAGTTATGCAAAAAATTTATCACAAAATACTTTCCTCCTTCAAAGATGGACCGGTTGAGGATGGCTATCCACCAATTTAGACAATATGATGGAGAGAGTTTTGGTGAAGCTTGGGAGAGGTTCCAAGAAATGTTGAGAAGGTGCCCGAACCACATGATGGAGGAAGGGTACGAATTGTAGTTATTTTACAACGGGCTTACAGTGGAATCGAAGAGTAATGTGAATGCCAGCGCCGGGGTTCTTTGAAAGATAAACCGGTTGAAGGCGTGCGAGATTTATTTCACAGGATAGCTGATAATGGGTGCTCAGGGCCAAGTACAAGAGATTTGCCACCAAAAAGACAAGGCGGATTCTTAGAAACGGATGCCGGCACGAACATTGGTGCTCAACTGGCTGCATTAACAAGCAAGATTAGTTCAATGGAGGCAAAGATGAATGTGAAGTCAGTTTTAATGTGTGGCCTTTGCCAAGGAGATCATCATATAGATCAGTGTGACTTGCTCAGGACCGAACCCGTTAACTACATGAAGAATTTTGGGCAACAAGGTAATTACAACCAAAATTGGGGAAACAAAGGTAGTTATCAAACAGGGAATCACGGTTGGAGCAACCAAGGAGGCAATCAAAATTGGAGCAACCAAGGAAACCAAGGAAATCAAAGTTGGGGAAATTCGGGGCCATCATCATCTAATGCACCAAGGCAACCTCCAGGCTTTGGGAACCAAATGAATAATCTTACGGACAAGAAGTCGAGTTTTGAAAAACTAATGATAAAGAAGATGGAAGAAATGCAGCTTGGGATGAAAGAAATCCAGCTTGATGTGAGAACTTCCACAAATAAGACAGAAAAGATTTTAGAAGACCATTCCATGAGGTTGAATTTGCACGAGACCACGATGAGAAATATTGAGGTAAAGCTGGGGCAGCTAGCTAATGATATTCACCGGAGACCTATGGGTACACTTCCAAGTGACACCGAGGTCAATCTCAAGGGTAAGGAGCAATGCAAAGCGGTGACCCTTAGGAGTGGTAAAGAATTGGTGCATGAAGGAAGTGAGGTTAAAGGGAATGGAATGGCTCAAGAAGAAGATGAGATGAAAATGGCAGCCCTAGAAGAAAGTCAAGAAAGTGAAGTTGCACCCAAAGAAGAGAAAAGAAACGGAGATCGGGACAAAGGAAGAAAAGGGCCGTCCAGCCCTTATAATTTTGAAGATTTACCACCACCACCACCTCCATTCCCACTTAGACCAAGGAAGAAGGCGGAAGGAAACAAGCACTTTGAGAGATTTATTGAGGTGATGAAAAAAATACATGTCAACATATCCTTGGTAGACTTACTCACTAATATTCCCAAATACTCCAAGTTTCTTAAGGAGTTAATTTCAAACAAGGAGAAGCTAGAAGATGAAGGGGTGATTGCCTTAAGTGAAAAGTGCAGTTGCATAATACGCAAAGATTTGCTTATTCCAAGGAAGATGAAGGATCTGGTAGTGCACCATCCCATGTGATATAGGGGCAAGGCATTTTCAAAAGCCTTGCGTGATTTAGGCTGGAGTGAGTTTAATGCCGCTTTCTATTGCTCTAAATATTGGCATGGGAGATGAGATGAAAGAGACTCATGTCACCCTTCAATTAGCAGATAAATCCTTGGTGAAGCCAAATGGGATTCTTGAAGATGTTTTGGTGAAAGTGGACAAATTCATCTTTCCAGTGGATTTCATAGTTTTGGATATAGAGGAGGATGATGAGGTGCCCTTAATTTTTGGACGACCATTCCTGGCAACCGGTGATGCAATTATTGGGGTAAAAGACAAAACCATCACTTTCCGGGTCAATGGAGAAGAAGTGGTGTTTGATGTGAATTATGCAATGAAATACCCGAGGGGTAATCTGGACTGCTTCTGGATAGATATAGTTGATGAATGTGTGGGTGAGACTCTAAAAGAAGGTATTGTTGAGAATTCTGTTGAAGATGAGTTCATCGATGAAGAGAAAGGGGAAGAATTTGAAGTGGTAGAAGTAGACCAAGTGTTGCCGGTGGCTAGTAGTAATGATAAGTTGAAACCATCCATTGATGAGCCGCCCAAACTTGAGTTGAAACCTTTGCCCCCGTATCTAAAATATGCATTCTTGGGAGAGCACGAAACATTGCCCGTAGTGATATCATTTTCCTTGAAACCTGAACAGGAGACAAAGCTTTTAGAGGTTTTGAGCACTTTCAAGGAGGCCATTGGATGGACCATAGCGGATATTAAGGGTATAAGCCCCTCGATTTGCATGCACAAAATTTTGTTGGAGGAGGATGCAAAACCTGTGAGGGAGAGACAAAGGAGGTTAAATCCTATGATGATGGAAGTTGTAAAGAAGGAAGTGGTCAAATTGCTAGATTTTGGGATAATTTTTCCGATTTCGGATAGCCAATGGGTGAGCCCAGTCCAATGTGTTCCAAAAAAGGGTGGAATGACGGTAATCATGAATGAAGACCAAGAACTAATTGCCACAAGGATTGTGAATGCTTGGAGGGTTTGTATGGATTACCGAAAGCTCAACAAAGTCACAAGAAAGGACCATTTCCCCTTGCCATACCTGGATCAACTCCTTGACCGTTTGGCTGGATGCCTTTTCTACTGCTTTCTAGATGGTTATTCCGGATATAACCAAATTTCCATAACCCCAGAAGACCAAGAGAAGACTACCTTTACTTGCCCCTTTGGTACTTTTGCTTTTAAAAGGATGCCGTTCGGGTTATGCAATGCCCCTGCCACCTTTCAGCGATGTATGACAGCTATTTTTTCTGATATGGTGGAAGATGTCATCGAGATCTTCATGGATGATTTTTCAGTTTTTGGGGATTCTTTCGATGTCTGCCTCAATAACCTCAAGTGGGTGCTAAAAAGGTGTGTTGACACAAACTTGGTGTTAAACTGGGAGAAATGTCAATTTATGGTGCAAGAGGGAATTGTGTTGGGGCACAAAATTTCGTCTAAAGGCATGGAAGTTGATCAAGCAAAGATTGAAGTAATAGAAAAGTTGAGCCCCCCCACTTCAGTTCGAGGAATTAGAAGTTTTCTTGGCCACGCAGGGTTCTATAGAAGATTCATTAAAGACTTCTCCAAGATAGCCAAGCCACTTTGCAATTTGTTGGAGAAGGATGTGGCTTTCAATTTTACTGAAAAATGTATGGAAGCATTTGAAATGCTGAAAATGAAGTTGGTGCATGCTCCTATTATGGTCACACCGGACTGGACTCAACCCTTTGAAATCATGTGTGATGCAAGTGATCTAGCTGTGGGGGCAGTTTTGGGCCAGAGAAGAGAACGGCTTTTCCATGCTATATATTATGCGAGCAAGTTGTTGAACGAGGCTCAATGCAATTATACAACTACTGAAAAAGAAATGCTCGCGGTGGTATATGCATTGGATAAATTCCGATCATACATTTTGGGGGCTAAAGTGGTGGTGCACACGGACCATTCTGCACTCAAGTACCTTATGCACAAGAAGGAGGCAAAACCGAGGTTGATCCGTTGGGTGCTTTTGTTGCAAGAGTTCGATTTAGAGATCAAGGATAGAAAAGGAACGGAAAATCAAGTGGCTGATCATCTATCTAGAATTGAAGATCCTAAGTTGGGAGAAAAAGATGCTCATATATTGATCAAAGACTCTTTTCCAGATGAGCAAGTGTTTTTTGTAAACGCATGTGGCTTGAGCAAAGAAGATTGTGAAGTGTTAACCCAAGTGCTCGCGGTGAATGAATCTATGGCACGACCTTGGTATGCCGACATTGCTAATTTTGTGGTTTCAAGGAAAATGCCTCCAAATTTTTCTCAACAGCAAAGGAAGAGATTAAGGCATGATGCCTCATTTTATCTATGGGATGATCCGTTCTTGTTCAAAATGTGCTCAGATCAGCTAATTAGAAGGTGTGTGCCGGAAGTGGAGCAAAAGTCTGTTTTGGAAAAATGCCATGAGTCCCCGTATGGAGGCCACTTTAGCGGGAAGAAAACAGCTTTGAAAGTGTTGCAAAGCGGTTTTTATTGGCCCTCACTTTTCAAGGATGCTCATACTTGGTGCAAGAGATGTGATCGATGTCAAAGGATGGGTAATCTTACATGGAGGAATGAAATGCCCCGTAATAATATGATTGAGGTTGAGATTTTTGATGTTTGGGGTATTGATTTTATGGGGCCTTTCCCACCATCGTTTGGCAATTCTTATATTTTAGTGGCCGTGGATTATGTGTCAAAATGGATAGAGGCCGTGGCATTACCTCATGATGATGGCAAGAGTGATGAATTTCATGAAAAGAACATTTTCACTGCTTTGGGGTGCCAAAGGCAATTGTAAGTGATGGAGGAACTCATTTCGCAATAAGGCATTTGAGGGCCTTTTGACAAGTTATGGAGTTAATCATAAAGTTGCCACCGCTACCATCCTCAAACTAATGGCTGTCAAGTGTCCAACCGAGATCAAGCGCATTCTTGAACGGGTGGTGAATATTTCAAGGAAGGATTGGGCTAGAAAATTAGATGATGCTTTGTGGGCTTCTGGACGGCATTTAAAACTCCTATTGGTGCATCTCCATATCGGTTAGTGTTTGGAAAAGCATGCCACCTCCCGCTTGAAATAGAGCATAAAGCATTTTGGGCTCTTAAGTCTTTAAATTTGGATTATCAAGGTGGAACTGAAAAAAGGCTTATGGACGTCAATGAATTGGAGGAATTCCGGTTGGAGGCATATACCAATGCATGCATTCAAAAGGAAAAGGCAAAGCAATGGCATGATAAAAGGATCATTCCTAAAGAGTTCCATCCCGGCCAAAAGGTTCTCCTCTTCAACTCTAGGTTGAAGCTTTTTCCTGGCAAGTTGAAGGCAAGATGGGGAGGACCATATGAGGTGGTGCATGTATATCCATATGGGGTGGTGGAATTGAAGGAGCAAGGTGCTAGTAACAGTTTTAAAGTGAATGGACATAGAGTGAAAGCATACTTGGGAGATGGCATTGATCAAAGCAAGGAGTGGGTATCTACCGTCTACCTAAAGTGAATTGTGATGAAATGCATTGAGTCGAGCCGGCGACGTTAAAACCAAGCGCTTTTTGGGAGGCAACCCAACCGTATCCTTTTGTTTTATTTTATTCCATTGTGTTTTGATTTGTTTTGCTTGTTTTATTTTGTTTTGGTTTTTGCTTTGTTTGTTTGGTTTTCTTTAATTTAGTTTTATCTTGTTTTATGTTATGGATTAATTGAGTGTTATATGTTCATATGAATGTAGAAATTAATTCATATAGGTTGCATGTGTGCTAGAAAAAAATGAGAAAATGTAAAAAAAAAAAAAAAAAAAAATTTGGGTCATTGACTAAACTTTTAACCATGGCGATTAAAACAACAAGTGGCCAGTTAAGGTAATGTAAGATCGCTGCTGAAACAAAGACATGCCACGGTCTCAAGCCAAGGGTTATAACCCGTAGGCTAGCTTGCATATCCCTCATTTCTCTTCTCAATTTCACTCAATTTCTCTCAACCACTTCCAACCACATTTTGCATTTTACATTCTTCTTCAATTCTAATCCATCTTAAGTGATCCAAACACCTTTGTAAACACATTTCCACCATCAAATTCATCCAAGAATCCAAGGTATGTATGGTTGAACCTTTCAATTTTCATTACAATGGTGATTTTCAATTGCTTTAAATATGATTCCTAGTGATGAATATTGATTAGATATTGTGTAATTGGGTTTGTTTTGGCTGTTTGTTAAATGTTTAGGCTAGGGTGCTTGCTAATTTTGTGAAATTTCAAGTTTTTCACCATGCACATCATGTGTTTGACAAAATGCCTCAATGAGTTATTTTGGATTAATTGTCAATTTTTGTGTCTTCATTGATGAACTTTAACATAATGTTGCATATGAAATTGAATTTTAAGTGAAAAAACTTGATGAATTCTTAAAACCTAGCATAAGCATGTCACCAATTAACAACAATTTGCAATATGTAGTTTATACTTTTGAGAGTTAATTGGGGGATTGTTTTTCGTAGGTCTAAGCCAATGGCATTTAGGCGCTCATCTAGTAAACGAAAACAATCCACGGCGTCCACTTCCCGGGCCGAGCCGTCTGATCAAACTGCCAGGGATCTCGCCATGCATGCCCTGCGAAGTCGCCCGATTGTGGCGGAGCGAGGCTTAACTGTAGAGCCACCATTGGACACCTATATCCGGAGGCATGGTTGGCTTATGTTTGTTGAGGCACGCCGATCTTTACGCGAAGGAGAGAGAGAGATTGTCCATAATTTCTATAGAGAACTCGCGGTGGCAACCACGGTCTCTAATAAGATCAAATATGATGGCGCCACCGTCAACTTCTCTCCAAGAACCATAAATGCATTATTCGAGCTACCTCCAGCCATTGATGACGAATACTCCCAGTTCATCCAGTTCGACTACGATATTGCGGAGATTACACGAGAATTGACTGGAAAGGAGCAACACCTTCTCTCGAATTGGACGTATTTGAAAAAGAACTTGTTCACACCGAAGGCCAAGCTACTGAATGCTTTCGTGAGTAGCAGACTAATGCCAACTATCATGAACTCCGAGGTGGCTCTGCGAGCATCATCGATATATGCCATCGAGAGGCATGTCACGACGTGGCAAAGTAATAAATCCAGAAATCCATTTAGCCGTCGACTCACCAAAGAAGAATCAATCCTTGGGATTTCCGTCGCTCATTACAACGCTATGCTTCAAAACAGCATTGATCGTTGGGGATTTCAACCGTATGGATTGCATTCCTTTGAAGGTCGACCTCAAGTTCAAAGATTTCCAAAAGGGAGCGGGGTCGCAAATTGAGTCGTCAAGCAGGATGGCCATACAAGATGAGGAGGACAGTGAAGAAGAAGATAGTGAGGGATGTGATGATGAAGATAGAATGGTTAGGTTGGAGAGAAGTGTGCATGATCTCCAAGACACAACTCAAAGGTTGGAGCAGCAAGTAGGCGATCTTCAAGGCACGATGCAAGACTTCCTACAATTCCAAGTGGCTTTCATGCAATATATGGCAAGTGGACAAGAAGTCGACCCACCAACTTATCCAAGGCCACCGCCACCTCCGCACCAACCGTGAGTTCATGTGGGAAAAGGGAAGAAGATTTCTTTTACTCTTTTGAACATCTTGTGGTATTATGAGTAGTTGATTAGATTTGAGTTGAGATTGGAAATGAAGCTTGTGAATGTTTTCTTTTGTGTTTTATGTTTTTGCATTTCGTGGTAAAGTTTATTTTTTTTTTTTTGTTTATTTTGTGTTGTGAATTTTGTTAATATAGCTTCTTAATGTGCAACAAATCTTAAGTTTGGGGAGATGCGAATAGGTAACATGCTTTAAGTCATTTCACAATTTTGCAACCAAAAACATGTATTTTTTTCCCCACCCACACCACCCTTCCTCCATGCAGTCTTGACGCATTGAGGACAATGCTCATCTTAAGTTTGGGGGTGGAAAGTTAAAACTTTTGATGTAACCTAAGTTTGGGGGTTAAATACATGAGATTCCATGGGTGAAATTGACTTAAATTGAGGCTTTCATTGAAATATTCAAGGTGTTGCTTATTTTGTTTTTGGGAACTTTTGAATGATTGGCAAGTAATGGCTGAAATATGCACTACTTAAGAAACATTTTACCGACCAAATGCATGTGAGAAGTAAGAAAATGGAAACATTAGTCGATGATGAAAAATGTTGGACTGAGTAAGCATGGAATTTGTGATGCATGTCTTGTGACTCCTTGTATTTTCAGGAAAATTTTGCATATTAAATGGTGTTGTTACAGTGCACGTCAATGAGGAGTGTTTGTGAGATGTAGTGTAGTGATTATGATGCGGTTGCGAGTAAATGTAGTGCCCCTAGTCCACCCTAAAGTCATAGCGTTTCACTTCAAAAACTTGGAAGATGAATTAGGCTTGTTTATGAGATTTACAGTTTTGTTAAATAATGGCCACTCCGCTATGAGAATGCTCTTAGGGGATGTCCCCTAAGTGAACTCGTATGAGTGGTAGAAGTATAAAAAGCCGGAAAAACTCTTGGCATATATAAAAAAAAAAAAAAATTTGTAAATGAGTTAGGAAGTACCCTAAGTATAATGTCATGATGGTTGCTTAAATGTGATGAAGATTGCCTAGATGGTAGCATGACAACTTAGGGGAAAGAGGGAATAAAGAGTCTTAAGGATTTCAAGGAAGTGAAACTTTTCAATGAACTTTAGGGTCTACTAGTGGCACGATGTCGTGACTTCTATTCAGTTCTTGCATTGCATTGTTCATGAATATTTGCCTCCATCACACACACACACATCATTTAATGTGTGAAGATTAGTATAGAAAAACAAGAAAGAAAAGAGTCATGCACTACATTAGTACGTACTGAAATTGTCTAACTCGGAGACATTAAGATGTTTCCATTTTTTTTAGAAATCTCAATGTGCATTATTCGGTATAATGGGGCAACGAGTGGTTGCCTAATTAAGCTAGTACTTGCCAACATCAAGAAAAAAAAGGTGCTAATCGAATATACATGTTCTCAATGAATACATTCCACATATTGTTGCTATCGTAGAAAATTGCTTGGGGACAAGCAATGGTTCAAGTTTGGGGTATTTGATGAGAATCAAATATTCATAAACTTAGATATATGTTTTTCACGCTTTTGCATAGATTTCATTGAGATATGCCATGTTTACTAGAGAAATTACATTATATTTGTGATTTTCACCTTTTATTTGTTTTGTAGGAAAAAAGGGGTTGAAAAACAATTATCTTCGGGAGCTCATAACGTTTGATGCAAATGTCCAAATGAGATGATTCAAGATGCTATGGAAAGATGAAAAAGAGAGAAAAAACTTTTATGAAGGAAGTTTTCCCAAATTCCAGAAGCAAATGGACCAAAACTGGACAAAATCAGAACAAGGCGCAAAACAAGGAAGTCCAAACCCGAAGGTTTGGACCGCAAGCTGTTAAAACAACCGCCATGGTGCTTAGCTAGCAACAGGAGATCGCCGCATGTCCTCTGTGCCAAAAACTGAACGTTGCATTTTACTCCCTAATGTTTTGGAAGCTTCACAAGTGTGCCCTAACGTCCCTATAGCTATAAATACCCCATGTTCTAGAAACAAGGATGTAATATTTGGTTAGGGTTTAGTTTTGAATATTTACTCATTTTCCCAATCTTGAGGGGATTTTCCTAGAGGCTAGGGTTTGGCATTTTGTGGCTCTTCAACACTTCAATCTTGGATTTACTTTGGCTTGCTAAGTGTGGAATTTGTTGGATTCATCACTCTTTTGATTAAGGGAAGTATTTCTTACAAATTTCTTATGCTTTCAATGGTTAATTCTCTTTGTGATTGTTGGTTGTTTGAAGCCATGAGAGGCTAAATTATATTGGGTGATTCTTGGTGTTTGATGTATGGATTAGGTTTATTTTGATTCCTTGTGGGTTGTAGAGTGATGGGCTTGCATTAATTGAAGTTTTCCTACTTGTATTTAATGATTAGCATGCATTGAATTGTGGCCACATTTAGTGTGTGTTCTCGGTGTTCATGTGTGTTTTAGAATATATATGAATTTAGACCAAAAGTGGGAAAAACTACCTAACATTCTTTAGCTTTAGGTGTTTGAGACAAGGAACAACTACCAAATGAGATTAATTGTGCACTAAAATTGTGTGGAAGCCATAGGTTTTAGTGTGCAAAGGTAGAAGTGAGACCGAAAGGAGATCTTCTATTCTTTAATTCCATTGAGACCGAAAGGAGATGTGGAGTGAAAAATAGGTGGCTTTCTTAGATTAAACACTTGAATTAGGGAATGTGAAGTAGTTGGCTAAAACATCTAGGGCTAGAATTGTGCATTAGAGTTGTGTGGAAGCCATAGGCACTAATGTACTCTAGGTGAGGATGAGACCGAAAGGAGATTTCTCATTCTATAATTTCAATGAGACCGAAAGGAGATTTGGAGTGAACGGATGTAGCCACTTAGTTAAGATGCCCTACATTCGGTTGCCCTTAGGAGTCAAAGTAACCGAACCCTTGCATTGAACCCAAGGATCACCCTCCTTCCTCATTTGTTAATTTCTCTCTTTGATTAAGTTGAACTCACAACTTAATATTTAGATTTTAATATTCTCTACTATATGCATACTTTTATGCATGTTTCTTAGCTAAATATCACTCTTTACATCATTCCTTAGCAAATAATTAATTGCATTTAAATTCGTGTATTGTCCTTCCCTGTGGAAATCGATCCCTATTCTTTACTACAATAGATTAAGTGAGGTTTAGGTGTATATTTGTGTGAGTTTGAGCTATAATTTGACGCACTTTGCACACACCGATTCCGCTCACAAAGAAGAAATGGCTGGATTCAGAGGATCCTCGTGATTAGGTTCTGCAACAATCCAAGGCCCAATAAGTGATACCATGAAGCAACACATTATATAAGCATTGCCAAATGAAAATAACAAAGTACCGTGAAAAGATGAAAAGGCCATAGATGATTGTGTTTATGCTCAAGACAGTTTCCAATCTTCGAAGGATGTTCAAGCAAACATTTCCTTCCAAGTCAATGTTAGGATGATAAAACCTGCAAGATTCCATTAATGAACTCTACATTAAAATGACATGACAAGCGGATAAGTACTAGAAGATAAAGAGTATTTTAGGAAATGAAGAAGCGTATACATCATACATTATTTTGTGGACTTTGTGGACGTCAATCATTGGGGCACTTTTTCTTGTTTTGGCATTTCACAATCAATTCCATTACTTCTAAAACTTGTAGAAGAAACGACACATCCTCAACTCATGCATAATCCAATAAAGTGATTGATTACCTCCAATATAGCTACAAAGATGTCAACTAAATAAAACAACAGAGATGTTGATATGAATCCAACAAGATTGAAGAGGCTCAACTCAAGCATGATGACAAGGGCTAGAACAAAGAAAATGAAGGAAGCTTTGAATGGACTCATCCAAACAATCCGAAAGGATGGGGAGAAGACCACGATTGATAAAACCGTATTTATTAATTTACTAGGTGTAATTGGATCTTGTTAATTAGAATTTTGGAGCCAAATTCCAATTTGTGGCCATAATGGGTTTGGCTTGACTATTATTTTCTTAGAACCCCTTAGGAACATTGGGCTTAGTCTTAATTATATGGTAATTTGAGTCATGTAGCCCAAAGAGTTATGTAGCCCATTTGGCCCTAAAGAAACCCTAGCTTGAGCAACC
Organism: Gynochthodes officinalis; assembly: GCA_020080225.1. Lineage (NCBI taxonomy): Eukaryota > Viridiplantae > Streptophyta > Magnoliopsida > Gentianales > Rubiaceae > Gynochthodes > Gynochthodes officinalis. The sequence goes on from CM034624.1 coordinate 12,839,555, forward strand.
CTAATTAGGAACCCTAGCTTGTATCTTTATAGTGGCGTGGCCTCCTTGGAGGGCAGATTTTGATGAATAAAAATTTGGTTCTTGACATTACAAGCTTGAGAGAATTGCTCTAGTTTCGTAATTATTGCAAATTACACAAATTCGAATTTGTGTGTTTGTTGTTCTTGATTTCCTAGATTTGTTCCCTAGAAACTCTGATTCCATCCTTCAATTGATTCCAAGGTTTCTTGATACGGGTTATCAAGGGGTTGAGGACCTATTCCATCTTCAAGGAACATACCAACTCCAAGGAAGAATTTTCAGCTTGGGTAGATCCAAGGAATTTTATGCCATTGGTATCGTGAGCAAGTCTTGGTTCCCAATTCATATCTTTTCTTTTACCGCATAAAAAAAATTCATCATCATTGGTATGTTCTTTATCTCCTCAATCTTTTGTTGTTCAATATCATCATCATTGGTATGTTCTTGTATTGATGAAGCAAATTCTGCTTTTGTATTGATGTGTTGGTTTCCTTGTTCCAAAATATTAGACAAAACCGCATTTGCTTTCTTGATGAATCCATACCTTGCTGAAATTGTTGTTTATGCCTTATCAAATAAAAAAAAAAAAATTGTGCTTGATCCAATTGTTGTTTATACCTGCTGAAATTGAAGAAAAAATCGAGTTCCTTGTTGGAACTTGAGTAGAAAACTTGAGGCGACAGAGGTGGTCTTAGCGTTATTTTTTTGCCCCCCAAAGTCCCAACGGACGGCCTTTGGCCGCCTTCTTGTAGATCTCTCCGAGAGCTTCGATTTGAGTACTTACGGAGCAAAATCCGACATCGGAGTAGAAAGTTATGACCTTTTGAAGTTAGCATGCCAAAAATCCTTTTCTGATTTCGGAAAGACAGATTATACCTTTCAAGCCTCTCAAATTGATTGTACTTTGCATTGTTTCCAGTTTGTGATTAGCCTTTTACTTATCCAAATACATCCCTTATACATCCCTTATACCATATTTTGAACCCAAAATGTTCTTGACCAATTCGAATTTGGAAGAAATGAAACCGCAATACAAGCTACTTTGTCCAAATTTCCTTTCTTCAAGTGTCTTGAATTGTGATCTGAAAATTCTGAAATTATTGTGATCCGAAAATTCTGAACTTTTGTGTGTTTCACTGATTTTTCGTGTAGATTCTGATTTTGCAATCAGTTTGTCCGAATTCCTTACCAAAAAATTCGAATCCTTGTGTTTTGGTACTGCTTTCATTGTATTCCTTAGATTCATTCTAATCTCATTGTCCACTTGCATCACCTTGTTGTAAATTCCTTTGTGTAATATTGAGTTGTGGTCCAAAATTCTGAAATTTTGTGTGTCTCACTGGTTTTTCGTGTAGATTCTGATTTTGCAATCAGTTTGTTGAATTCCTTACCAAAAAATTTGAATTCTTGTGTTTTTGGTCTGCTTTCATTGATTCCTTAGATTCATTCCAATCTCATTGTCCACTTGCATTACTTTGTTGTAAATTCCTTGTGTAATATTGTTTGAGTAAGAATAGAAACAGAAGAGCAAATTGAGTGGTGTGAATCCATCCCTTCACTTATATAAGCCGAGTACTCAAACACTTGGTGAGTAAATTTGGGAATTGGGAAGGAAGTGAGGACTTATAAACTGCTTTATTTCCTTTGCTAACCTTTGGCTATAATGGAGGCAACCACCACCACCAGGGTTCTAAGGAATCCTATGAGGAGATGTTAGCAAAATTTTACACTTTGGTTTCGTGTTTGCAACAGAAGTCAAGGAGCTCAAAGTGAGAGCCGAATCCTCTCGATCTACAAAGACCACATATGGCCATGATAATGATGATGAAGCCTTGAGGCATTTCAGGAAGTCAATACTCTCTAGAATTGATTCCAATTTAGGATGTATCAAAATGAAAATTCCTCAATTTTTGGTAAGCAAGATCCTGAAGCTTTCTTTGAATGGTCCGATAAAATTAAAAGTATTTTTACAAAGGTACAACTATTCGGAGAAAAGAAGGTCAAGCTAGGTGGTTGAATTTGCGGGATACGCCCGTAACTGGTGGACTAAAATTCAGGCCGAAAGGAGGCGTGATGAAGAAGGGCCTGTTCGTACTTGGGCTGAATTGAAAAAGCTCATGAAAAAGCGGTTTGTCCCACATCAATACTACAGGGAGATGTTCAACAAATTGCAAAACATCACCCAAAGAAATAGGACTGTGGAGGATTATTACCAAGAGTTGGAGACTACGATGCTTCGAGTCAACATTCAAGAAAACAGTGAAGCTACCATGGCTCGATTTCTAGGAGGACTAAGGAGAGATATTGCCCACATTGTTGAGATGCAGGAGTATGAAGATTTGAATGACATGTATCACAAGGCAATGAAAGCTGAGAGGCAGCTTAAGGAAAGGGGTGTCCGAACCTTTTCAACCCCACAGACTTCAAATTCAGACACTTTGAAGTCTACATGGCCTAAGAAGGATTTAAGCACCGACTTCCAAAGGCCGCAACTCCTAGTACCTCAAAACTTCTCCAACCGTGGTTCCAAACTATCAAAAATCAAGTGAAATGAGAAAACCAGCCAGGGAGGTTACATGCTTCAAGTGCCAAGGTAAGGGACATTATGCACGAGAGTGTCCTAATGCTCGAATTATGGTTGTCAGAGGTGATGGCACGATCGAAAGTGAGTGAATATGGAAGCAACTATGATGATATGCCACCACTTGTAGAAAATGGGAATCTGATGAAGATGTTTTTGGCCCTGATGAAGGACCACCTTTGGTGACTATGCGATCTTTAAATGTTCAGATTAAAGAGGAGAACAATGTACAACGCCAGAATATCTTCCACACTAAATGCACCATCAATGAGAAGGTATGTATACTTGTTATTGACAGTGGTAGTTGTACTAACATTGCTTGACTTTGCTTGTAGATAAACTAAAATTGCCCACACTTCGCATCCACATCCATACACGTTGCAATGGTTCAATGAGAGTGGAGAAGTGAAAGTCACAAAACAAGTCTTGGTAGATTTTTCACCAACAAATACAAAGATGAAGTTTTGTGTGATGTGGCTCTCATGCAATTTGGTCACCTATTGCTTGGTAGACCTTGGCAATTTGACAGGATGCTTCCTACAAAGGGCCAGTAATAGGTACACTTTCTTTGTTAATGGTAGAAAAACTACTTTACTACCTTTGTCGCCTATTCAAGTTTACGAATCTCAATTACATTTAAAGGGCTAATTTCAACAAATGATGAAATTGAATTCTGCACTACCCGTGAGAAAAGAAAGAAAATTTGAAAATTCTAAGCCTAAGCAATATGAGTTAAATGAAATAGAACACATTGAGAGGAAGAGAGTGACTCAAGTAAATAAGAAACAACCAAATTTTTATGCAAATGTCCGACATGTTGATAATTGTCTGCATACTAATCGTGTTTTGTTTCTTCCTAAGTGTTGTGAATCTAATGTTCTACTTAGTGCTGACTTGCCATCCAACCTACCGGTTGAGATTTCTAACATATTGCAGGGATTCCGAGATGTATTTCCTGACGAGCTACCAGCCGGATTGCAGCCCAAAAGAGGAATTGAACATCTAATTGATTTCACACCGGGCACAAACATACCAAACAAGCGCAAGGCTGACTTTGTCCAGAAGTTACATGAGCAGTTCATGAATATTGAGAAGATGAATGAATCCTATGCTCGAAATGCAAACAAGGGTCAAAAGAAAGTCACTTTTGAACGGTGAGATTGGGTGGGTTCATATGCGCAAGGAAAGGTTTCGATCTGAGAGATCAACAAAATTGCATCCACGTGGAGATGGACCTTTCCAAGTTGTCGCAAAATCAATGACAGCTTACAAGATTGACCTTCCAGGTAAGTACAATGTAAGTACTACCTTCAATGTTGCTGAGTTGTCTCCTTTTGAAATTACAGATTATGATGATCTGGATTCGAGGACGAATCCTCTCGAAGAAGGGGGGACTGATATGAATCCAACAAGCATTGAAGAGGCTTCGAACTCGAAGCATGATGACAAGGGCTAGAACAAAGAAAATGAAGGAAGCCTTGAATGGACTCATCCAAACAATCCGAAAGGATGGGGAGAAGACCACGATTGATAAAACCGTATTTATTAATTTACTAGGTGTAATTGGATCTTGTTAATTAGAATTTTGGAGCCAAATTCCAATTTGTGGCCATAATGGGTTTGGCTTGACTATTATTTTTCTTAGAACCCCTTAGGAACATTGGGCTTAGTCTTAATTATATGGTAATTTGAGTCATGTAGCCCAAAGAGTTATGTAGCCCATTTGGCCCTAAAGAAACCCTAGCTTGAGCAACCCTAATTAGGAACCCTAGCTTGTATCTTTATAGTGGCCGTCGGCCTCCTTGGAGGGCAGATTTTGATGAATAAAAATTTGGTTCTTGACATTACAAGCTTGAGAGAATTGCTCTCTAGTTTCAGAATTACTTGCAAATTACACAAATTCGAATTTGTGTGTTTGTTGTTCTTGATTTCCTAGATTTGTTCCTAGGAAATTGGATTCCATCCTACAAATGATACCAAGGTTCCTTGATACGGGTTATCAAGGGGTAGAGGACCTATTCCATCTTCAAGGAACATACCAACTCCAAGGGAAGAATTTTCAGCTGGGTAGATCCAAGGAATTTCACGCCGGATGTTCTGATAGTCACAAAGAATCAAGCACATCAAAAATAGGTAAACCAAAGGAATGACTTTTTATTTTTGATTAGGCCAATTAAATATCAACTGCTTCTCAACTTTGTCTTAACCTAGGAGAATAAGAGCTCATAAGTATAGTCTTACACAGTTTATGAAAGAAAAACAAAAGAACTGTCATATTATACAACTCTTGGCCATTTGCACTAACGGATTCAATTAAAAACTAGGATACAATTCAACTAGGGGTAAACAAAATCAGCTTGACTACATCTTTCAACATCCAAGCTATAAAAATTACTGAGATATACCTTTGATTCAGTGACTTCTCCATAGCTAGCATGCTCTTTTGCAACAAAGAACCAAATTAGAATTGATGCGAGCCTTCAATCCTCGCCACAGAAACTTATGTATATAAGTCACGATTCAAACGATAATAACAATCTAACAGCTTACTAGTGATTTTCAGCTAATTAACTGCATTCAACAAGAGACTAAAGGCATGGTTGGGAGACTTACCAAATTTGAACCATCACATCATAATTGAGTTACCTCTTATAAAGAAGTTACCACTTTATCCATCAATGTCAACAATCGGGTGCTCTTCATTTAGTCCTATTATTTCTACAATCAAACACAAAATAAAAGTTAGAGCCAACTAAAATTATTATGTCAAAAGTAAATGTTTAATTACAAATATCATCACCTGATTCGATATTCTCAAGCTCCTCTACGTACTCTTCCATGTTGAGAGGTTCATGACTTTTGCGCAACCAATCTTGTGCAGAAATCACAGCCTCTACCATTCTTGCAGACAGAGAGCTCCGGAAAGAGTCAAGAACACGACCTCCGGTACTAAAAGTTGATTCCGAAGCCACAGTTGACACTGGAATTGCCAATACATCTCTTGTCATCAGAGCAAGTGTGGGATATCTACGTGCATTTGCCTTCCACCAATTAAGTATATCAAATGATGTATCATTCCGGTCTACTTTTACATCAAGCAAATACACATCCAATTCCGTTTATCGATAACACTACTTGAATCATCATGCTCCTCAAAGATATAATGTATTCATATATGTAGCAACCCCAATTGCATTATCGATGTCAACATTCAACACATTGAAACCAACTGAGTATCTAAATCCTTATAACCCAATGTTACTGGACCATAAACATCAAACATTGCATACAAAGTGGTCTTCACTTTTCCTTTCAACTCCTCAGCTTGAATAGTATCATATACTTTATCAATGACCCAACAAACATGACTCAATTTATACCGAGGGTCAAGGATAACAGCAATGAAAATAAGCATGTTCATCTTGTCAAAATTTGTCCAATATTTATCAAATTTTGCCTTCATATTGATTGCTATCAAACTTAAATCATTACTATCACACGCATCATTCTAGAAAGAATGAATCCAATACCATAAATTTGTAGCATGTACTCAATTCGGTAACATATTGAGAGCCAAACAAGTAAACAGTAGTATCATAAAAAAATTTAAAAAAAGGCAACAAAGAAGCAGCATATCTCCAATCATAATCAGTTGGTATTTCATCATTCAACTCTGCCACAAATTTCTTGTCCACAGTTTCTAACATTTCAAAGGCTTTTTGAAATTTTATTGCTAATTTCAACATTAAATATGTGGAATTCCATTGAGTTTCCACATCTAAACTAAGCATGCATCTGCTTTCTATCTTTTTTATTTCCACATAAGATTTGAACTGTCGACTCTTAGCTGGAGAAGATTTCACATATTTAACGGCTGCTCTAATTCTAGATATATGTTCATTAAGATCTCTAAAATCTTCCTTCATAATTAAGTTCAAAACACGTGTAGCATATCTCATATGCAAATGATCCCCATTCAAAATTGTTCATTTCCAACTATTTAACTTCCTTTTCAAGTATTGCAAACCAACATCATTTGAACTAGCATTATCCATGATTCTTGTAAGGACCTGCTAATGCCCCATTCCAACAAACATCTTTCTATTGTTTTGCCAATTAACTCTCCACTATGATTGGCAATTGGACAAAAATTAATTACTTTTTTATGTAATGTTCAATTATCATCAACAGAATGAGCAGTCAAACACAAGTAATCAATATTTTGAATCAATCTCCACAAATCGATGTGAGACACACACTTGAAGTCAATTTTCCAAAAAATTGTTTCAACTTTCTCTTTTCTTCTAAAAAGAGTTTGTAACAATCCCTTGTTACAGTAGCACGCGAGGGAATATCAAAATTTGGCTGTATTTCATGAACAAAACTACGAAATCCCTCCTTTTCAACATGGCTAAAAGGTAATTCATCAATCATTATCATTATAGCCAATGCTCTCCTAGATCTTTCTTGATCAAATATAGGTATAGGAGATTTCATTTCCACCACTTTCATTTTTGTTTGATTTATAGAATGGAGACTTCCGCATCTAATTAGATGATTAGCTAAAGAACTAGTACTCAAGTTACTTGGACAAAATATCACATTCGACAATAAACACATGATGCTCTTCGCTCATTTTTAGAGAAACCTTCAAGAATATTATAATGGCTTTAAACCCATGATTTACTTAATTTCAGCTTACCCACACTGGTAGTACTTTTACCCTCTTGGGTGCTTGAAGTTTGATTTATCGGGAATTCCAAATTGCTCATCGCTCTCATTGACGAATATCATCTCCAATGCTTGACATCTAAAACAAAATAGGCACAACACACCATAGTCAAACTTTCAGCTCCAAACTGCTCCAAACTATCAAAAGCACGATTCTAAATCAAAACACAACCTAATAGCACAATTCTACAAAAAGAACACAAAGAACAAGCTATAGTCAACAGCTTACAAGTTTTGATAATGCTTTATTTTTGAGCCATTAGTCAAAAACAATAGTAGAAGCTTCTAAGTGGAAAAATTCAACCTTAGTACTTATATATCTGCAGAAATGGCCACAAGCACATCTCACTAAATAGAAATATCCAATAGACAAAGAAAATGCAAACTTTGATAAAGTTAGCAGAATGTAATACTCTGCGTTCTAAATTTTTGCATAGCCGTAACATTTCTTGTAGTAAATAGAATATTTTGGGCTTTTTTTTTAAATAAAACTATATTATTATGATATGTAGCTTTAAAATAATAGAACAAAAAGAAAGTATGTTTAGCATATAACTACAAAGTATATAAATTAATGTAAACAGTAATTAAAAATATATTTCATATGAAAATTATATTATATGGAAAATAAAATAGAATATATATATATATATATATATATATATATATATATATATATCATATGATTAATATATACATATTATAAAATGAAAACAAAATAGATGTTTAGGTTTATCTCCAAACGAGCTGAACCTCAATTTTCAATCTAATTAACCAAAAGTTGCTACCTAATTTGAAAACCTCACAATAATGGCATTCTAGAAACAGTTTGGTTAAGAAAACCAACCGTTAACCATTTAAACATAAACTGGTTTAGCGTGATTGCTATTTTTGGTTCGATTGAAACATGAACACGCTTAATTTTATATGCTACAGAGATTACGTTGAATATTTTCACACAAACGTGACTAGATGCCTATTATAAATTCAGTAATTACTAACTTCCCAAGGATACAACCAAATAATCTCTAGTTTCTACCAAACTATCAATATGAAGCATTGATTCCCATGACAATATGAAGCATTTTAACAAAGATAGCTAATTTATTAGGAAAGGTAGCAAACAACATTTTGGGATGCAAACTTCAGTCTTCACTCCAAATTCATTTCCTTTTTAACTTTCCAAATATGCTTACAGCTAACAAACGTGTTTGATAAGTTTCATGTGCTTCTTTACTTATGTTAACCACCAATTATGTCACAGAGACAACTAGGTTTAGAAATGTATGATCAAACCAATGAAACTAAACAATCTACAAAATACATTAATTTGACCACACATAATTGAAATGCAAGAGCCCTGAGCCCTTTCAAATGATGAAAACAATGCCTATTCTACATATCACACTTCAGATACTCAAATGAAACTAAATTTGAGTTAGATTCTCATTGAAATTGTTTAGTTTAAGAGCTGCTAAAGGGTACACAGATATGCCAACAATAGACAAACATATACTTACATCTAACGCTCGTTATAAGTTTAACTAACCACTATAAGTTCATGTGAGTAACCAAGTGGGTCTCGGTGTGCCTTTAAGAGTCCCTTTGCATCAAAATATGAATAAAACACACAAGTACTAAAATGTTCGAGCCATCAAAATATCAATAAAACCAGTAGATTTTGAACAAAAGATCATTCTTTTATGGCAAAATCAAAGGCTCTCTGTCTCTGTACAAAAGATCACGCACATATGACAAAATCAAAGGCACCATGTGCGGGACATGCATACAACCATGGATGACTAAACATTAATGTTCCAAAACCCAAACTTCTCATCTCCAGATAAAACCAGAGAAACCCATTACTCACCTCGCTCGGCATCTTGAACTACATTCCACAATATTTGGAAAATTGCAAATCACAAAATTTCGCAATTAACTTCAAAACCCACCAAAATTTTGCCTCAAATCCCATTAAGGCAACGAACAAAGAATGGAAATCAAAACCAAGAAGATCAACAAACCATTGCAAAACAAAAAGAAAAATCAATGGAAAAATAACATGCAGGGATGGCGGTGGGGCAAGACCTTGTTTTGTCAAAAACTTGGATAAGAAAGAGGGAATTAGGGTTTTTGGAGGGTTCCTCGGGTTTTGAAATTAGAGATATCTTTGAGTAGATAAGAAGAAGGAGAAGAAGAGGAAGACGATGTCGACCGCAGGAATGAAGTTTCCGAGCTACGGTAGGGAGAGGGACGGTCGGAAATCTAGACCGCAAATTGGCCGGAAACGAAGGAAGTCTAGATCGCAAATAGGTTGGAAACGAAGTCCAAAATCAAATAGTGATCGGTTCATTTCGATCAAATCGGATCGATCCGCCGATCCGATCCAACTAATTAAAAAAACCGCCTACTTAATCGATCCGATCCGATCCGAAATTTCGATGGGATCGGATCGGATCGGCGGATCGATCCGATCCGTGGGTTAAATTTGAAGATCCTAGCCTCATATCATTTTAATAACGATGAGAAGAAGAAGGCCGTTGACCTAATTAGGTCTTTGAAGTTTCCAGATGGGTTTGTTTCCAATCTCTCTTGTTACATTAAAAGAGGGAGATCCAATTGTCGAGGATGAAGAGTCATGACTTACCTCTTTGTCCAACTGATTATGCCTCTTGTTGTTAGGAGATCCTCACGAGAGAAGTGAGACATGTTTTGTATGAACTAAGTCAATTTTTGCAAAGATTGTGTGCACGGACAAGTTACATAGATGTTTTGGAGAAGGATGAAATGAAAATAGCTAATTTATTGTGCAAGTGGAGAGAATCTTTCCCCATCGATGTTCGACATAATGGTGCATTTGTCGATTCACGCCACATGAAGCATGGATAGTGGGCCACCGCAGATCAATGGATGTTTCGGTTTGAGAGGTATTGACACGATCTATTAAAGCTATTAAAAATTTTCCGTGTGTAAATAACACATATGCTTATTCACCGACTTGTTTGTTGGAAAATGGGCACTTTAAAGGGGTATGTGCATAACAAAATACGACTGAAGGATGTATTGTGGAGTGATACATAGACCATGAATGTCTGCAATTTTGTTCAATGTGACTGAACAACGTGGAGACCATATTCAATAAAAGAGAGAGAAACAATGAGGATATAGATGGTGTGGGTGAAATATCTGTTTTCTTTTGTAAGAGTCAACCAATTGGTATGCCGAATTATTGTGTTCTTAGCGACGCAGCGTTGGGAAATTTTTCACACTTTTATTATGGACAATTGTGAGGAAATAGAGAACCTAGTGCAGTGAGTCATATTATACATCTCCAAATTTTTTACATATATCCTGCACACCCATACATTTAATGATTCTATAATGTGACCAGAGAGCATAAGGTATTGCTGGTAGAACAAGGATATGAGAACGTGGATGATGGACATATCCACCAGTTTCCAGCATGGTTTCGTAATCGAGTAAGTGTCATAATATGCTTCAGAAAAAAAAAACATAGACGTGCATGCGAAGTTATATTGTGATAATAAATCAAAATGTACTGCTGCAGGTAACATCAAGCCCAGAAGTGTATGGTGAAGAAATCCAAGCGTTGGCGATCAGACCAATTAATCGAGTAAACCGGTATAGTGGCTGCTTGGTTAATGGTTACAAGTTTCACATCTTTAGCCGCGATGAAAATAGGAAAACTCAAAATAGTGGTGTAGTAGTGAAGGGTGAACATAGGAACAATATGATTGATTTTTATGGGGTACTACAATATGTGTTGGTAGTTGAGTACCTTGGATCTAATAATAAAGTTGGATTTTCCAGTGTAATTGGTTTAGGCTTAGCGATGCAAGTGGGATGCAAATTGATAGGGAAAGTGGCCTCACTAGTGTCAACATGTCTAGAAAATGGTATATAGAGCAGCCTTATGTGTTGGCATCTAAAGTTAAGCAAGTTTTCTATGTTTCGGACTTAAAACTTGGCGCCAACTGGCATGTTGTCCAAAATATTAGTCCACGAACATTGTACGATGTTCCCGAAAATGGTGAGGAAAGTGAAGTAGCAAATGTTTACCAGGAAGAAGAGTCAACTATTGATCTATTTATTGATTTGAATATGGATGTGCTAGAGTTGATGAGGGGTTCAGCCGCATTGCAAGTGGTTGATGGCTCGGTTGTAGGAGGTGATAGCAATACGAAAATATCATGAGGTGTTCGGGTGGATGTTGATTCATTCATTAATGATGAAGCTCTTGATTCGTCACATTCGCGGTCACGGAGGATGAGGAAAAGTGGGAAAATGATAGTAGTGATTCGAATAGGAGTGGTTTGTATGAGAATGAAGGTTTCAAATTAGCAAAGTGAATCGTGTGTCATTGTTGTGTTTGAAGTATATGTACAAAAAGGCCAATTATTTATTTTATGCACTTACATCAACTATTGAGGTGAGATTTATTACTTACGTCAATATTTATATGGATTTAGTAAAGTATATGTGAGGTTTGTTCCACGTACATACGGTGGGCATTTATAGTTATTTGCATGTTGAGGACTCCGTGATATTTGTGTTCTTTACTTGTAAAGATGTTCTAAAATTGCCCATGCCACATGCACATACTTAGACAATCGTAAATACTTACCATACAGTATACATGCTATGTTTGAATTCGTTGCATTTCCATGTAACTTTTCATCCTACTTGTATGTATATTTGTTTTTAACTTAAAGCATGGAAGTTAAGGATTTGTGACAAACAATAAACTAGTTTATTTGTACCGATCATTATGGACAACCTTTATGCAGAAAGGGTATTGTTCGACTTTAAATTATGCACAAAGTTGAAAATTGTTATTTCTCGAAGCGTGAAATCTTGTACTAATGTTGTTAAGTGGGTGTTAATGTAGTGATGGCTGCAGGGTAAAGGAGGAACAAGTAAAGGCAACCTATTCCTCGAACACCCGGAAGGACAACGCGGTTGATGAACACCTGCTGAAATACAAGCGGACCAAACCCTTCAGAGAAGTGCAAGACTCACGTCATAAGGCAACTCCAATTGTTCAGAACAATAGAGTGGAGGAGGCTCATTTGCACCAATAGCCCCAATATTCCAATTAGAGAAAGCACAAACATACTTCCACCAAAAGTTATTACTCTTAGAAGAAGTGCGCCCTTACACTCACAAAGGCAGCTCCGCGTTCAACCGAGATGAAGAAGAAGCGGATGATGGATTTCAAGCTCAGATGGAAATGTTCTTCAAAATCAGCAAGTTAAATGCGTTCCTTGGACTTGCTAGAGCCCACACATTCCCGAGATGACTCCATCCCAATGGCACGACAAAATATTGGTGGGGAAGTGGATCAAAGAAACAATGATGTGGTTGGAGGTGCTTTTACAATAAACAAGAGCAAGCTGGATCAACTTCGCGAGGTAAATTCTAATTATTGTGGGTGTAGTATGCAGTTTTAGTAAATGTAGTAGGGAGTCGTTTCACATTTCATTTATGGTTTTTGATTCGAATTTAAATGTGTTACTTCATTACTTCTTGGTTTTGAATTAAAATTACATAGGCACCTCCATTACAAGGGGACCCACGAGAAATCTGAGGGTTCAAAAACAAAGGGATGTAAGAGTTGTCATCGGTTGATAGCGTTCTGGTCGCTTAGTAAGGATAGATAGTCAAAAGTTGATCACAAAGGGTGGATGTATGGTCCGGCAATTTGCTAAGTTTGATGGTTACGGATGGAAAAAGCAAGACGAATAGTTAAGGAGGAATGATTGGCAAGTGCACGGTAAGATATTTTATGTGAAAGATTACATAACATCCCAATTGTGAGGATCGTATTGGTTGTTTATGCTTGTTGTGATGGCTTTTTTTTTTGGGATACTACAAATTTTGCATGCATTTTAATTTGCTGCATTGCTATGATTTGGCGCTTTGATATTGGTTAAGTTGCTCTGTTCATTTTGATAGCTTCTAACAGTGTGACAAGGTTTTCACGAATGTTTGCCACCCTTTAGGATAGCTATCCACAAAGGGTGCTATTAGAGCACCTTCCAATTGATTTGCATTATTTCTTTGTTATATGTCTTCTAATTATTTCATATGAATTTTCCCGAGTTGATAATGTAAACCATGCACGTCTAGGAGAACTCTAACTATGATGGCAATGCCTCAATGCAAAAAGCACTATTGAAGCAACTTGTAAGGCAATATAGCAATCGTCAATACAAGTTGTATATTCACTTCAAAATTCCCAAGCAAAGAGGATGCAATGAAGCATATTCCCACAAATGTCCCAGAAGATGATTGGATTAATCTCTGCCATTATTTTGATTCTGATGAGTTTAAGGTTTAGATCATTTATATGTATGAATTTCTGTTTCTCAAGTTTAGGTTCCCACAAGGCATGAAACACATAACCGAACCTCACTACATTTTCCCTCCAACGGACACTAAGCAAGTAGAAACAAGGAAACCGCGAAAAACAACACACCACCAGCTTGTTGGCTCGGTTGTCAATTTCAAGGACCGTGCATGAGTTCGTAAATATAGGCGGCTTGTAGTTGTTAATGTCATTTTTGATTCATACCAAAAAAGCGAAAATATCTAGTTGGTTTTATGTTTCATCTAATGTGATTATGGAAAATTTGTAGTGAAAGGATGGCAAGGAAGTCACTTATTGATTGCTATGAGATTTGTCATTTTTCAAAAGCAAAAGAAAATGGTCAATGACCAAGCAAAAAAACTATTGGTACCTTTTAATTCAAATCCTTCTCGCTTTTTCATTGCTATATTTCAATTTATGTTTCCGCTTTTGACATATTTTGTTGACTATGTGGGATGAGATGTGAGAGGAGGAGGCCACTCTTGCGATCCTGGCGAGATTTGCATTGACAAATTGCACAAACTACTTGGGCATAGTAGGGGTGTTTCTATGCCTACAAAGAGTATTGTGGTGGTGAAAAGCTACAATCCAAGTGGACCAACAAAGAAAAAGAGCTAATCCGCGGAGGAACATGCAAATGCGTTGTGAGAAAAAATTGCAACCCAAGAATGTGAGTTGAATATCTTTTGAAGGAAAAGCAAGATGGGATGCAAGCGCAAATGGAGACTTTGATGGCAGAGGTGCATCGATTGTCTAGAGCACGATCCGAGAGATAAGGTAAGGGTTTGTGTATTACTATAAGTTGCATGATTTTTTTAATGCAACTGGTTTTTGCTATTTTTAATTTCTGCACATTTCAGTCCACACAAATTGCTGCACATTTGAGTCTACATAAAGAGAAAATCTGCATTTCATTTGCTTTACACTGACCAATTATGTAAGTTTCAACCCAACACATATGTAATAACTCTGTTTGCTATCATGAGTTGTGGGGTTTCCAAATCTTGTGGCTCACACAATAATACATTTTAATCGTCCAAATTTTGCCAACCAAACAATCTTGTCCTTTGTGCACAATTCTAGATTGTTCATCAACTTCATTTGTGTGGGACAGAGACATTTAGCATTTCAAATATTGATTTATTTCTTTTCACACATATTGTAATTATTTAATTCAATCCCTTTGTGATTAGCGGTTGTAAAATGAAGTGGTTTCGATTGTAAAATTTGTTTTGTTATTTCTGTTCTTTTGTGATTAGCATTTGTAAAATGAAGGTGGTGAATTCATAAATTCTGTTTTCCTCTTGCCATTGTTCTTGTGGTGATTTCTAGCTAGTATGTTCTCATTCATGATTTACAGTTAGCGGTTGTAAAATGAAGGTGGCCAATTTGTAATTTATGTTTTCTCTTAGAAGAATCCAGTAGAACATTTCATTTTAGGTTTGCTTGAACTTTGAAATGTAATGTTCCTAACGTGGACTATTTGTTGTCTCACTTCTCTCTTCAATGCACTATGTATATAGTCCATATTTTTGGTTTAGTACTAATGGAGGCAAGTTACATACTTCTTTTAATTCACTAAGCTTGTGATGGGTTATGTGGACAAGTATGTCAAGGTATAAATGTATAACTATGGTTTGTTCTTGTATTTCTTTAGAATCATGGTATTATTAGATAACTAAACTATCCTCAGAATGAACTAACTTTTATGGTTTCTTCAAAGAAATTGATTTTTTCTTTTATGTTTTTAGTGAATCAATCTTCTCTACGCTTGGCATGTACACGGTGGATGGATGATGGTGCTCTTCACCCTTTCTTTGATGCTATTTGGTAATCTTTTTGTGAATTATATTATGGGACTCTTTTGTACTTATGGAACAGTTATACGGTAGCTTTATGCATGAAACATTAACAATGGTTGCTTGGCACCAAAATTTTGAAGGTGCTCTTTGTAAATGTGGCTCTACCTCTTTTGGATTTTAGGCACCTTTTGGTGCCACTCTAGTTGTTTAGGATTTTGCTTGGTACAAGTTGGATGTATCTATTAGATAGCTCTAAATCTTTTCATTCATTTTTCCTACAAGATGTAAGATGGAAATTTTGTTGATTACCTACCACTTTTTGGCTAATATTGTCTCTTGCATGATGTTTTAATCTTGCATTCCTATGTAGTTGAATGAATTACTTTTCACATTTGTCATATACACTTATCTTTTTTATTGTTAGTGTAGTTGTGCTTTTTACTTGTATGGATGTATATGAATGTTGGATGTTTTGGATTTTCAGTCATATATAGTATCTAAAGCAACTTCACCAAGAATGCTGTCAAAATAGTCAAGCATCTTTCATTTTTCTACTTTTATTTGTTATTGGAGAAGTCGTGGTATTTTTTATATATGTTTATGGATGTCACATGTTTTTGATTCTTAGTAATCGTGAGTAATGCTATTTGCCAGAACATCGTCACAAAAGTTGACACTAATTCATTTGTCTTCATAAATTTCTCCAACATATGCGATGAGCAAAATATGTCGTCACTATTTTTTGTGCAATTTTACAATTTACTAACAACAAAATCCGTCACTAAAGTAGTGGATAAAATTACTTATATTGACAACAATTATGGTCACCAAATGTCGTCACTATTGCGTTCATTCATTCCCTTATTTGCCGAGGACAAATTATCGTCATCAATCGTTCGCTATTGTAGTGACGACATTTTATCGTCACCCAAGTCGTCACTATTTCATTCCAACCGATGACATTTAGTGACCACTTATTTTGGTCACCATTTGTGTCACGTGACTCAATCGCATCTTAGTGACCACTTTTCCGTCATCAAAATCGTCACCAAATTCGTTGACTTTGTAGCACTTAGTGACCACAAATTGTCATCACGTAGTCGCCACTATTTTGCGTTGATCGCTCAAGTTTTAGTGACCGGTTGGGACATTTGGTGAGGACAAAACAACCCCTTTAGTGACCAAAATGGTCGCCGCTAATTGGTGACCATTCGCTGCGATCACCGAATTGGCCTTTGGTGATGACATTTTCCAAGTGGTCACTAAATACCTTTAGTGTCGAGCATTAGTGACAAGGGGTGACCACCTTCTTTATCGTCACTAAAGACTTTTAGTAACGACAAAGGCCTTCAATGACCAAAATCAATGGTCATTAAAGGCCATTTTTCTTGTAGTGAGTTTTAAAATTAGAAAAGTATAGGTGATCTCTGCGCCTTCAAGACTACATAGCAAGAGTCCCATTTCACTACCATCTTCATTGGATGCACCATCGACGTATAAGGTCCAAACCTTTGCATCATCTACTTTTTCCTACAAGAGTGAGCGATGTTGAAGGGCTGGCCTCGAGGTCTTTACTGATGACATCTTTGCTATGAAATCTATGAAGACTTGAGCCTTTATTGCTATTCGAGGTTTGCATGGATATCATGTTCACCCAGTTCTATAGCCTATTTTGTCCTCTTGGAAGCTTCTAGCTTGAAGAGTATCGCTAATGGGTTGATGGTGAAAACCATATGGGGTGAGTTTGGAAGTAAGTTCTCAACCGTCGAGCCACATAAATTAGGGCCAAGACTATTTTTTTATTGAGAGATATCTTGTCTCGGCTCATTGAGAGCACGGCGATGTAGTAGGCCCGTGTCTTTGGATGCCGTTCACATCACGAATGAGCACTACTTGACATTATCTAAGGATGCTAGGTACATGTATAAAACCTCTCATTGTACAAGCGATAAGTCTGGCAAGCTAGCCAGTGTCTTTTAACTCCTCAAAAGCTTATTGGCGATCTTCGTTCCATTTGAATTTCTTGGCTTCCTTAAAGTTTGAAAGAGCGGTAGATGCCGATCCACCGATCGCGACAAAAACTGTTCAAGGCACCAATGAACCGATTAACTTCGGACCTTCTTTAAAGTTTGGGCAGTATCATTTCTATGATGCCTCTTATCTTGTCTTGGTTGGCTTCAATTCCTTCTTAGAAACCATAAATCTCAAAATTTTCCAAATCTTACCCAAAAAGTATACTTTTTGGGGTTGATCATTCTCACATTAATCATGGTTTGTAAGGTTTTCTAGTTCTCTAGGTGCGTTTTCCTTTTCTTTGATTTTATCACCATGCCATCCACATAGACTTCAAAGGTCCTACCAATTTGATCTGTAAATACTTGATTTACCAAGCACTAGTGAGTCGCTCCTACATTCTTCAATCCAAAATGCATATTTGTTTAGTAGAAAGCTCCCATCTACGTGACAAAGCAGTTTTTCAAAGATCTTCTTCATCAAAGAAGATTTGGTGGTAGCCTTTATAGGTCAAGAAACATAACGAGCTCGTACCTAAATGGCTTGACTTTCGATCGATCACCGTAAAGGATAATAGTCATTCGGGCGATTTGTTGAAGTTAGTATAGTCCATGCACATCGACTATCATCAAGTTTCTTGACTAGCAATGGATTGGATAACCAAGTATATTTGTTAGAATGCCTTTGGATTGGATAATCAAGTTTCAATCAAAATGCATATTTGTTAGAATGCATTTTTGATGATATCGATTGAAGAAGCTATTTCACTTCTTCATTGACCACCAAGTTCCTATTTGGAGCCAACGATCTTTTCTTTTGTTGTATAGTTTAACCCTAGGATCAATGTTGGTTTGTGTCATAATACGGTGAGATCCGGGCATATCTTTGGGGCCCCATGCAAAAACTTCTCTGTATGAGGAGGATGAATAACATGGTTGTTCACCGAGGTTCGGTAATATAGCTCCAACCTTAACCACCTTATGCAGGTAGTCATCGTCTACAATGACTTCTGTACTTTGTTAGTGATTTTCACTGACCTTTGTGTGAGCTGGTCTCTGAGGAGCTACAAGACGAGACCTCCGAGCCTTTGGCATCTTGGGGTCTCGAGGTACCTTAGAGTTCCAAAGGAAATAGTATGCTTTACCTTCAATCATTGTTTCTAAGGATAGCACATTGTAGTCGACTTGTAACACGGAGTTTGGATGGCATGTAGACCCTTCATCAAAGTGTTTTGACATTTGATTGCAATTTGCATGCATTCTCTCATTTGTGTACAAGTATCCTCATGCCGATGCCACTCCGTATTCAGTAGGAAATTTCATGACCAAATGGTAAGGTGGCCAAATAGCCTTAGCCTTGTTCATCCAGACTCGCCAATGATCGCATTGGAGAGAGATGAGGCATCAACAACGTAAAGTCTGTCATTATAGCTTTATCACCGGGTATTCTCCCACTTTGTTACTACAAGTGTAATGATGCCCACTAGATGAACAACCTTGTGAGCAAAAGTTACAAGAGACATGCTAGATGGTTTAATGTTGCAAAATCGATCCTCAACTTGAAAACAATCAATGTATAGGATATCAATTGCGTATCGTCATCAACATAAACTCGATGCACATCCTTATTTGCTACTATGGTTTTAAGCAAAGCATCATTGTGTGGACTAATGGTGAGAAGCGCATCTCTTACCGAGGGAAATGATTTGAAGGTTTGAAGCATTTGTTGATGGCTCCTCGAGGGAATTCTCCTTGCATTGGCTTTGATCGCAAATAGCGATGATTGACGATTGAATAACCACGAATATGGCATAGATTACACTAGTTATGTTACAATTATCATTATCACGGAGACTAAGGTGCTAATGTTGTAGAGGGTTATTTTGGTATTCTTGATATGGTTGGTTCATGAGGTTCCACCTTTGCCGGTAGTCTACTTGATGTGAAGGTGGACCTCGGCACTATTCCACCTCGTTCTCTAGAGTGGTAACCACTTTTCTAGCTTTCAAACGAGGTTGGGTCCCGAATGCCACCTGGATATATTGGCCTAACATTCATTATAGATGTAATCTTCTATCTCATTTTGAGATCTTTATAGTCCTTAGTATCATATCCGTGGTCATTGTGAAAGCGCACCAAATATCGAGGTCTTTTGTGAGACATCACTCAATGGGACCGGAGGTTTGAGTAGATCCTATGTATGGGTAAGATCTCGGTGCAAGTTTTAGTGATCGGCGTTAGGCTTTATCTTGAATTTGGGGTTCAGGCGACCACGATTATAGTTGAGCCTATCGAAGCGCCTTCTTTGAGGTTCTTCCCTTTGGCATTTTCTTTATGTTTTTCATTATCTCTTCTTTGATTGGCTTCTTCTCACTTTCTATAACTTTCTACCATCCCACAATGCGGGGTATCGGTTGGGTTTCAGTGCCAACTTTGTGTACAAAGGTCGATTGAGACCATTCATGAAGATCGATATTACCAAGATTTGTTTGATCAACAACACAGACGCTCTCATCGTTGAAGCTCGCACATATGACTTGAGGATTCATCCTTCCTTTTTCGATATTTATTAAATCAGAGCAATTTTGTGGAACTTCTTCATTTGAAAGAAGCATTCATGAAAAAGCCACAATCGCTTGAATGAGGAGATCGCTCTGTAGGCCATCAATTCACATCCGCACTTTTCCGCTCGGATATATTGGAAATGCCTTATACATGATTGTCATCAGCGTTTTGAAGTTATCATATATTTAAATCGCGATAGAAAGTCTAGGGATCAGAATCCTCTCATAGGATGGAATTTATTTGGGCAATTTAAAGTCTACCGATGTTGAGTAATGCATTATATCAAGTGTGAAAGGTGATGGTGCATCCCTTTGTCGTCGGAACTCAATAGGCTACGAATATCATTGATGAGAATCAAATATTCATAAACTTAGATATGTGTTTTTTATGCTTTAGCATAGATTTCATTGAGATATGCCATGTTTATTAGATAAATCACATTATATTTGTGATTCTCATATTTTATGTGTTTTGTAGGAAAAAGGGATAAAAACCACTTATCTTCTAAAGTTCATAACTTTTGATGCAAATGTCCAAATGAGATGACTGAAGATGCTATGGAAATATGAGAAAGAGATAGAAAACTTTTATGAACAAAGGTTTCTCAAATTCCGAAAGCAAATGGACCAAAACTGGGCAAAAGCAGAACAAGGCAGAACCGAAGAAGAGGAAAACAGGGAGAAAAATCAGCCATCTTCCGGAGGCCATAACTCTTGATTCAGAAGTCCAAATGAGATGATTCAAGATGCCATGGAAAGCGGAAAAAGAGAGGAAAAACTTTTATGCAGAGAGTTTTGTCAAATTCCGGACGAAAAGGGACCAAAATGGGACGAAATCAGTACGACGCCTGAATCCTGAAATTTGCAAATTTCGTCCCTAATGTTTTGGAAGCTTTACATTTTCTCCCCAACGGCCCTAGCTGTATTAATATCCCATTTTCTGCAGAAAAACAGAAGTAGGAAGTAGTAGGACAAGGTAGAGTAGGTTAGGGTTAGTTTTTACATATTTGCATTTGTTCCCCAACTCACACCCGTGAGTGTCATTTGGCCCTTGTGGCTCATGCAAACTTCAATCTTTGGTGTTGTTTTGGCTTGTAAGGTGTTTGGATTTGGTTGGAATCATCACTCTTTTGATTAAGGGAAGTATTTTCTTTCAATTCCTTGTGCTTGCAATGGTGATATCTCCTTGTGGTTGTTGTTTGCTTGAAGCCATGAGTGGCTAAATTGTCTTGGGTGATTCTTGGTGTTTGATGTATGGGTTAGGTTTATTTTGATTTCTTGTTGGTTGTAGAGTAATGGGCTTGCATTAATTGAAGTTTTCCTACTTGTATTTAATGATTTGACATGCATTGAATGGTGGCCACATTTAGTGTGTGTTCTTGGTGTTTGTGTGTGTTTTAGAATATACATGAATTTAGACCAAAAGTAGGAAGAACTACCTAGCATTCTCTAGATTTAGGTGTTTGAGACAAGAAACAACTACCATATGAATTTAATTGTGCACTAAAATTGTGTGGAAGCCATAGGTTTTAGTGTGCAAAGGTAGAAGTGAGACCGAAAGGAGATCTTCTAGTCTTTAATTCCATTGAGACCGAAAGGAGATGTGGAGTGAAAAATAGGTGGTTTTCTTAGATTAAACACTTGAACTAGGGAGTGTAAAGTAGTTGGCTAAAACATCTAGGGCAAGAATTGTGCATTAGAGTTGTGTGGAAGCCATAGGCGCTAATGTGCTCTAGGTGGGGATGAGACCGAAAGGAGATTCCTCATTCTATAATTTCGATGAGACCGAAAGGAGATTCGGAGTGAATGGATGTAGTCACTTAGTTAAGATGCCTTACACTCGGTTGCCCTTAGAAGTCAAAGTAGCCGACCTTTGCATTTAACCCAAGGATCACCCTCCTTCATCATTTGTGTGTTTTTCTCTTTGTTTCAATGGTGTTGTTTTAGTTATTTAAATATCACTTTCTAAATCATTGCTTTAAGACATAGATAGCAAATAATTAGTTGCGCTTAAATTTTGGTTTTGTCCCTTCCTGTGGAAAATGATCCTATGCTTTACTACAATTGATTAAGTGAGGTTTAGGTGTATATTTGTGTGAGTTTGAGCTTTATTTTGACACTTTTGCACACACCGATTCTGCTCACCAATCATCATTCACTATTCTTGATTTGAGAAATCATCAAGACGTGGTTGCTTTGGGTTATGTTTTGACCTAACCCTAGAGCGGTTATTGGCATAATTGTTGCTATGAGAGACCAAAGCTTCATTTTGTCATCATTCTTTTTTTGCCACATTCATGGTTATTAGGTCTTGCCTCCTCATCGGATGGGTGTGGATGATGCCAAACCTTTTGAAATTCTTCAAACTAGAGATGCAACTCAAAAGCCCTCTCATCTACTTCCCGCCATTTTTGGACTAGCTAATCGTCCGGATTTGGAGTCGTGTCTTATGAATGATCACTCTCATGGATAGAGGATGTTACGAACATTCACAAATTCTAGCTAGTGGATCATTATCTGTAGGACACGAAGGCTCGTGACAGCTTGGCTTTGGCTAGTTCCTTCGCCCTCTGGTTTCGGATAGTATCTACTATCTTCGTATAGGTCGGAATCAAAAGAAGATTGCAAATACTTCTTCAAAAATCAATAAATTTATTTCCCATGACGCCACTTGATGATGGCGAAATCCATAATCGACTATGATTCGATTGGATGGTTTGGACGAGATCCTTCATCTTCTTTGTGTTGATTGTTCATACAAAATAAATCCTAGAGTAGTTCTTTAGAATAGATTCTCCGATGTCTAAGTTAGTCCTTAGTCGAGTATAATAATTCTCAATTGTTAGAATGTCCTCTTTGGTTGTCCTTCTTCATTTTATGTACCTCTTATCCCATCATTTTAGGATGATGTCGTGAATTGATACATAGATTATGGTTATAACCACTAATTGCATGTCGCAATATCTTTTCTTGATTATCGCTGTCACGCACTTATAGATAAGTCTGACTTTACTAAGTTCCTATTTCAAGGTCTAGGACTCCAGGTCCCAAACACTTAGTGTGATTTTAGTGTTCTTTACTTGGTAGAGGTTCGAACTATGCATGTCATGAGGTCTAACCCTTGGCTCCAAGATCCCGCCTTGAGCGCTAGAGGTGAGGTCGATTCTTGGCTCAGGGTTCCGCCTTGGAGCGCAAAGATATAGCCTCGATTGGTGGCGTGGATTTTAGCATTCAATCTAAGATGGAACATTTGGGCTGGATCTTACATATCACTTCCATAGAGTCATCCAATTATCTCTGTCTCCTTAATGGTCATGATGGCTTTCTTTTCAATACTGCAAGGGAGTATCTCCACCAAGATCTTTTTGTTGAGATGAGAAAATGCGGAGGATGCCAACTTGCTTAGGGCATATACCTTCTTATTTTTAGATCCGGAATATGCACAATTTGAAGTCACAAAAGAATGACTAAGATGGCATACCTTATCAAGATACTTTTTCATTTGGGGTTCTTTGCTTCATAAGAACCTTGTACTGATTGATGACTATTTGAGAGTCATTTGTAGGTGCATACTTTTTCGCTTTAATCCTTTGAGCCACTTTAATCCTATGATTAAGGCTTCATATTCGATTTCATTGTTGGTCGCTTTGAAATCAAAGCGCAAGCATAAATGATCTTTGCCTTCGGGTAGTGCGGAAGAGTCGGCAATTTGCCATCTTCGTTTGAGGCACCATAGACGTATCAAGTCCAAGTCCTTTGTGTCATCTACTTTTTCCTTGTTGAAGTGAGCGATCTTTGAAGTGGCCTTGAGGTTTATCATGAGGCATCTCTGCTATGAAATCTACGAGGGCTCAAACTTTTATTCTTTCGAGGTTGACCGATATCATGTTCCTAATTCTATAGCCTATTTTGCAAGTCTTACAAGAGCTTAAAGAGTATCTGCTTGATGGGTTGATCCATGAGAACACATATGGGTTGAGCTTAGAAATAAGGCCCCAACCGTCGAGTTGCAGGAATCTGTAGGACTATTTTTTCTATCGGAGATATCTTGTCTTGGCTCTTTGAAGAGCACGACGACGTAGTAGATCGGTCTTTGCACATCATTCACATCACGAATGAGTACTGCAATAGTGTTTTCTAAGGACATTAAGTACGGATATAAGACCTCTCCAGATCACGGGCATTGTAAGCGTTAGCAAACTTGCAGTGTCTTTTAACTCCTTAAAAGCTTTTGGCAATATTCATTCCATTGAAGTTCTTGGCTTCCTTGAGGTCTAAAAGAATGGTAAATGTCATCTGTAGATCACGACAGAATATGTTCAAAGTCGCCAATGAACCAATTAACTTCTAAACCCCTTTAAAGTTCGAGAAGCGTCATTTATGCGATTGCTTTTATCTTGTATGGTTAGCTTCAATTCCTTTCTCGAAACCATAATCCCAAAATTTTCCATATCCTACCCCAAAGTACACTTTTGGGGTTGGGACGTATTCTCACTTTAATCATGGTTTGTAGAGTTTTCTCCAGATTTGGGTGCGCTATTTCTTTTCTTTGATTTTATCAACATGTCATCCACATATACCTCCAAGTTCCTACTAATTTGATCAAAACACTTGATTTACCGGTCCTTGGTAGGTCGCTCTGCGTTCTTCAATCCAAAGGCATTTTTGTGTAGTAAAAACTCCTATCTTTGTGAAAGCAGTTTTTCAGATCTTCTTCATCCATTAGGATTTGGTAGTACCCTTTATAGGCATCAAGGAACATAAGAACCTCATACCTTGAAATAGCTTTGACTTTACGATCGATCAATAAGTGGTAACAATCCTTGGGGCAATATTTATTGAGGTTGATATAGTCAATGCACATCCGCTAACCATCATCGTTTTTGACTACGGGTTAGATAACCAAGTAGGGTAAACTACCTATTTGATGATATCATTGAGTAGTTTCTTTACTTATTCATTGACTATCAACTTCCAACCCGGAGCCAATGATCTTTTCTTACATTTGGGCTTAACCCTAGGATCGATGTTGAGTTTGTGCGTCATAATAGGCGGCAAGATCGCATATCATCTAGGCCCACGTGAAAACTTCTTTGTATCAACAGGAGATGAATAAAATGGTTTTTGATTGAGGTCGGCAATGTAACTCCAACCTTAACCACATTATGCAGGTAGTCATCGTCCACAACAACTTCCTGCGCCTTCGTTAGTGATTTCCACGGGACCTTTATGAAAACTAGCTTATTGGGAGCCATGGGCATGACCACTGAGCCTTTGGCGCCTTGGGTTTCGAGATGTAACCTTAGAGTTCTTAGCACCTTGGGGTCTCTAAGGTGGGACCTCGAGTTCTTGGCATCTTGGGGTCTTGAGGTGTGATCTTAGAGTTTACGGCATCTTGGGGTCTCTAAAGTGTGACTTGAGTTCCTAGTATCTTGGGCTCTCCTGTGTGACCTCGAGTTCTCGGAGGAAGTAGTATACTTTTGCCTTTGCTCATTGTCTCAAGGATAGCACCTTGGAGTCGACCTATAAAACTTCTCGAGTTTGAATGGCGTGTACACCCTTAGTCATTGTGTTTTTACCTTTGATTGTACGCATACATTCTGTCACTATGTATTGGTCCCCTAAATCGATGCCACTCCATGTTCAGTAGAATTTCATAACCAAATTGTAAGGTGACCAAATGGCCTTAGCCTTGTTCATCCATGACCAATGATGATTGCATTGAAGGAAGATGGAGCATCAATGATGTAAAGTCCATCATTATAGTTTTATCTTGGAGGTATTCTCCATTGTTAGTGCAAGCGTAATTATACCCACTAGGTGAACAACCTCATGAGAAAAGATCACTAAAGGCATACTAGACATGTTTAATGTTGCAAAGTCGATTCCTAACTTGCCAAAATAATCAATATATAGGACATCAACGTACCGCCATCAACAATGTAGACTCTGCACCTCTTTATTTGCTGCTATGGCTTTAATAACAAAGCATTATTGTGTGGGCTAACGGTGGGAACCTCATCTTCTTAGAAAGAAGATGATGCGGGAAGGTTTGAAGCATTTGTTGACTAGCTCTTGTGGGGAATCCTCCTTGCATTGGCTTTGATCAGGTGTGATTGACCCTTTGGGTAGCCACCGAATATGGCGTGGATTACATCGGTTACATTCTGATTATCATTATGCCAAGGCTAAGATGTTAAGCTGCTATGGAGGGTTGTTTGATATTGTTGATATTCTGATTCATTAAAGGTCCCACCTTTGTCGATAGTCTACCTAATAGGAAGGTGGAACATGGCCACCTTGTCTTCCACCGTCCTCCAAAGTGATAACCACCTCCCAACCTCTAGACCGGGGTTGTGTCCTAAATGCCACATTTGGATATCTTGATCTAGCATTCCATTGCGGATGTAGTCTTTTATCTCCTTTTGAGATCTTTGCGATCCTCGATGTCATGCCTGGTTATTGTGAAAGGCATACCAAAGATGTTGAGGTCTTTTATGAGACATCGCAATCAACGACCGGAGGTCTAAAGAGATCCATGCATATAGATAGGATCTCGTCACGAGTCTTAGTGAGCGAAGATTAGGCTTTTCTCTTAAATCTAAGGCTCAAGTGACCCGATTGTAGTTGAGCCTATCAAAAGCTTCTTTGAGGGTTCTTCCTTTGGTATCTTCTTGGTGCTTCTTTCGTGTTTTAATTTTCTATATTCTTTCGATTGGCTTCTTCTCCCTATGTGTAACTTTCTACCATCCGCAATGTCCGAGTATTAGGGGATTTCCGTGCCAAACTTTGTATAGAATGGTCCAAGATTCGACTATTCATGAAGGCCGAGATTACCAACAAATCTATCCAATCACCACTTATAAACTCTCATCGTTGAATCTCTCCACATATGACTTGAGTGACTCATCCTTACCTTGTTTAAGATTCATTAAATGTAGCTTTTGTGAAACTTCTTCCTTTCAAAGAAGCGAGTATGAAAAATGTGCCAATAGCTTGAATGAAGAAATCTTTATTCGGGAAGGTCATCAATCCACACCCGTCTTCCGCTCAAATATATAGGGAACACCTTGCACGTAGTTGCCATTGAAGTGTTTTGAAGTTCATCGCATATTTAAATCGCGATAGAAAATCAAGGGATCAAATTCCTCATAGGATGGAATTCAGAGGCGATTAAATCCTGTGGTGTTGGTCTTGTATTATATTAGGCGTAAAGGTGATGGGGCATCCTCTTTATCTTGAACGTAATAAGCCAAAAATATCATCACCGCTTTATTGCTAATTTGAGAGAAATCATCATGTCGCGATCACTTAGGGTCGTGCTTTGACCTAACCCTAGAACAATCATTTGCATAATTATTATTGGCATGAGAGGTTGAAGTTTCATCATTATCGTTCTCTTGGTAATCACTTTCTAGATTACTAGATTTTAGTTAGATCCGGATGGGTGGGGATTATGTCTAGCCTCCAAAATTCTTGAACTGCATGATGTAACTCCATAAAAGCTCTCCATCCACTTCCCACTATCTCAGAGTGGTGAAGCCTCTCGATTTGGAGTGGTCTTTTGTGAGTGTTCACTTTCATGGGTGGAGAGATGTTTTGAGCGTTCATAGATTCTTCCTAAACATAAGGGGTTATCTACCTAGGTTGAACAACTACGTTGTGCCCCTCCTCTGCTAGTTCCTTCAACTACCCTCTGCTCTCGGATCCGGTATCCACTATCTTCATATAGGTCAAAATCAAAAGGAAGATTGTGAATATTCCTTCGTAAATTAAGAAATTTCTTCCCCACAGCATACGCCACTTGATGAAGGCGAAATCGCAACCCATCTATGATTCGATTCGATGGTTTGGAACCAAGATTCTTCATCTCCTTGGTGTTGAATATTCCTACAAAATAGATCTCAGAGTGGTTCTCTGGAGTAGATTCTCCGATGATTAAGTTAGAATCTTATATAGGAGTATAGTCTCTTCTCCATTCTAGTTCGTGTCCTATACATGGTTGGCTTTCCCAGTCTTATGTACCTTGTCTAATCTTTTGTGGGATTTGATATTGTGGATTGATATGTAAGTCATGGTCATAATCACTAATCGCATGTCGCAATGCTCACTTCACAATTATAGCATGTAGTTATGTGTTTATGGATAAGCACGATTTTGTTGAATTCCCACCTAGTGGCCTAGGGCTCAAAGGTCCCATGCACTTGGTGTGATTTCAGTATGTTGCCATTGCTAATCTTTGAAACTAGAGTTCGGAGTTTAAGTGGAGATCATGTTATTGAGAAGGCCGCAGAGGTCCGGAACTTTGCATGTCACTGAGGTCCGGTCTTTGGCTCCAAGATCCTGCCTTTGGGATGCAAAGACGGAGGTTTGGTCTTCGACTCCAAGGTCCGGCCTTGGGTTGCAAAGACCTAGCCTTTGACTAGCGATGTGGCTCTTAACCTTTTGGGAATTGGATCCATACACATCACCTTATGAAGAAATTTTTTTAGAAAAGAATATTCCTACAAACTCTAAACATATTCAAATGAATAAAAAATTATTGGAAATTTGTAAAAAAAAAAAACACAATCATTATTAGAGAAATTATTAGTATGACCGTCAAAGTCACCATGGAGCTGCTCTACTTTTATGTGCTGAACTAGGTAGAAAAGAATGAGGAGTTCCCAGGTTAGTTATTAATTATAAACCTTCAAACAAAGTGTTAAAATGGAATAGATATCCCATTTCTAATAAAATAGATTTACTCAATAAATTATATAATGCAGAAACTTTTTCAAAATTTGATACGAAATCTGGTTATTGGGAAATTCAAATAACTAAGAAGGATAGATATTGGATTGCTTTTGTAGTTCCATTTGGTCATTACGAATCGAATGTAATGCCTTTTGGTTTGAAGAATGCTCCTTTTGAGTTTCAAAATATAATGAATGATATATTTAATCCTTATTCCACATGTATGATAGTATATATAGATGATGTTTTAGTGTTTTCAAAACACTAGAGCAACATTTTAAACATTTTAAAATATGTAGGAAATCAAATATGGCACGCAGTGAAATTTAAAAATTTTTGATTTTCTCCAAAGATCCTTACAAATTGATTTCAAACCGATCGTGAAGAGTTTTACCTTTTATTGGTAGTGGATGATCTTTCTTGTGTAGAGTTGTTTGCTTGTCGAATCACAACAACACCCAAAAAAGCCTTGCCTTTACGGTATACACACGATCATCTCCAAGTCCCAAGTTAATTGTCACACAATTAACTGGGAAAGAAGCAGCAGAAGAACCGTTGGTGCTAGCCTCGACCTTTGCTTATGGTTTTGTGTTTTAAAGTTTCTCCAAGATTCGGTTTTTCTTACTCTTTCCCATGTAAGAATTTACTATTTTTCTTCTAAAGGATAGCAGAAAGGCTTCTTATGTTGTAGGAAATTCAGCAGCAATTCTTCTCAAGAAAAGGGCTGAAAATATTTGTTGAAAAGCAAGAAGATAGGTTCGGTTTGGCTAGAACATTTTATGCAAAATTTTTCTTTTCAAAGAAAAATTAGCTTTGGTTTTCTTGTAGAAAAACATGAATTCTGAATCACACATTGGGTTGGTTGGTCACAGAAATCATAAGTCCAAATTTATAGAAAATAGATTAGGATAAAACCTCTTCTAAATAGTTTTACTTGAATTTCAAGTTCTAATATATTTTGGAACTTTCTAAATTTCAACTTTTCAATTTCATTAGTAGTTGAAACAACAATCCCATTCTTATTTTGCTTCTAATTTTTGGCTATTGCATGAATTTGTAAATCCAAAAATATTTTGAATTTATTAACACAAAACAAAACTATTTAGAAACCAAAACCAAATACCAATTTATATCGGAAACGATATACAGTCCTATTCATAATAGGATTTTTAAATTAACCAAAATTCATCATATGAATATTACACTTATTTTGAATACGATCTAAGTGTATGACCCAATAGATTCTTATAACATTGGCAATGACATAAAATCCATTTTATGCCATAAACATTGAGTGGTGTCTAGCAGCACATCAATGCTACCCAAGTTAGAAGAATATTAGTAATTCGACACTACTTTTTTTGTGATAGATGTTACCATGTAATTCAATCCCTTTGCCCTAGATATCTTGATTGAACACAAGCCATAGAGCATGTCACACTCGCATAGTTCAATCTTTGTACTTCTTGATTCCCAAGTCGACACATCTAAGCAAATGAGCTCGATATCACATATCGACTTATTTGAGCACGGCTATGCATTTTATGGTCTCATGTAGCATTTCTCACGGCGGGTCAATCCAATACATAGTTCTCTAACATGTACCTATGTGCTGACTTGATATCTCATATCATGACACATTTTTTTCGTCACTACACATACTAGTCTTAATGCATTATCATTGTCCCATTTAATGATAATAATCGACTAGGGATAATTGAAGAATAATTAAATTCTTGGGATATTATTATATTTATTCATAAAACGTAGATATGGAAATAAACATAATAGAGCGATGTTATCATCGATTGGTACTTTGCATATCTTCATATCTCTTATCTCAATGTTCTCTCGGATCAGATGGAAGCACCAAAGTATATGTTTGGATCATTGGTGAGATCGATGTTCCTTAACCTCGTAATTGCTCCATTATTGCAACAATGGAGCTCAATTCGATCGGCAATGTTAGGTACAACCCCAAGTTCAAGAATGAACTTCTTGATCTACACTACCTTTTTGTTACTTTGGAAGCGATAATATACTCGGCCTCTGTTGTAAAGTCGGCTATTGTTGCATACTTTGAACGTTTCCAGCTCACGATGCCACCATTTAGGCAAAATACATAACCCGATTGTGATCGATAGTCATTCTTATCGGTTTGGAAGCTTGCGTTAGTGTAAGTAATTACATTGAGCTCTTCCTCACCTCTATATATCAAGAATGTATCCTTAGTCCTTCTCAAGTATTTAAGCATTTTTGACAATGATCCATGGCATTCACCAGATCGCTTGATATTTTCTTGTTATGCTCAAAGCATATGAGACATCGAGACGAGTACATAGCATGGCATACATGATAGATCCAATAGCCGATGCATATGGAACTTTACTCATGCATTGTCTCTCTTCTTGTGTCTAATGACACTATTTCTTCAAGAGAGAAATACCATGCCCCATAGGTAAGAAACCTTTCTTGGATTCTTGCATGCTAAACCTCTTTAGCACCTTATGTATGTATGTACTTATGTACTTTGACTTAGGCCAATCAATCTCTTTGATCTATCTCTATAAATCTTGATACCTAATATAAAGGTTGCCTCACCTAAGTCTTTCATTGAAAACAACTTCCCAACCAAGTCTTTATAGATTGTAAAGAAGGAATGTTATTATCAATAATTAGTATGTCATCCACATACAATACCAGAAGACAACGATGCTCTCACTAACTTTCTTGTAGACACAAGTTTCGTCTTCATTCTTAATGTAACCAAACTCTTTGATTGCATTATCGAATCAAAGATTCCAACTTCGAGAGGCTTGCTGCAATCCATAAATGGATCGTTGTAGCTTACAAACCTTTCTAGCATTTTTTTGATCGACAAAACCCTCAGGTTGTGTCATGTACACATCCTTGAGAAGATTTCCATTAAGGAAAGAGTTTTGACATCTATTTTCCAGATTTCATAATCATGGAATGCAACTATTGCAAGCAAGATCTAATGGATTTAAGCATAGCAATCGGCAAAAGGTTTCATCATAGCCTATACCATGAACTTGCTTGAAACCTTTAGCAACCAATGGCACCTTAAAGGTGTGTACTTCACCATCTATGTCGGTCTTCTTCTTGAAAACCCATTTGCACCCTATGGGTTTCACCCCTTTAGGTGGATCAACCAAAGTCCATACATGGTTTGTAGACATGGATTCCATCTCAAATCTCATTGCTTCAAGCCATTTCTCAGAGTCTGGCCCTGATATAGCTTCTTGATAGGTCGTAGGCTCATCTTGATCTATTAGCAAGATGTCACTAAGTCACGATATCCATATCTCTAAGGCCACGATGAATCCTAGTGGACCCACGTGGGGCTTGTATCTCTTGAGCAAGTACTTGTTCCACAACAGACTTGTGGCGTTTGCTCAATTTCCATCTCATCAAGTTCATCACTGCTTTGTGGTTTTTGAATTTTTCAAGTTCCATTTCTCTCCCATTGGATTTTCCGAAAAACATCGGTCCGAGCAACAAACACTTTGTTCTCATTGGTATTATAGAAATAATATCCTTTTGTTCTTTATGATATCCCACAAAATCGCATTTATCATATTTGGGTACAAGTTTGTCGGAGACTTGACATTTAACATAAGCCTCACATCCTCAAACCTTCATAAAAGACGCACTAGGATGCTTCCTAGTCTATATCTCATATGGCATGCTTTAGACGGAACGCGGTTTAGTGTGAAAGCAATTGTAAGTAAAGCATGTCCCGAGTAAATTAGAAGATCTGCAGGACTCATCATGGATTGAACCATGTCTAACAAAGTTCAACTTCGCTCTCGAATATGCCATTCCATTGCGGTGTTCAAGGAGAAGTGAGTTGTGCGAATATCCCAATCATTTAGATAGTCGTCGAACTCTTGGCTTAAGTATTCACCTCCTCAATCAGATCGAAGTGTTTTATTACTCTTGCCAAGTTGGTTTTGTACTTCATTCTTGAATTTTTTGAACTTTTCAAATGATTTAGACTTGTGTTTAAGATACGCATAACCGTATCTCTGAAGTCATCGATAAATGTAATGAAGTATTGAAAACCACCTCTAGCTTATGTGTTTATTGGTCCACATACATTCGTATGTATTAGTTCCAATAAATCACCTACCCTTTTATTACGTTTTGTGAAAGGGGCTTTAGTCATCTTAGCTAATAAACATGATTCAAATGTCTCATATGATTCAAAATCGAATGTGTCCAAAAGTCCATCTTTATGGAGTCTAGAAATGTGATTATCGTTAATATGGCCAAGACGACAATGCTAGAGATAAGTTGGATTAAAATTATCTAATTAATTTAGTCTTTTTGGTATTTACGTTATAGATAGACATGTCAAGATTTAGAACATAAAGGCCATTAGCCATTTGTGCACTACCATAAAACATTTCATTTAGATAAAAAGAACAACAATTGTTTTGTTTTTTTATCAAAAATGAAAATCCAGCCTTATCTAAACAAGAACTGGAAATAATGTTCTTTGTAATAGAACGCATGTAATAACATTATTCAATTCTAAAACTAGCCTAGAGGGGAAATTTAAGACATAAGTCCATACAGCTAATGCAGCAACCTTTGCTCAATTTCCCACTTGAAGGTTGACTTCGCCTTTAGCAAATGTTCTACTTCTTTTTAGTTCCTAGACATTCACACAAATATGAAAGCCACATGTGGTATCTAATACCCATGAAGAAGAAGTAGATAAATTAACTTCTATAACATAAATACCTGATGTGGAATTTTCATTCCTCTTCTTTTTAAGATCCTCGAGTAAACCTTATAGTTCCTCTTCTAGCACCCGTCTCATTGCAATGGAAGCAGTTTTTTTTGGTAACCTTTCCTTTAGGTTTCAGTATAATTGCAAAGGACTTGGACTTGACTTTCTTGCCTTGCCATTTTCTTTAGCCTTATCCTTCTTCTTGCCCCGACTAATCATCAAGACATTATTAGGTTTAGACTTTTCATGTTTACTTGAATTCTTAAAATACCTAGTAACTATGGTAGAGTTTTTCAATCTCATTCATATTGTAATTAAGAATGAATTGACCATAGCTATGTGCAACGATTGCAAGATAACGTCATGGCCAACTCTCAATGATGAAAATATAAGAGCCAAGGTTGAAACAATCAACCATTCAGCCATGACAACTCGATCAAATCCGAAAGAGACAAATCTAAGAGCACAAGTTGGATGTTTAGTTGAGAATTCACCTACAAAGAAGACTTTCGAACTTAGCTCATCATTTGTCATTCTAGTCATCCATGAAGAATCAAGAATGAAGGATCGAGTGTGGCTGATTTTCACTTGTGTAATCAAGATCCTTAGGCCACTTCTCATCACAATCCAAGTTTGAATTTGGAAGGTTCTAAATAAGAAGAATGCAATTCACGTCAACCACCACATAAGCAAATCCGAACCACCCTTGGATTCAGCATTTGGCCTTGGAAGGTTCCAAAGATTAGGCCAATTTTAGGAAGCTCAAATGGACATTTTTGTGACTAATTCCAACTCAATTCAGCTCAATTCCATTCAACACTTGAATGTTGGTTTAGGCAACTCAATTTCAGCTCAAATTCCAATGACAATTGGATTGCAACTTTAAGAAATTCCACCACGTTTAAGAATTCAATTTTGAGTCTAGCAATATTCCAAGCCACGTTTGGACTTTAGTTTACTTGGATTAGTTTTAGGCAACTATTTGTTCCATTTCCTTTTCTTAGATTAGGAGTCCTTGTTTAAGTAATTGTTTCTTTAGTTAGCTTCCTAAAGGTGATGAGTTCTAATCCTTTTAGAGGATAGATTAGTCTCCAAAAATTGCCCCTTGTAATCTATAAATAGAGGCTATTCTGCCACAATAAAATTCAGGCTTGATGCAATACAAACTTGAGAGCTTTTTAGCTTTTCTTTGAGTTCTAGTTTAGAACTTTATTTGAGTCTTTGAGGATAGCCTCTTAGGTTCATGTTTAAGCCAGTTTATTGAGTTTCTTTCCCTCAATAATCTGAGTGTGCCAGTTGGTTCCAAGGATAGTCAAAGTTCATATCTTGGGTCTTTGATAATTCCATTGGGTGTCAAGTGGAAGCAAGATCCTTCTTCAGATCTGGGAGTCGATGTCTTGCTAAAGGAAGACTAGTTCAACCTAGAGGACAATACTAGGACCAACACTCTGGTATAGGTTCGAATTTTATTCTTTACGTTTAGAATTCGTATCACTCGACCTAATGGAAAACCTATTTTTTCAAGGCTTCCACCCAATCATTTTGGGTACATGAGCACCAACAAGTGCTCCCTTTGCCATTCCTTTGAAATAATGCCTTAGAGATATCAAATCTCTCGTGAGCTTGTTCGATATAGCTCTTTGAGGTGTTTGATCATATCAAGTCGCCTTCGTGTTCTCATGTTGCTTTTGAAGCTCAGAGTTCATGGTAGCAAGCATGAGGCATTCGACATCTACAGCGTCATTTTGATGCTTCCTATAAGTATATCTTTTAGCTCTTGGAGCCCCATCCTCAGGTTCTTCAGGTAAAGGTTCCTCTAGGACATACATTTTATTTTCATGCTTTAGGACTATCCTTAAGTTCCTATACGATTCAGGAAGTTTGTCTGCTCAACTTGTCCTTTTCAAGGATAGATTGCAATGATAATGAGTTGTTATTAGGGTTATTTGCCATAGTTATCTACAATAGAAATATGTAAAATAAAGTATCATAAATGCAAAACATTTAATATTATCTTTTATTAAATGTTACTCCCACTATTTTACTCAAATTAATAACCCTTGATATTAATTTGTAAAAATTAATCTAATTAACTTTCTAGTGGGCCAAGGTCCATATTTGACCTAATTTTGAGTTAGCTTTGGCTAATTGCCCAAAACTCGGCTATTTAGGTAGATTACACTTTGTTAATTGTATCTCATACAACTCTTGGATAGTTGGGTGAACAACTCTTTGTTCTAGCTTATCTAATAAGCCAAGGCCCAACTCTATGCCTCTAGGTCTCAATCTTATTGAGTTGATAGGGCTTAAAATGTTCCTTTTTC
Organism: Gynochthodes officinalis; assembly: GCA_020080225.1. Taxonomy (NCBI): domain Eukaryota; kingdom Viridiplantae; phylum Streptophyta; class Magnoliopsida; order Gentianales; family Rubiaceae; genus Gynochthodes; species Gynochthodes officinalis. Next base: position 12,875,476 of record CM034624.1, read on the forward strand.
TTGTTAATATTTCCTTAATATTAATTTGAATTTTAAGAGGAATTATTTGGTTTTAATATATTTTTTTGTTTTAGGTATGGAAAATGGTGAATTGGAGGAAAAGTTAATAAAGGCAACAATTGAAGAAAGAAGAAAAATCCAGAAAATTTCCTATTCCTTGGCATTAGGCGTTGGCCTTGGAGCACAAAGGAAGTTGCAAGAAGAAAGGAAAGCAAGAAGGCAAATGTCCGGCAATAGGAAACAAAGAAAAGAACCAAGCAATTGCACATGAGTTTCAAAATTCGGGAAATTTCAGCATTTGGGAAAAGCAAAATTTGGAAAGTCGCAAGAGAACACGAAATTAGTTTGAATAGGAAACAAAACAAGTGCAATTGCTTTAGAAGAAAATTGATTTCGGGCAAAGAGAAGCAAAAGGAAACAAACAAAATTGAAAAAAAAAAGGAACAAGACAAATTGATTTTGGGAAAAGGAAGGAAAATGGGAACAAACATACGACAAAAGAAAGGAAAAGGACATCGATATCTATAAATAAAGGCAGCCATCTTCTGAAAAACCAGTCCTTCACATCCCTTTGTTTTCCTTAGAAGACAAAACACACACACACACGAGAGAAAGAAACTAAGGCGCCTTGTTCTTTCTTTCCAATTCCCATTCTTCTATTTTCTTCTTTTCTTTTTGTCTTTCTTTTAGTTTAGTTTTTCTCTTAAATTTCAGCAATCATGTATGCCACCATGAGTGGCTAAATTCTCTTTTCTAATTCAAGGGAAGAATTGATATCAATTGCAATCATTGTGAGGTTTGGTTCTTAATTTATATTCTTTCTTTTATTCCAGTACTTGTTAATTTTTTATTTAATTCTTATGAATAATTGATGATTGGTTAATTTGATAAATTAATTCTCTATTATTTATTTTATTGCTATCCATGAATTCAGTGATCCGTAATTGTCATGAAAGAGTGAACCAAGTAGAAACTAGGTTAAATATGTTTATAACTTGAAATATGCATGCTTAGCTTAGGGGAATTAACGGGACAAGATTAATCTATTGCAGTTATATCATTTCTTTAGTCTTGGTTTAACTGTTTTCATAGATCTTAATGCTATCATTAAATTGATATGGAACGCTATCGTGCCCAGTCAATTAATTGTAAGTTTTGATTTAGGGTCCTAGGCTCAGTCAATTATATTAGGAAAAGGGAAACTTATTACGATTATCCTAATAGGTTTCAAGTTAAATATTTGAATTTGTAAGATTATTTTTCGTGATCTATGATCAATGATGCAATTGAATGATATCAACTTAGGTTGGAAACTTGGTAAATTTGGTAAATTTCATTATTTTCTATTTTCTTGCTTTGATATTTAATTTTGATAATTTTTAGAATTTTTGTAATTTAGTTAATCATTCAAAACCCCATTGTTCTATTTATTTTTATCTTATTTTTCAAAATTTGGAATTATACTTGATTCTCTTGGGATTCGATCCAGTCCACTATTGCTGCAAATTAATTTTACAATCACTTAAGGACTAGTGGTTAATTTCTGAGCTTCGACAAACCCGTCATGAGTCCACATAGTTAAGTCGAACCCAATGATTAGCGATTCGATATTACTATTATCCTGTCATGTCTCATTAAGATTAACCATGACACCTTGCTTTGGCAAGCCTACACATGATCAATCAAAGCCTTGACGAGTTCTAAGCTTTGGAAGGCATCTTAGACTTAATATCCGTTTGAGGATTTGTTAAAATCTAAGCATTTTATGTAAATTGGTTATTGTAACTAATTAATCACATAATTTTCTAACTAAGTATTACAATCATAATCATATTATGCATTTAACTAATAAACATGCATTGCATGCATCTCATACAAGAACAACAAAATAAATGTGACATAGTTATAGCCCAAACTATAAGTTCTCTCAAGCCAATACGAGAACTATAAGGTTAACCTAAGGGAATTGGCATCATCTCCAAGTGCCTTTTTGGTTCTTCTTGTATGGTCACCAACTCATTGTTTCCTTTATTTCTAGTCTAGTCCTGGCTCTAATCTTATCATTATATCTTTAGAGAAACCTCAATTTACATTCAAGGGGAGTTAGATGAGAAAATAGTGTACAACCGTAAAATAGAGCAAGGCATGGCATGCAGGCCATATTTTAAATCCAATACAAATTTATCCAATCCTTTTGGGCTTAGGGTTATAACTATGCACCGTGCACAATTATCACATAATGTGCATGTCATGTACAATTGACATTCATATCTAGCAATTAAATACATTAATCGAATTAATTTATGACAATTAACAATGTTAGGGTTTTGAATATAATACAATATGCATGGAATGTTTGGGTTTCAAGTGAAAATTTTAGCTATTCAACTCTTTAGAAATTTATGAAAAATATATCTCATATATTTCTGGCCTTAACATGATACATATACCAAATTTCAGCCATAACAAAATTCCAACGCTAAGTTCAATTTCGCAAGGAGCAAACACATCATATGTATTCCTTTTTCAAGCTAAACATGATCCTTGAAAATTTGTGAACAATATATCAAATATTTTAGACCTCGACTTAATATATTAAATATATTAGATTTCGGCCAGTCACAAACTAATTCAAATAATATGAAATTCGGCCAAAAGGAATTCAGAAAATTGAATCATTGAAAATTCATAAATCCAAGCCTTCCAAAGTTTCGGTAAACTTTTAAATTGGAACTATTATATATCACATACATAATTTGGCCTTAATATTATATATATATCACATATATATTTTAAATATTACTTTCAGCCCCAAATAAAATTTGAAACCGAATTGGCCTCCCAAAATTGCAACAACCCGTAGCTACAATTTTCTGAAATCCAAAACTAGCAAAATCACAAACGGAAGGTGATTAAATTTTCTTGAAAAGATGAAGCTAATCTTATACATCATATGCATATTTGGCCTCAATATGATTCAGCACATATTATATTCAGTTTTAATAAAATCTATTAAAACCAAAACACAAGAAATTTTCACAAACGTGAAGCCAAGCTTAAAAAATTCAGAAAAGCTAAACTTTGGTTCTTCCATCCATATTCATATATATATCACACACTTATATATAACTTATATTATTCAAATCCAGCAATAACACATTAAAGTATACCCAAAATTTATTTAATAAGCACAAGCATATCATATATGTTTAGTGAACAACTTCACATAATCTGAATTTTGATGCTTATTCATAAACAATTTAAGAAAAGAAACATATTTTCACATAAAACCAATTTGAGCCTTCGTAAGTGGCTCGATGCCTTGTAGGAAATCAAATATGGCATGCAGCATAATTAAAAATTTTGATTTCCTCAAAGGATCCTTGAAGTGATTTCAAACCGGTCGTGAAGAGTTTTACCTTTCAGTACAGGTAGTGGATGATCTTTCTTGTGTGGAGTTGTTTGCTCGTTCAATCATAGCAACACCCGGAAGAGCCTTGCCTCTATGGTATCTACACAATCATCTCCAAGTCCCAATTTAATTGCTACACAATTAACTAGGGAACAAGAAGCGTAAGAACTGGTGCTAGCCTGAACTTTGATTCCGGTTTTAGGTTTTGAAGCTTGTCCAAGATTCGGTTTTTCATGCTCTTTCCCACCCAAGAAATGACTGTTTTTCTTCTAACAAACAGATGAAAAGATTCTTATGTTGTATCAAATTCTGCTGCAATTCTTCCCAAGAAAAGGGCTGAAAAAGATTTCTTTGAAAAACAAGAAGATGGGTTCGGTTTTGGCTAGAAAATTTTAGTGAATTTTTTTCAAAGAAAAATTAGCTTCAGTTTTCTTGTAGAAAAAATGTGAATTATGAATTACACATTGGGTTGGTTGGATGCAAAAATCATAATTCCAAATTTATAGAAAATAGATTAGGGTAAAACCTCTTCTAAATAGTTTTACTTGAACTCCAAGTTCTAATATATTTTTTGGTCTTTCTATATTTCAACTTTCCAAATTTCATTAGTTGCTAAAACAAGAATCCCATTCTTATTTTGCTTTTAATTTTTGGCCATTGCATGAGTTAATAAATCCAAAATTGTTTCGGATTTATTAACACAAAACAAAACCATTTAGAAACCAGAACCAAATACTGATTTATACCAGAAACCATATAGAATCATATTCGTAACAGGATTATTAAATTAACCAAAATTCATCACATGAATTTTACACTTCTTTTGGATACGATCTAAGTGTGTAACCCAATAGGTTCTTATAACGTTGGCAATGACATAAAATCTATTTTACGCCATAAACATTGAGCTGTGTCTAGCAATACATCAATGTTACCCAAGTTATAAGAATATTAGTAATTCGAAATTACTTTTCTTGTGACAAATGTTACCATGTAATTAAATCCCTATACCCTAGATATCTTGATTGAACATGGGCCATGGAGCATGTCACCTCGCATAGTTCAATCTTTGCATTTCTTGATTCGCAAGTAGACACATCTAAGCAAATGAGCTCGATATCACATATTGACTCATTTGAGCACAGCCATACATTTTATGGTCTCACTTGATCAAGGGACCCAAAGATATCACTCTAATTATATAGGAGGGGAAAATTCTATCTTGGTCACTCAACATTCCACTACATGATTCATTACATATCCAATTGCCACTTTTATAGTTCACCTTGTTAGCAGTAAATTATTAGCATCAAAACATGCAACTACTCATGTTGGGATCTCTGGTGACCTCAAATCTAAGGATCCTTACACTATCATCACTATGATAAATGCTTATGACACTTTCATATGAAAACCCATGTAGCATTTCTCACGGCGGGTCGATCCAGTACGTAGTTCTTTAACATGTACCTATGTGTTGACTTGATATCTTATATCATGACACATTTTATCAGTCACTGCACATATTAGTCTTAATGCATTAGCATTGTCCCATTTAATGATAATACTCGAGCAGGGATTATTTAAGAATAATTAAATTCTTGAGACATTATTATATTTATTCATAAAACATGAGATATGGAAATAAACATAATAATCATTTTTATTAATTATAAACATTATGATACAATATATGCCTAAACCATCGTCACAAGATTGGTCCTTAGGGCATAATCTAACAAAATATTCTCCAAAGGTTATCAAGAAAAATGGTTTAGTAGTATCGCTACTAAATGAAGTTATTTCAAACTCAAGTAAGGTTTTAGGTCATAATATTCATTTAGGGACTATTATTAATATCAATAGAAGTTTAATAAATTCTAAACTTCTAATAAATAATAGTCTCAAAATAATGAAATAAAAGATAAAAATCAATTGCAAATCGTCTCGATTTTCTTAAGTGTCTCCCCTTGTGGCTCACCGGATGTAGATATTGCCGCTAGCACATCGTCTCGATTTTCTACATATGATTTGCTCTATGAAAGTCATGGGCGTCCTCGTGAGAGACCACGTATAGGTGAATCAATTCCATTTGATCTAGACTTATTGGATACACAGGGGTTCCAATGCCAACGTGTAAACCCATAGCTCTAATCCCTTAGGCGACAACCGCGTAGAAATATTAGAATCCTCGTCAAATTTGATTTTTTTTTTTTGTAATTTGTTCAAAAATATAACCTTTTTCTAGTTCTAGTTTTTGGCATAAAATTTGTGTGTTTGAAGTTGACATATTGTGAATTTTGGTAGTTTTTTATGATTAGTTGTATATAAAAAATTAGTTTAAAATATAATAATTTGTTGTTCAACAATAGTGTGAAAAAATAATGTACGAGAAAATAATATACAAAAAAATTACAAAAATAATGTATAGAAATAATGTTCAAAAATAAATTTTTTAATAGCTGGTTTTGAAATAAAGTACAGAAAAATAATGTACAAAAATATACAAATATAATGTACAACAATAAGTGAAGAACAAAAAATTAAATTCCTTCATTTTGGTTAAAAAAATGAGGCATGTCCACTTTTTTTTTCCTTCAATAAATTAGTATGGAATTATATACAAAAATTTACAAAAATAATGTGCAAAAATATACAAAAATAATTTTTTTCGTAATTAGTTAACAAATAAATTACAGAAAATAATGTAAAACACTATAAAAAAATAATTGAAGAACAAAAATGAAGGTCCTCCATTTTGATTAAAAGTGGGGCATGTACATATTTTTTCATTCAATAAATTAGTTACAATTGAATAATTTACAAAAAAAAAAAGTAAAAGAAGTTGATTTTTCAGAAATCAATTTCGAAGTCAATTTTCCAAATGCAGATTTCAGCAAATTTTGAACTCCAATGAAAACAACAATATTTTTTTAATTTTAAAAAACCAATATTTAGTTAATTTACTCGTTGACTTCTAGTAAAATATGTATTGGTAGCTTTTTCAAACTATAAGGGATCATTGATAATTTTACTAAATTTAGAGAGATAATATAATTGACTCTAGTTAAAAATGTTTCGTTGTGTCCCTTAAAGTTTAAAATAAAGTAGAAAATGAATGAACATTGTAGAAATGTGACTAAACATAAAATCCGACAATATTTTTACTAATAATTTCCGTGATTAGAAAAATTCAAATTCAACACAGTTTTGAATTCATTCTTAAATTATTCAAACAGCACTTTAATATGAAGTTGGGTTCTTACACATCCTCAAGTCCAGTGAGTTTGATAGTGTGTTATTAATTAAGCCAATATCCCACTACTTCATTTTTGCATTAAGAATCAAATTTCATTGTAACATTGCTTTTTTCTATTTCGTTTATGAAACCATTGAATTGATGAGATATTCAATTCCTTTTTTTTTTCCACGAAACAATAGTATATATTATTGCATTAGCAAATATTTACATAAGATAGTCTAAAAAAGACTAATTACTTTTTGTGGTATTGATCGACATAGGATCGGCATCTCAAAAAAAAGTGCAACTAGAAACAAAGGATTGCTATTTTTGGCTACTGCACAGTAACCTTTACAACAATAGCAATCCTATTTAAAAACCTAAAGAAAAAAACCCAACTTGTCAACTAGGGGTAGCAATTAGGTCGTGTTTTGGGTTCGCAGGTCGTGTTTTGACACGGTATTACAGGTTTTACATGAACCTAAATACAACTCGTTTAATTATTTATGTTAGAAATCACAACTGAACACGACTTATTTATATTTCGGGTAACACGACACGAAAAGACCTATTTAATACTGAAAAATTGAAAAAATAATAAATAAATTTTAAATTATTACGAAAAATTTTAAACAATAATAAATAAATTTTAAATTAATAATAAATAAATAATTTTAGACTAATTGTTCAAGAAGGCCTCTTAGACAATCATGCAGCCGTTTCCTTCTTTCCTCCTCCAAAGTCGCTGTGGGATTGCAATTTGGCAAGAGAAAAACCAAAGCAACAACGTTGGTGGGGTTCGAACACAGAACCTTAGGTAAAGAAGCAAATGTTCTTACCACTAAGCTACAATGAATTTATTTATAAATAATGAATAAACAACATTATTATATATATATATATAATAAACAAGTCAATCAGGTCGACCTGAACACAACCCATTTATTTTCGTGTTATTCGTGTCCAACCTGATTTCAACCCAAACCCGTTAAGGGGTGTATATGTACCTATTAATTACGTGTTAGGTTCGTGTTGTGTCACAAATTGCCAGCCCTATGTTTGCTTTATTTTGTCCTAGCTTAAAACAACTAGCAATGGCTAAATTTTTAAGAGTATTCCTAGAAGATTTCCAAGCTGTATTCATGATAAAATTTTAATTTAGTGTTAGTTTGGTATTGGGTTGAAAGGTTGGGTTCTTATAGACCATCTACTTCCAAAAATTATAGGATTTCTTTAACTATAAGTGAGGAATTTATTCTTATAAGGATTAGACTAACCATTGTCCTAGTCCATGGCAAAGGCACCAAATGAATCCTTAGATCAAAAGGCCTTAAAGGAACATCTTGCAAGATTGATCCTTATGATGGAAATAATGAATGAAAGGCTAACAACCTTTGAATCTAACAGTAAAGGAGGAATAAGAGACCTTCAAAATCTCAATGAAATCCTAAAATCTTATGCTCAAAGAGGAGAAGGCTTATAGACACGACAAATCAAGCATCCTATAGCACCCAAATGAGATCTTAGAGTGGACAAAGGCCTTGGGAGTATCAAGTTGAAAATTTCATCATTCTAAGGCTAGAGTGATTTGGAAGCCTACTTTAAATGGGAAAAGAAGGTAGAGCTTGTCTTTAATGTCCATAACTACTGGAGGAGAGAAAGGTCAAACTAGCGCTCTTGAATTCGCAAACTACGCCATTGTGTGGTGGGACGATTTATTATTTCTAGAAGAAGAAACCAGGACAGACCTATTAACACCTGGGAGGAAAAGAAAGCAGTCATGCAAAAATGATTTGTACAACCTCATTGCTATAGGAAGTCAATACAACACGCAGCGGAAATTTAAAAATTTTGATTTCCTCCAAGGATCCTTACGAAGTGAGATCAAATCGGTAGTGAATGATTTTACCTTATTGGTAACAATAGATTTTTCTTGCAAAGATTGTTGATTGTCAAACTACCAGCAAAACAAGCATAGCCTTGCCTCTATGGTATCCACACGATCGTCTCCAAGTCTCAAGTTAATTGTCACACAATTAACCAAAGAAAGAATAGCAAAAATTTGTGAGTGCTAGCAGCAGAATTTCTGCTTTCGGTTTTTCAAGATTCAAGCTTCTCAAGCTTCGGTTTCTCCTTGTTTCTTTGACAAGAAAGCAACTTCTATTTTTCTCTAAAGAATAGATGAAGTGCTTATTGTGTTCTTGAAAAGACAGCTTCTGTTTCTTCCCAAGAAAGAGCCGAAAAAGATTTTTCTAAACAAGGCAACAAGGATTGGTTTTGGGGTTTTCTTTTGCTGTAGAAATTATGTTCTCCAAGAAAATTGATTCTCGGTTTTGATGCAGCAAGAAGAACATGATTTTGCTGCTCACGTTAGTGTTTTATGCCTGCTGAAATTATAAGTCCAATTCATTAGAATTAGATTAGAGTAAAACTTGTACTAAACAGTTTTACTTGAAATACAAGTACAAATCTATTTTGGAACTTTCTAAATTTCAATGTCTGTCAAAACAAGAATTCCATTCTTATTTGGCTTTCTAATTTTGGTTTTTACATGAATTAAAAATCAAAATTGTTCCGAATTTACTAACACAAAACCAAAATGATTTACTCACAAATCCAAATCGCCATAAACCAGGAAAACCTTTTAGAGTCCTATTCACAATGGCTCGTGTTCAATCAAGATATATAGGACAAAGAGATTGAATTACATGGTAACATCTATCACAAGAAAAGTAATGTCAAATTACTAACATTTATTCTTATAACTTGGGTAGTATAGATGTGTTGCCAGGCACCACTCAATGCTTATGGTATAAAATAGATTTTATGTCATTGCCAACGTTATAAGAATCTATTGGATCGCACACTTAGATAATATCTCAAAAGAATTGTAAAATTCATGTGATGAATTTTTTGGTTAATTTAAGAATCCTATTGCGAATAGGACTCTATAAGGTTTCAGTTAAGGGCGGTATTTGGATTTGTGACTAAATCGTTTTGGTTTTGTGTTAATAAATTTAAAACAGTTTTAGATTTATTAATTCATGTGAAAACCAAAATTAGAATGGGATTCTTATTTTGGTAGCCATTGAAATTTAGAAAGTTCCAAAATAGATTAGAACTTGTAGTTCAAGTAAAACTCTTTAGAAGAAGTTTTACCCTAATCTATTTCTATATATATTTGGACTCATAATTTTAGAAGCCACTTAGCCTAACTTAGCGACAAGATCACATTCTTTTGCTGCATCAAACAAGCCGAAATTAGTTTTTCTTGGAGAAGAAAATTTTGCAGCAAAAGACAACAAAACCGAACCTTTTTCTTTGTTTAGCAAAATAAAATCCTTTTTCTTTGTTTAGCAAAATAAAATCTGCACAAGAAGCCTTTCAAGCTGTTATTTGGAGAAAAATTAGCCTCTACTTCTTTGTTAAAGGAACAAGAAAATTTTAAGCTTAGAGAAGCTTGGAAAATGAAGGCGAAATCTAGGCTAGCACCATCGGGTTTTATGCTTTTCCTTTGGTTAATTGTGTGACAATTAACATAGGACTTATGACGATCGTGTGGAAACCGTAGAGGCAAGGTTGTGCTAGTTTTGCTAGTAGTTCGACGATCAATAATCTTCGTAAGAAAGTTCTACCGCTACCGATAAAGGTAAAATTTCTCAAGATCGGTTTGATTTCACTTTATAAGAATCCTTGGAGCCAACTTATATCATGTGATATATAATTGTACCGAATCATGAAGTATTAAATCCTGAAAAACATATGATGGCTGGTTTCAGATTTTCTAGCTTTTGGCTAGCTTTCGGGTTTCAACTTTTATGGCTAGTTTGGTTTCAATTTTTTTTAATTATAGAGGTTGAAATTAATATGTGATATGTACGTAATATTAAGGTCAAATTATATATGTGATATACAATTGTTCCAGTTTGAAAACTTCAATTTTCTGAAATTTTGGATGCCTCGGATTCTGAATTTTGAATGATTCAAATTTTCTGAATTTTTTTGTTGGTTGATTTTTGAAGTTTTGGAAGGTTATGATTTTTGGAAATTTTGGTTGGTTAAAATTTTCTAAATTATAGTTAATTCGATTTTAAAAAAATGGATGTTTTCGGATTTTAGTTTTAACCTAACTTTGAATTTTCAAGTCCTTCGCCAAACTTTGGAATTTAATAAATTTATTTTATTTTCTACTAAGGCCAAAACCTATATATGATAAATTACATTGAATACCAAGTTATGCATGTGATACATAATTGTTTTGGATTTTTTTTATGTAATATCCGAAAATTAGTTTTGGACATATACATGATTTCTCTTCTAGTGTTTGGCGAAAAAACATCTAAATATAAGATATTTTATGTTTGGCCGAAATTTGATATATATGATATATCAAATTGAGACCGAAAAATATTTTGGCCTTAAATATGTTTTCAGGTTTAGAATTTGATTAAAATATATATGATATATTTTTCACAAATTAATCATCATCAAAAGGTTGGCCGAATGGAATATACGATATTCATGTTGTGGCAAAAAATATACATAAGATATATTTTTCATAATTCCTTATAATCATGGTTGGCTGAATAGAGATAAGTCATGACCAAAAATTAGTTTTGAACATTTATATGTGTTCGGTTTTAGGGTAGCTGAATGCATATATTTGACATATCAAATTGAGGCCGAATTGTACATGTGTTCAGAATTTTATGTGGCCAAAATTGATATATGTGATGTATCAAGTTGTGACCAAAATTATTTAGATATATTTTTCACAAATTTCTAATGATCACATGATGGCCAAAAAATGTACTTAATTCGAACCTTCCATGCATAGTATATTATTCAAAATCCTGAAATTTGATTTAATAATAATTGTCATAAATTAATTAGATTAATATATTTGAGCATTAAATATGAATGACAATTATATGTGACATGCACATTATGTGATATTCGAGCTATAGCCTTAAGCCCAATGTGATTGGATAAATTTTGTATTGGTTTTAAATATGACATACGTGTCATAACTTGCTCTATTTTTTGGTTGTAAATTCTTTTCTCATCTAACTCTCCTCGAATGTAACTCGAGGTTTCTCTAAAGATGTAATAGTTAGATTAGAGATAGGATTAGACTAGGAACCAAAGGAGGCAAGGAGTTCGTGACCATGCAAGAACAACCAAAGGAGGCACTTGGAGAAAATGCTATTACCCTTATGTTGACCTTTTGGTTCTCTCATTGGCTGGAGAGAATCAACTTAGTTTGGGCTATAACTATGTCACGTTTATTTTATTGTTTATGTATGACATGCATGCAATATATGTTTATTGGTTAAATGCGTGATGTGATCATGATTGTAATAATTAGTTAGAAAATTATGTGATTAATTGGAATAATAATTACAATAACCAATTCAAACAAAATGATGAGAATTTAAGAAATCCCTCAAATGAATATTAAGTCTAAAATGCCTTCCAATGTATAGCACTCGTCAAGGCTTTGATTGATCATGTGTAGGTTTGCCAAAGCAAGGTGTCATGGTCAATCTTAGTTAGACACAATAGGATAATAGTAATATCCGACTACTAACCATTACATTTGACTTAACTAGGTCGACTCAATAGGATTGAGATCTAGAGGCATAGAGTTGGGCCTATGTTTATTAGATATGCTAGAACAAGAGTTGTTCACCCAACTATCCAAGAATTGTGTGGGATACAATTGACAAGTGTTGTCTACCTAAATAGTGATTTTGGGTGATTAGCCAAAGCTAACTCAAAACTAGGTCAAATGTGGATCTTGGCCAACTAGAAAATTAATTAGATTAATCTTTCCAAATTAATATCAAGGGTTACTAATTTGAGCAAAATAGTGGGAGTAACATTTAATAAAAGGCCATATTAAATATTTGCATTCATGATACTTATTTTGCATATTTTTGTTGTGGATAACCATGGCATCAAACACTACCACTAATTACTATCACTACGATCTGCCCTTGAGAAAGACAAGTTGAATGGGACAAATCTTGGATTGGTACAGAATTTGAGGATATTGGAATGAAATCAGTAAAGTTTACCTAGAGGGTCTTAAGAAGAATAGGAAGGAAAATGAAACTTCCACTTCAGGTATTCATGTTATAGAAGTTAATTTATCTACTTCTTCATCATGGATATTAGATATCGGTGTGGTTCACACATTTGTGTAATGTGCACGAACTGAAAAGAAGTAGGACTTTAGCTAAAGGCGAAGTTAACCTATGAGTGGCTGTAGGGACTTATCTCTTGAACTTGCCTTCAGGGTTTGTTTTAGAACTAGATAACTACTATTTCGTGCCTTCTATTACAAAGAATATTATTTTCTTGTTTAGACAAGATTGGACATTCATTTGTAATAAAGGACAATTGTTGCTCTTTTTATTCAAATGAAATCTTTTATGGTAGTGCAAAACTAGTTCATGGACTATATGTCCTAAATCTTGACATGCCTATCTATAACGTAAATGCCAAAAGGATTAAATTAGATAATTTTAATCCGACTTATCTCTGGCATTGTTGTTTGGGCTACATAAATGAGAATCGCATTTTCAAACTTCATAAAGATGGACTTTTGGACTCATTCGATTTTAAATCGTATGAGTCGTGTGAATTATGTTTATTAGGTAAGATGACTAAAGCTCCTTCCACAAAACATAATGAAAGGGCAGATGATTTATTGGAACTAATACATACTGATGTATGTGGACCATTAAATACATAGGCTAGAAGTGGTTTTCAATACTTCATCACATTTATTGATGACTATAGTAGATATGAATATGTGTATCTTATGGGACACGAGTCTGAATCATTAGAAAAGTTCAAAAAGTTCAAGATTGAAGTACAAAACCAACTTGGCAAGAGTATCAAAGCACTTCAATCTCATCAAGGAGGCGAATACTTAAGTCGAATTTGATGACTATCTAGATGAGTGTGGGATAGTCTCACAACTCACTCCTTTTAGAACACCACAATAGAATGGTGTATCCCAAAGGAGAAATCAAACTTTGTTAGACATGGTTCGGTCCATGATGAGTCATGTAGATCTTCCAAATTCCTTTTGGGGACATGCTCTACTTATAGCCGCTTTCACACTAAACCACGTTTTATCTAAATTAGTTCAAAAAACACCATATGAGATGCGGACTGAGAAGCATCCTAGTATGTCTTTTATGAACATTTGGAGATGTGAGGCTTACGTTAAACGTCAAGTCTCCAAAAAACTTGGACGCAAATGATAAGTGCAATTTTGTAGGGTATCCTAAAGAAACAAAAGGATACTACTTCTATAATTCCAAAGGAGAACAAAGTGTTTGTTGCTCGAACTAGGGTTATTCTAGGAAAGGAGTTTATTTCTAGAAAATCCAATGGGAGACAAATAGAACTTGAAGAAGTTTGAGAACCACAAAATAGCATCGGACTTGATAAGATCGAAATTGAGCAAACACCACAATGAGTTGTGGAACAAGTACCTGCTCAAGAGACACAAGCCCTACGTAGGTCCACTAGGGTTTATTGTGAGCCACAGAGATATGGATTTTTGGTGATTCAAAACAGTGACGTTTTGCTAATGGATCAAGATGAGCCTACAACCTATCAAGAAGCTACAACGATCCATTTATGGGTTGAAGCAAACTTCTAGAAATTGGAATCCACGATTCGATGATGCAATCAAACAGTTTGATTTGATCAAGAACGAAGATGAACCTTGGGTCTACAAGAAGGTTACTGGGAGTACTGTTGTCTTCCTAGTATTGTATGTGTAGATGACATACTGCTTATTGGGAATGACTCTCCTTCAATGCATGAGTCGTGCTCAAATGAGTCGATATATGATATCGAGCTCATTTGCTTAGATGTGTTTACTTGGGAATCAAGAAACACAAAGATTGAACTATGAGAGTGTGACACGCTCCATGGCTTGTGTTCAATCAAGATATCTAGGGTAAAGGGATTGAATTACATAGTAAAATCTACCACAAGAAAAGTATATTCGAATTAATAACATTCTTATAACTTGGGTAGCATTAATGTGTTGCTAGACACCCTTTGAATGCTTATGGCATAAAATAGATTTATGTCATTGCAAACGTTATAAAAACCTATTGGGTTGCACACTTAGATCGTATCCAAAAATAAGTGTAAGATTCATGTGATGGATTTTATGGTTAATTTAAGAATCCTATTGCGAATAGGACTCTATAAGGTTTTCTGGTTAAGGCGATATTTGGATTTGTGATTAAATCATTTTGGTTTTGTGTTAATAAATTCAAAATAGTTTTGGATTTATTAATTCATGTGAAAATCAAAATTAGAAAGCCAAATTAGAATGTGATTCTTGTTTTCGCAGCCACTAAAATTTAGATTTAGAAAGTTTCAAAATAGATTAGAACTTGTAGTTCAAGTAAAACTCTTTAGAAGATGTTTTACCCTAATTTATTTCTATATATATTTGGACTCATAATTTCAATAGCCACTCAGCCCTAACATGAGAAACAAGATCATGTTCTTTTGCTACATCAAACAAGTCGAAATTAGTTTTTCTTGGAGAAGAAAAATTATGCAGCAAAAGACAACAAAAAATAGAACCCTTTTTCTTTGTTCAACAAAATAAATTTGTGGCTTTTTTTTTGAAGAAATAGTCACGAATTTTTCAAGAAAACAAGAAGCCTTTTAGCTATTATTTGGAAAAAATCAGCCGCTTCGTGTTAAAGGAACAAGAAAATCTAAAGCTTAAAGAAGCTTGGAAGCTAAAAACCAAAGGCAAAAATCCAACCTAGCACCATTGGGTTTTTTTGCTTCTTTCTTTGGTTAATTGTGTGAAAATTAACTTGGGACTTGGAGACAATCATGTGGATACCATAGAGGCAAAGTTGTGCTAGTTTTGCTAGTAGTTCGACGACTAATAATCTTCATAAGAAAGTTCTCACTCTTGATAAAGGTAAAATTTCTCACGTCTGGTTTGATTTCACTTTGTAACGATCCTTAGAGGAAACCAAAAAATTTGAAATTTTTGCTGCATACTGTATTTAGTCTCCAACAATAACAATTTGTCATAAATTAAAAGGACAATGATACAATGTATGCCAATACAATCATCACATAATTGGTCCTTAGGGCATAATCCAACAAACTCCCACTTGAACTACGACCAATCAATCATTGCTCTAATGCTTAATGATCTAGTATGACGATCATGTCTCTACAACGTCAGAGGCTTTGTCAATGGGTCAGTGATGTTATCATCAGTTGTTACTTTGCATATCTTCACATCCCCTCTCTCAATGATCTCTCAAATGAGATGGAAGCACCGAAGTATATGTTTGGATTGTTGGTAAGATCTGTGTTCCTTAGCTTGTGTAATGGCTTCATTGTAGTCACAATAGAGCTCAATTGGATTGGCAACGCTAGGTACAACCCCAAGTTTTGTTATGAACTTTTGATCCAAATGACTTCTTTATCACGTTAGAAACAAATGATATACTCAGCCTTTGTTGTAAAATCGGCTATTGTTGCTGCTTTGAACTTTTCCAACTCACAACACCACCATTTAGGCTAAACACATAACCCAATTGCAATCTATAGTCATCTTTATTGATTTGGAAGCTTGCATTGGTGTAACCAATTACATTAAGCTCTTCCTCAGCTCCATATATCAAGAATGTATCCATAGTCCTTCTCAAGTACTTAATAAATTTTTGATAGCAATCTAGTGAGCGTTCACAAGAATCTACTTGATATTTGCTCATTATGCTCAAAGCACATGAGACATCATGACGAGTACATAGCATGGCATACATGATAGATCCAATAGTTGATGCATATGGAACATTACTCATGCATTATCTTTCTTCTTGTGTCGAAGGACACATTCTTTCGAGAAAGTAATTCCTTGCCTCATAAGCAAGAACCCTTTCTTAGACTCTGCATACTAAACCGCTTTAGCACTTTATCTATGTATGTACTTTGACTTAAGCTAATCAATCTCTTTGATCTAGCTTTATAGATCTTGATACCTAATATATAGGTTGCTTCACCTAAGTCTTTCATAGAAAAGTAACTTCCCAACTAGGTCTTTATAGATTGTAAATAAGGGATGTCATTCCCAATAAGTAGTACGTCATCCACATACAATACTAGGAAGACAACAGTGCTCCCACTAACCTTTTTGTAGACACAAGGTTCATCTTCCTTCTTGATGAAACCAAACTCTTTGATTGCATCATCGAATCAAAGATTCCAACTTTGAGAAGCTTTCTTCAATCCATAAATGGATTGTTGTAGCTTACAAACCTTTCCAGCATTTTCTGGATTGACAAAACCCTCAAGTTGTGTCATGTACACATCCTCGAGAAGATTTCCATTAAGAAAAGTAGCTTTGACATCCATTTACTAGATTTCAGAATCATGGAATGTAGCTATTGCAAGCAAGATCCTCGATTTAAACATAGCAATCGCGAAATGGTTTTGTCTGATCTATACCATGAACTTGCTCAAACCTTTAGTGACCAATAACCCCTTAAAAGTGTATACTTCACCATCCATGTCGGTCTTCTTTTGAAGACCCATTTGCACCATATGGGTTTTACCCTTCGTGGATCAACCAAAGTCCATACTTGATTTCTATACATGGATTCCATCTCGGATCTCATGGCTTTAAGCCATTTCTCATAGTCTGCCCCAATATAGCTTCTTGATAAGTCATAGGCTCATTTTGATCCATTAGCAAGATGTCACTATTCGAGTCACTAGAAATCTATATTTACACTTCATAATGAATCCTAGTGAACCTACGAGGGCTTGTGTTTCTTGAGCAAGTTCTTGTTCCACATTCGTTTTGGTGTTTGTTCAATTTCAATCTCATCTAGTTCGATTGCTATTTTGTGATTTTGAACTTCGTCAAGTTCTATTTGTCTCCCACTAGCTTTTCTATAAATAAATTCCTTTTCTATAAAAACATCACGAGCAACAAACACTTTGTTCTCATTGGAATTATAGAAATAGTATCATTTTGTTTCTTTAAGATACCTCACAAAATTGTATTTATCGATTTGGGTCCAAGTTTGTGGGACTTGACATTTAATGTAAGCCTCACATCCCCAAAACTTCATAAAAGACACATTAGGATGCTTCCTACCCATGTCTCATATCGTGTCTTTTGGTGATTTAGATGGAACTCGGTTTCTTGTGAAAGTGGTGTAAGTAAGGCATGTACCCAAAAGGAATTTGGGAGATCCGCTGACTCATCATGGACCGGACCATGTCTAACAAAGTTCATTTTCTCCTCTCGGATACACTATTCCATTGTGGTGTTCCAAGAGGAGTGAGTTCGAGACTATCCCAAACTCCTTTAGATGGTCATCGAACTCTTGGCTTAAGTATTCACCTTCTTGATCAGATTGAAGTGCTTTGATACTTTTGCCAAGTTGGTTTTGTACTTCATTTTTGAACTGTTTGAACTTTTCAAATGATTCAGACTTGCGTTTCATAAGATACACATAGCTATATCTACTGTAATCATCAGTAAATGTGATGAAGTATTGAAAACAACCTCGAGCCTGTGTATTCATGGTCCACATACATCACTATGTATTAGTTCCAATAAATCATTTGCCCTTTCATTCTTGTTTTATGAAAGGGGCTTTAGTCATCTTGCCCAATAAACATGATTCACATGTCTCATACAATTCAAAATCGAATGAGTCCAAAAGTCCATCTTTATGGAGTTGGAAAATGCGATTCTCTTTAATATGGCCCAGACAACCATGCCAGAGATAAGTTGGATTAAAATTATCTAATTTAATCATTTTGGTATTCACGCTATAAACAGGCATGTCAAGATTTAGAACATAAAGACCTTGAACTAGTTGTGCACTACCATAAAAGATTTCACTTAAATAAAAGGAGCAACCATTGTCCTTTATTATAAATGAATATCCAATCTTGTTTAAACAAGAAATAGAAATAATATTCTTAGTAATTGAGGGCACATAATAACAATTATCTAGTTCTAAAACAAGCCTAGAGGACAAGCTCAAGACATATGTCCCTACAGCGAACGCAGCAACCCTTGCTCTATTTCCCACTTGTAGGTCAACTTTGCCTTTAGCTAAAATCCTACTTCTTTTCAGTTCGTGCACATTTATGCAAATGTGTGAACCACATCCGGTATCTAATACCCATGATGAAGAAGTAGATAAATTAACTTCTATAACATGAATACTTGAAGTGGAAGTTTCATTTTCCTTCCTCTTCTTTTTTAGATCCTCCATGTAAACTTTGCAGTTTCTCTTTCAATGTCGGTCTCACTGCAATGGAAGCGGTTCCCTTCCAGAGTTACCCTTCCTTTAGGTTCCTCAGGTAAGGGTTCCTCTAGGACATACAACCTTTTCTTATTCAAGAAGTTCGTCCCATTCAACTTGTCTTTCTCAAGGACAGATTGCAGTGATAGTGTGTTAGTGCTAGTGTTTGCAGCCATGGTTATCTACAACAGAAATATGCAAAATAAGTATCATAAATGCAAACATTTAATATTGTCTTTTATTAAATGTTACTCCCACTATTTTACTCAAATTAATAACCCTCGAATTAATTTGGAAAGATTAATCTGATTAACTTTCTAGTGGGCCAAGATCCCTATTTGACCTAATTTTTAGTTAACTTTGGCTAATCACCAAAAACTTAGCTATTTTGGTAGATAACACTTGTCAATTGTATCTCACACAATTCTTGGATAGTTGGGTGAACAACTCTTGTTCTAGCTTATCTAATAAACCAAAGCCCAACTCTATGCCTCTAGGTCTCAATCCTATTGAGTCCACCTAGTTAAGTAAAACCCAATAATTAGCAATCGGATATTACTAGTATCCTATCGCGTCTCACTAAGATTGACCATGGCACATTGCTTTGGCAAACCTACACATGGTCAATCAAAACCTTGACAAGTGGCAGGCATTGAAGGCATCTTAAACTTAATATACATTTGAGGATTTGTTAAATTCTCACCATTTTATTTGAATTGCTTGTTGTAATTATTAGTTCAATTAATCACATAATTTACTAACTAATTATTACAATCATGATCACATCATGCATTAAACCAATAAACATACATTGCATACATCTCATACTTCAACAATAAATAAATGTGACATAGTTATAGCCCAAACTAGATTGGTTCTCTCAAGCCAATGGGAAATCAAAAGGTCACCCTAAGGGTAATAGCATCTTCTCCAAGTCATTCTTGTATGGTCACGAACTCCTTGCCTCTTTGATTCCTAATCTAGTCATATCTCTAATCTAACTATTACATCTTTAGAAACCTTGAGTTACATTTGAGGAGTTAGATGAAAAATAATTTACAACTAGAAAAATTGAGCAAGGCATGACTCGTGTCATATTTAGTCAAAACCAATACAAAAATAAATATTCAATCACATTGGACTCAGGCTATAACTACAAATCATGCTCAAACACCACATAATGTGCGTGTCATATACAATACTTAAATATATTAATCTAATTAAATGATGATAATTATTATTAAATCAAATATTAGGGTTTGAATAATATGCTTTGCATAAAAATTTTGGGTTAGGTTACAAACTTTCGGCCACCTTTGTATATCTAATATACACCTTTTCGGCCAAACCCTAAAATTGGAATCATATATATGTCCAAAACTAATTTTCGGATATTACATCAAAATTCCTAAACATTTATATATCACATATATAATTTGTCTTTCAATGTAATTTAACATATATATATATATATATGTGTGTGTGTGTGTGTGTGTGTGTGTGTGTGTGTGTGTGTGTTTTGGCCATGGTAGAAAATACTAATAAAAAATTATTAAAATTCGAAGCTTGGCCAAGGACTTGAAAAATCAAAGTTAGGTGAAAATCAAAATCAATGACCATCTTTTGAAATCGAATTAACCAAAATTTAGAAAATTCTAACTAAAATTTCCAAAATTCGAACCTTCAGGACATTTAGAAAAGTTGAACCATTCAAAATTCAAATTTGAGCTTCCAAAATTTGAAAATCAAAACTTTCAAACCAAAACAATTATATATCACATATATAATTTGGACTTAATGTTACATATATATCACATATTAATTTCGTGCTCACTAAAAAAAAAATTGGAACCGAACTGGCCATAAAAGTTGAAACCCGAAAACTAGAAAATCTGAAACCAGCCATCTTTTGTTTTTCAGGATTTAATACTTCATGATTGGGTACAATTTTGTATCATATATATATTTTTGCTTCAATATGATTCCACTCATATTATTTTTGGATTTAATAAAAAATTAAAACCAAAGAGCCAAGAAAAATTGAAGTAGCTTAAACTTGCCAAAATTCTAGAAAACCAAATCTTGTTTCTTAAATCCAAAGTTAGGGTTTCATGCATACTTATATATATATATATATATATATATATATATATATATATATATATATATATATATATATATTAATATATTATATTATATTATTTGAATACAACAATAACTAATTAAGGTAGACCCTAAATTGATTTAATAAACATAAACATATCATATATGTTTATTGAAAAATTCATATTTCAATGAACATATTCAAGTAATCCAAATTTCAGCATACAAGTTCATAAACAATTTAATCAAACAAGCATACTTCCACATAAAACCAATTTGAGCCTTCGTAAGTGGCTCTGATACCACTGTAGGAAATCAAATACAGCACACAATATAAATTTAAAATTTTTGATTTCCTCTAAGGATCGTTACAAAGTGAGATCAAACCGGTAGTGAAGGATTTTCCCTTATCGGTAGTGGTAGAATTTTCTTGTAAAATTGTTGATCATCAAACTACTAGTAAAACCAAAAAAACCTTGCCTCTATGGTATCCAAATGATCATCTCCAATTATCCAGTTAATTTTCATACAATAAACCAAAGAAAGAAGTAGTAAAAATTTGTGAGTGCTAGCAGCAGAATTTCTGCTTTCGGTTTTTCAGGATTCAAGCTTCTCAAGCTTCGGTTTTCTCCTTGTTTCTATGACAAGAAAGCAACTGCTATTTTTTTTTTATAAAGAATAGATGAAGTTCTTATTTCATTCTTGAAAAGATGGCTGATGTTTCTTCACAAGAAAGAGTCGAAAAAGTTTTTTTTCTGAACAAGACAACAAGGATCGGTTTTGGGGTTTTCTTTTTGTTGCAGAATTTTTCTTCTCCAATAAAAACTGATTTTTGGCTTTTGATGCAGCAGGAAGAACGTGATTTTTATGCTCACATTAGGGTTGTATGGCTGCTGAAATTATAAGTCCAAATATATAGAAATAGATTAGAGTAAAACTTCTTCTAAAAAGTTTTACTTGAACTACAAGTTCTAATCTATTTTGGAACTTTCTAAATTTCAATGGCTGCTAAAACAAGAATCCCATTCTTATTTGGCTTTCTAAATTCAGTTTTTAATTGAATTAATAAATCCAAAACTATTTCGAATTTATTAACACAAAATCAAAACGATTTAGTCACAAATCTAAAAAGCGCCTTAAACCGGAAACCTTCTAGAACCCTATTCACAATAGAATTCTTAAATTAACGAAAAATTTGTCACATGAATTTTATAGTTCTTTGGGATATGATCTAAGTGAGCAACCCAATAGGTTCTTATAAAGTTTGCAATGACATAAAATATATTTTATGCCATAAGCGTTGAGCAGTTTCTAGCAACACATTAATGTTACCCAAGTTATAAGAATATTAGTAATTCGACATTACTTTTCTTGTAATAGATGTTATCATGTAATTTAATTCCTTTGTCCTAAATATCTTGATTGAACATGAGCCATGAAGTATGTCACACTTGTATCGTTCAATCTTTGCGTTTCTTGATTCCCAAGTAAACACATCTAAGTAAATGAGTTCGATATCACATATCGACTCATTTGAGCACTGATGATGAAGAAATCCACAATCGTGGTGAGTAGTTTAGTGCGTGCAAAAGTGTGTCAAAATATAGCTCAAACTCACACAAATTTACACCTAAACATCACTTAATCGATTGTAGTAAAGTTTAGGGATCATTTTCCACAGGGAAGGGGACAAAACAAGAATTTAAGTGCAATTAATTATTTGCTATCTATGTTACCTAATGCAATGACATAAAGAGTGATATTTAACTAAGAAGCATGAAGAAAAGTATGCAAATAAAGGGGAATACTAGAATCTAAATGCTAAGTTAAACAACTCAACTAAAACAAGAAGAGAAACACACAATTGAGGAAGGAGGGTGATCCTTGGGCTCAATGCAAAAGTAGGCTACTTCGACTCCTAAAGGCAACCGAGTTTAGGGTAACATAACTAAGTGACTACATCCGTTCGCTCTGAATCTCCTTTCGGTCTCATCGGAATTGTAGAATGGGGAATCTCCTTTCGGTTTCATCCCCACCTAGTGCACATTAGCGCCTATAGCTACCACACAACTCTAATGCACAATTTTAGCCCTAGATGTTTTAGCCAACTACTTCACATTCCCTAATTTAAGTATTTAATCTAAGAAAGCCACCTATTTTTCACTCCATATCTCCTTTCGGTCTCAATGGAATTAAAGGATAGAAGATCTCCTTTCGGTCTCACTTTTACCTTGTGCACACTAAAACCTATGGCTTCCACAATTTAATGCACAATTAAGCTCATGTGGTGGTTATTTCTTGTCTCAAACACCTAAATTTAGTGAATGTTAGGTAGTTCTTCCTACTTTTGGCCTAAATTCATACATGTCCTAAAACACACACAAACACCAAGAACACACACAAGAAGGAAGACTTTAATTAATGCAAGCCCATCACTCTACAACCCACAAGGAATCAAAATAAACCTAACCCTTACGTCAAGCACCAAGAATCACGCAAGACAATTTAGCCACTCATGGCTTCAAGCAAACAACAATCACAAGGAGATATAACCATTGAGAGCACAAGGAATTGAAAGAAATACTCCCCTTAATCAAAAGGATGGTGATTCCAACCAATTCCTACACTTTACAAGCAAGGTTAGCTCCAAATATTGAAGTTTTCGCAGCCACAAGAGCCAAACCCTAGACCCCAAAAGAACTCACGTTTTTTGAGTTGGGGAGAATATGGAAAATATCTAAAACTAACCCTAACTATCTAATTGTTCCCGTTTTTCTACACAAAACGGGGTATTTATACATGTAGGGAAATTGGGAAACAATTGTGAAGCTTCAAAACATGCGGGACTCAAGTGCAAACTCCACATTTGTAGTCAAAGTTGTGCACCCAGTCGCAGGTGCAAAATTTTTGTCCGTCTCTTCTTTGGTTCGCACCTTGTTCTGCTTTTGTCCAGTTTTGGTCCCTTTGCTTCCGGAATTTGAAAAAACTTTCTACATGAAAGTTTTGCTCTCTCTTTCAAATTTCCATAGCATCTTTAATCATCTCATTTGAGCGTTTGCATCAAGAGTTATGAATTTGGAAGATGGCTGATTTTCTCCCCTTTTTACAAAAAGAGCAAAAGATGAGAATCGACAAGTATACTGTGATTTCTCTTATAAACATAGCATATCTCAATGAAATCTACGCAAAAGCATGAAAAAAACATAGTTAAGTTTATGAATATTTGATTCTCATCAACAATCCATCCAGATTCAATTAAATGGTTTGGATATGAGATTCTTTGTCTTCCTGGTGTTGATTATTCCTGCAAAACAAATCCCGGAGGGGGTCTCTGGGGTAAATTCTCCAATGTCTAAGTCAGTATTTTTGTCAGAGTATAATAGCTTTTAGTTGTTAAAGAATTCTCCCCCCTTTACCTAGTTGCCTTCCTTGGTTTTATATACCTTATCCGTCAATTATGGGATTTGCTGTCATAGGTTGGCAAGTAGATTATGGTTGCAACTGCTAGTTGCATGCCAAGATATTCTTCCATAATTATAGCATGTTGTTACGTGCCTGTGGATATGTAGGAAATCAAATATGGCACGCAGCCAAATTTTAAAATTTTTTATTTCCTCCAGTGATTTCAAATCGATCGTGAAGAGATTTACCTTTATCGGTAGTGGTTGTTCTTTCTTGTGAAAACTTTGCTCATCGAATCACAACGAAACCAGTGGAACTTTGCCTCTATGGTATCCGTGATCATCTCCAAGTCTCAAATTAATTTTCACATAATTAATCAAGGAAGAAGCGACAAAAGAACCGTTCTTGCTAGCACGGAACTTTGCTTTCAGTTTTCAAATTTTTGAAGCTTCTCAAACTTTGGTTTTTCTTGCTTTTCCCACACAAGAAGCTGCTATTTTTCTCTAAAGAACAGTAGAAAATATCCTTATGTTTTTTCAAATTTGGCTGTTATTCTTCTCAAGAAAAAGATGAAAAGATTTGCTCGGATAAGAGCAAGAGGTTGATGTTTTGGTTTGGATTTCTTGAGATTTTTCTTCTCCAAGAATAATTACATTTTCGGCCTCAAGAAGCAAGAAATAACGTGTTTCTTTCTGCTCACATTGGGTTGGAGGCTTCTTAAATTTTATGTCCAAATATGTAGAAAAGATTAGGGCAAAACTTCTTCTAAAGAGTTTTACTTGAGCCTCAAGTTCTAATCTATTTTGAAACTTTCTAAATTCATCTTTCCAAATTTCATTAGTTCCCAAAACAAGAATCCCATTCTTATTTTTCTTCTAATTTTTGGCCATTACATGAATTAATAAATCCAAAACTATTTCAAATTTATTAACAGAAAATAAAACCATTTAGAAACCAAAACCAAATCGATTTAAACGGAAACCTTCGAGTCCTATTCGTAATAGGATTCTTAAATTAACCAAAATTTATCACATGAATTTTACACTTCTTTTGGATACGATCTAAGTGTGTGACCCAATAGGTTCTTATAACGTTGGCAATGACATAAGATCTATTTTATGCAATAAACATTGAGTGGTGTCTAGCCACACATCAATGCCATCAAGTTATAAGAATATTAGTAATTCGACATTACTTTTCTTGTGATAGATGTTACCATATAATTCAATCCCTTTGCCCTATATATCTTGATTGAACACGAGACATGGAGTGTGTCATACTCATATAGTTCAATCTTTGCATTTCTTGTTTCCCAAGTAGACACATCTAAACAAATGAGCTCGATATCACATATCGACTCATTTGAGCACTGATGCATTTTATGGTCTCACTGATCAAGGGGCCCAAAGATATATCTCCCATTATATAGGAGGGGAAAATTATATCTTTATCACTCAACATCCCACTACATGATTCATTACATATCCAATTGCCACTTTTATAGTTCACCCTGTTACAAGTAACGATTAGTAGTATCAAAAATGCAACTACTCATGTTGGGATCTCTGGTGACCTCAAGTCTAAGGATTACTTACCATCATCACTATGAGAAATGCTTATGACACTTCATATAATAACCCATGTAACATTTTCATGGTGGGTCAATCAATACATAGTTCTCTAACATGTACACATGTGTTGACTTGATATCTCTAATCATGACACATTTCATCAGTCACTACACATGCTAGTCTTAATGCCTTATCATTGTCCTTTTAATCATAATACTTGACTAGGGATTGTTTTAGAATAATTAAATTCTAGGGACATTATTATATTTATTCATAATACGTAGATATTAAATTAAACAAAATAATAAATTGCCATAGATTATATACATTATGATACATATATATGCCTAGACAATCATTACATGTTGGTCTTTAGGCATAATCCAACAGGATAAGCATGACTTTGCTGAGTTCCCACTTTGTGATGCAGGACTCCGAGGTCTGTACACTTAGTGTAATTTTAGTATGTCTTCACTGAAGTCCAACCGGAAAACATCTTTGGAAGTTCGGACCTTCGATCCTATTTATTGCGAGGTTTGAACTTTGCATGTCGTAGAAATCTGGACTTTGCATGTTCTGAGGTTTGAACTTCACGTAGCAGGTCTAAACTTCATAAGTCATAGAGGTCTAGCCTTTGGCTCAGAGATCTCGTGTAAATCCATTGGGATCTTGCACCTTTGGTTCCAAATCTCGAGTTGTCTAATTTAAGATGTTAGAAGTTGGATCCCATACACATCATAAGCCCCCCAGACCATAGCGTGACAACATCAAGCTAAGGTCTTATCAAATGTAGACCTTTAGGGTGTTTGGAGAGTGTTCTCCTTCCCAAAGCTTTGATAAGTTTCTTTTGGTCAAGCAAGTTTGTTTTGTTTGTATAGGGACGAAGACTGAAACCAATTTTATCTCAAATCAATTATTTTCTCCTTGGATTGTTTGACTTGGACGTTCGGCTGCCTTCTCTCTTGTGCGGCTTCTTGGCTTTTTGACAATAAAGTGACAAAATAGTCCTGTATATTTTTGCAAGATAATTGGTTAGTCATTTCTTTTATCTTCAAATTAGAACAAAATCTGAGATTGAACTCAAAAAGTTCTAAAAATTTAGATAACTCGACGATCATGAAATCAAAGGAAAATTTGGCCAAAATAGGTAAAAACAAATCAAATTACAAGCCAATTTCTAACTAAGATTAATAAGAATACCCTATATAAAATAGGGTTATCAACTTAGATCAAAGCTTGTCCTCAAGCTTGCACTAGTTCACCATCTTTCTCTCCATTCTATACCCTTCTTCAATCCATCCACAAATAACTCAAAATCATTATGCATTAAAGATTTAGATTGGAATAATAATCCAAAGAACAAGTATTCATAGCCCGATTTTCTAACAAAAAATATGCATCCCATTAATTCCAACTATTTCGTTGAAATCAAATGCAACAAAATTTGATAACCTCTCACAGGTTGCACTCTAATCACTAGAGGTTCATTTAGCACTCAAATCAAACATGGCATGTCATTATCATAGGCTTGGATATATATCACATCTCCACCACTAATAAATATGAATCCATGCAAAAATCAAAGGGTCTTTATAAAGGTTATAACGGGGCTTAGGTAAAGGTAGGTAAAATAAAAGGAAACTTTAGGTGAATCATGAATCAAGTTATGTAGGAACTTCCTTGCATGACTCAAAAGCAACAATAACAACACATTAGAACCACTTCCTTATTCCCAATAACATGTATCCCCTTTTTACAACTTCATCATATAATTGGATTGTTTTGTATACAATGAAGAACATTAACTTTGTCCAATCCTTGTAAGGAATACTTTTCACTTCTCCTTTTTTTTTTGTTTTTTTTTTCTTTCACACTTTTCATCAATTTTCTTTTCATTTTTCATTTTTCATTTTTCATTCATCTTTTTTTCTTTGTTGGTTCTTTTTGGAATCGCAAATTTTATCATGCAATTCATTCCCACATACGCTTGATAAAGGGTTCAACTATGATAAACAAAACAAAGGTTTAAGGCTAATGATGTGGTGTTATAACAAAGAAAGGTTAAAGCTCAAAATTGGTTGACTAGGGCTATACGTAATGGGTAAGTTTTTGAAAGTTCAAAATGGCTAATCTTAAATGCTCTTATCATTTCAAAGCATGAATCCAAAATGCAATCTCAACATGCATTACAAAGCAAGTTCTAGAATAAACATACTATATTTGTCAACACTCAATCAAAGAAACATGTGAGCAAAGAAAAGAAAATGCTCTTAGGCTCAAATACTCAAAATGGGTTCAATGTATCAAATATTGCACATTCTCAATCAATTCAATCATCAAAATTAACAAGATGCTTTAAAAATTTCAGAACAAAGACTAATTATACTTGCCTCTTTCATACATTCCAACCCAAATCACTAATGCATATAACTCAAAATTATTATAACGTGATGTGAATCGTCTGAATTGATCGTTCCCTATTAAAAATTTGTGATGTGGACATCGAACCTATCAAGAGCCCTATCGAGAAGGAGGTGCTAGAGACCCATTGTCCTATCCGCTAGGCCACCCGATCACTCGACCGAGAAAGGAATTCAAGCCCTATTGGTATCATGGTTCAAAAGTTATGGAATAGAGACAATATAGATTCAAGACTTGAAGCTTCAAGCTCTTTGGCGTAACACAATCACTTTTGGGCCAAATTTTTGATTGATGACGTTTTAGCGATTCAAAGTCATTTAGATAGACTTTTAGGCATATCTTCTATTTTAAAGGTTTTTTCTATTTTGCGAATTTTAATTAATTAGGGTATTTTCATCTTTTTGCCCTTTTAGGTTAGCACTCTATATAAGGGTGCTTATGAGTTTCAAGACAGACAATTATTTTGTGAGCTTTAATATATTGAGAGGAAATTCCTTTCTCTTCTTGAGAGTTTCTTTCAAGCGATCGATCCGACTTATCGAGAA
This sequence comes from Gynochthodes officinalis, assembly GCA_020080225.1. Taxonomy (NCBI): domain Eukaryota; kingdom Viridiplantae; phylum Streptophyta; class Magnoliopsida; order Gentianales; family Rubiaceae; genus Gynochthodes; species Gynochthodes officinalis. Next base: position 12,904,512 of record CM034624.1, read on the forward strand.
AGTCAACGAATTTGCTTGTTCGTGGTGTCTATAACGTTGGTTAGTTGACACGTTTGTCAACATGTCGTGTTCATACCGAGGTTACCAATCACTGCTCGATAGGGGTCGAGGTCAACAATTCGTAACTCTAGATCTTCGTAGAACAATCAATTCGCATTGATTCACATCAAAATGAGTACCAAAAGAGTTAGGAATTTCAAAGAAGATATCAAAATGTTGAGCTTACTTGGAAGGACTTTCTTTTAACCTTATAAAAATGAAAACCAGTAAAAAAATTGGGCAAATCCAGACAAAATTTCATGTACCCCACTCCCAACTTAAAATTGAGCATTGTCCTCAATGTGGCAAGGAGCAAGCAAAAGTAAGCAACAAAGAGAACATACAAAAACAAAGAGTTAGGATATTGCCATGTTTTAAATAGCTTGAAGATGAATTTTGTTCAGTACCAAAACAACTCAAAAATTTTGAACTTCTATGGATAGGCACTGGAGAAATCTTCTACTTTCCTATAAAATTCCAGCACAAAACTCCAATGGGAAGGTCTTGAACCGGATTCTTCTTCTAATTGGTGCAGCAAAATTGTAGGAATGTCCCCACCCTTTTTTAAAGAATAAGACAAAACAAGCAAAATAAAAGCAATAAAGGTAAAAGAAGTTGGGTTGCCTCCCAAGTGGCACAATTGTTTAACTTCACGCTCAACGTCTTCTATCGCTCAAGTTATTAAATTTTTACCACTTGGTTGGACCACACCCAGTCACTATCAAAAATTGGATAAACAATACCTGTATCAAGAAGCTTGATCACCTCGGCTTTCACAATTCTTGCATTTTTGGATTAAGCCTCCTTTGTGGTTGGATGAGCAGCTTTTTGTCCACCACTTCAATTTGCAAGCAATCACTCCGATTAGAAGGAAATTTCATTGCTTTGAACACATTGAAGGTGACTTGTTCATTTTGAACTCTAAGAATTAATTTTCCTTGTTGGACATCAATTAGAGCTCTTTTGGTGGTTAGGAATGGTCGGCCTAAAATAATTGGTACTTCAAAGTTCAACACAATGAAGTCTCCAGGAAAAATAAATTTGTCAACCTTGATCAACACATCCTCCACCACACCTCTTGGATATTTTATAGATCGATCTACTAATTGAAGAGAAATAATGGTGCCTTTCACGTCTCCTAATCCAAGTTTCTTAAAAATAGAATAAAGCATCAAATTAATACTAGCACCAAGATCACATAAAGCTTTGTCAAAATAAAAAAACTAATTGTACAAGGAATCGTGGAAACTCCCGATCCTTAAAACACAAGACAAAATTTGGAAGAAAATTTGTGGGTGTGCAAGTGATTGTCTTGAAGTTTTTGTTCTCCTTCCCGAAGCTTTGATAAGCTTCCTTTGTTCAAGCACGTTTGTTTTGTTTGTGTAGGGTAAGAGACTCAAACCAATTTTGTCTCAAATCAATTGTTTTCTCCTTGAATTGTTCGACTTGGACATTCAGCTACCTTCTCCCTTGTGTAGCTTCTTGGCTTTTTAACAATAAAGTGACAACATAGTCCAAGACATTTTTGCAAGATAATTGGTTAGTCCTTTGATCTTCAAATTAGAAGAAAATTCGAGATTGAACTCAAAAGTTCTAAAAATATTAGATAACTCAGCGATCATAAAATCAAAGAACATTTGGCCAAAATATGTAAAACAAATCAAAATACAAGCCAATTTCTAACCGAGATTAATAAGAATACCTTATATAAAATAGGGTTATCAAAGAGAGTAATGATTTTAGTAACCGTATTTATCTTCGGTTAAGGCTTATTGTGAGTCGTGTGAGCAGATAATGCTCACTTTTTAAGAGTACAACATTTAATATTGTAGGGCCTTAGAAGATTTGGTTGAGTTGCACATGAAAGTTACGGGTTTCACATGAAAAGGTTGTCACGTTTCATCTTTACATTTCCCATCTATCGCTTCGTTGCTTTTTGCTATTCAAAAAATTGAAGCTTTTTATTCAGTGAGGAGTTTATTCGATTGACGAGTGCTCGCGAATTAAGGTAGTGTTTGTCTAGTGAGAGTTTTACACCATCTTAGAAGTTTGTTAAGAAAAAGTAAGTATGAGTTCTTATCGATATATGTCTTGGGGTCTTCTCGTTAGAAAAAGGATTGCTTCCTTGTCCCACAGATGGTAGTTCATCCGACTCATCCACTCAAGGAGTTTCTTGGACATTCGATAGGGTTCACTGTAGGAAGAGAGCAAGTAAAGGGAAAAGGGTTCATTGTGTCTAGTTCTAAAGAAAAGGGTAGTGAGGCGGTGGGTTCCTCCTCGGAAAATATGGAGGAATTTATTCCACCACCTACTGAGGGTACCTGTAAAATTTGCACCCATTATTGCAACTCTCGTTGGTTTTGAGGAGGTCGACGTTAGAGAACTCAAAGAGGTTCCATATTCCTAAGGAATATGGCACTAGGGTTGCCGGTAGTGAAGCTAGGGCATGTAACCCTCCAGTAGGGTATTCACGCGTATAAAGAATATCGATGACAGTATCGTTTCTTGTGTGTCAACTTGTCGTTGACATTTTAAATTATTATGGGATAGCATTAGCCCAACTAGCACCCAATTCGTGAAGACCATTATTGGGTTTGAGGTATTGTGTCGAAAGGGGAAGATAAAAGTTCTATGAATCTTTTTAGATTTTTTTTTGTATGAAGAAATCTGCATATTCCATGGGTATTTTGCTCGCTTTATTTTTCCTAAGATCTAAGAGTAAGGTTGTGAGGCCCACAACCTGTCATGAGTGAAAATGAAGGTTTTTCCTTATAAAATTTGAGGCTTGTGGGCTAAGTACGGGATGGTTCTATAGAGACGCTAATGATGCATATCCAAATCGGAAGAGGCAGAACCCCTGTGGTCGTGCTTACATAGAGGTCCAAGAGGAGAGTATTGGTAGTTATACGGAAGAGGAAATAGTTAAGTATAAGTTGAACCCGACCATTGCCAATTCTGGATCCCTTATTCTGTACTCTGCCAGGAAAGATGAGTTAAAGGGTAGGACTTTTATATCTTATAGTGAATTCATGTTCCTATTGCATTGATTGATCTTTTGTTTATCTTGTTTTATAGTGGTGAAGTTCAACAGTTCAATTAAGACTGAGCCAGTGAAGGAAACGCCTTCTGACACTGAGGATATCGCTATTACAAAAGAAGTTGAAATGGGTGAGCCTTCAAAGAGGAAGGCTGATGAGGAGACAGTTGAGGTCGGAACACCGGCCAAAAAAAAAGAGGGTAAAATTGCCCACTAAGAAGAAAAGGCAAGTGAGATAGAGGCCGAGGATCTGGCCTCCGAGATAATGTTGTATTTCTCCAAGCCGAGGAGGATTCAGTGTTGAAAATTGAGGGCCTAGAGAACTATCAAGGGAGGTTCGCCGCAAAGTCAATTGTGGACCTAAACAATAATTTTCTTTATTTTGTCCCATGGGTAAATTTTTTTTAAAACTAAGTTGTATTGTTTTAAGGATGAAGGTCAAAAAATGTGTTAATGGGTGTTTGCTTTGGCGCAGCATTGGCTTCATGGGTAGAATTCGTCCTTATGGCGAATGATCAGGCTGCTGAAGTCTCCAGACTGCAGGCTGAAATCGCTCAGCTTAGGGAGGCTAAAGTAAATAAAAAATAGGAGGAGGAAATGTCTGTGACTCTCGAGCCAACGAGGAAGTTGGAGGGGGATGTGTCTTTTCTCCATCAACAGCTGGAGGAGATGGAAGCTGAGATGCAAAGGCGCACAAGCATTAATCAAGGAGAATTCACAAAGTTGCTAGTGAAAAAGGTTTTTCGCACTCAGGACTATGGTGAATTTGGCAGTGAACTTGTCCTAGGCCGATAAAGAGATTGGGAGGCATGAAGTACCAGAACTTCGTGGAGAAGTATCCAACTTTGAAATTGGAAGAAATGCCTGCTACAATCCTAAAGCCATGGCGGTGATAAGTCAGATATAGATGCTATGAAAGGGTTTGATGGCTCCTTTACATTGCTTAAGCATTAGGCATCTCGTAACTCGCCCATGATTTTGGAGGAGCTTAATGCTTGTGTGGTGGGCGAGGATTCTAACTTTTGAACTTTTGGTGAAGCCCCAAAAGATCAAACCAAGGGGGACTTCACTTTGGGTGGTGGAAGTCAAAATGAAGCCAACTCCTAGGCTTACTTTGTTTTTTTATTTGGTTTTGGTTGTAAGGATATTGAATTTCTATTCTTTGGTGAGAAAATCACTAATTTTTATTTTATTTTATTATATCATAATTTTTATTATCATCGAGACTATCGTTACTAATTTGCATGAGAAAGTTAAGGCCTTTGAAGCCGTGCATGAGCTTCAAGATACCATTGTTAGGTTAGGAGATGAGAGCAAAGATATTAGGGGTCAAATTGCCTATTAGGAATACCAAAACCGCTGTCTTAATGAAGACAGGGTACAACAACAATAGGCAACAGAGGATTTGACTCGTAAAGAAAGATCAATTTTTTTAGAGAATGAAAAGAATAAGGAAATAGTTGCCAAACTTTCAATTGTGGTTGAAAGCATTACCTTTGAACTTAAAGGTAGGGACGAAGTAGTCCGTACCATGACCGATGAGTTTGATAAGAAGGGCCAAGATATCCAAGGTCTCCAAGGGGTGCTCGAACCATACAAGCAGCAGATATTCGAGGTGCAATTTGAATGCAAGACTTGGAGATCAAAATTGCCGAGATTGAGACTCGTTTGAAAGAGGCGGCATAAAGGTGGCACTTTTGGACAAAGATCCTATAGATGTAATGATGGAAGAGTTGGAGCTCTTGGCCCAACAAGGTTAGGAAAGCACTACTGTGTACAAGAAGAAAGAAGCAGCATTTAACATGTACCTTCAAGATAGAGTTAAATATGAAAAGAGGAAGAGAAAAGGAAAATGGAAAGTATAAGCCCTTTCTATTTGTGCTTTATTTATTTAATAAAGTAATTAAAGCTATTTTTGGGACCTCTGAGGATCCCAAATCCCTACACCCTTTAGGATGTTTGAGTATTTTCTGTATGAGGTCTCCATCCCTTAGGATATTTGGGAACTTTGAGTCTGAGGTCCCCACCCTTAGGATGTTTAGGATCTTTGAGAAATGTTAACTTTTTCTCTCCCCATAGGATGTTCTATTTTAACACCCACATGGATGTTTATATTCCTCTCACCTGCTTAAGATGTTATGGAGTTCCTAGCTAAACTCAGCTGAATTGAAGTTACACTTGATTTTCTCGATTTAAAATTTAGCAATGCAATTTCACCACCTTGAACTGATTTTAGAAAGGTCATTGTTTCCCTACTCAATTTAAAAAGAGTAAATATATAAATAACATTTTATTCACCAAACAAAATATCAAATATAAAAACGTTTTAAATTGCTAACATGCCAAACTCGAGGTAACAAGTTCCCTCTCATCGTGACCAGGCGATAACTTTTGGATCTTGATGCATCAATGACCCTGTAAGGGCCTTCCCAATTTGCTTCTAACTTTCCAAGCTTCTGGGCTCATTCGCTTCATTCTTGCGCAAGACTAGGTCCCTGGAGCAAATTCATTTATTTTCACTCGTTCATTGTAATATTTCGCCATCTCTTGCTTGTACGGAGCTTCTTTAATGGAGGCTAAGTTTCAGCATTCTTCTAGTAAATCCAAGTTCAACTGGATCTCTTCTTTGTTAGCCTCAGCATTAAAGGCTACAACTTTGGGAATGGGAACTCTTATCTCCGCTGGAATTACCGCCTTGGAGCCATATGTTAGGCTGTAAGGGTTTCTTCTGTCGCCATCCAAGGTGTGGTGCGATAAGCCCACAAAACATTTGGAAGATTTTCTACCCAATCCCCCTTTGTTTTATCCAAACAATCTTAAGTCCTCAGAGTATAGTACAATTTGTGACTTCAACTTGGCCATTGCCTTGAGGATGTGATGAGAATCAAATATTCATAAACTTATATATGTGTTTTTCACTCTTTTTGCATATAATTCATTGAGATATGCCATGTTTATTAGAGAAATCACATTATATTTGTGATTCTCATCTTTTATGTGTTTTGTAGGAAAAAGGGGATAAAAACCACTCATCTTCCGGAGTTCATAACTTTTGATGCTAATGTCCAAATGAGATGATTGAAGATGCTATGGAAAGATGAGAAAGAGATAAAAAACTTTCATGAACACTGGTTTCTCAAATTCCGAAAGAAAATGGACCAAAACTGGGCAAAGGCAGAACAAGGCAGAACAAGGCAGAACCAAAGAAGAGGAAAACAGGGAGAAAAATCAGCCATATTCCGGAGGCCATAACTCTTGATTCACACGTCCAAATGATATGATTCAAGATTCTATGGAAATATGAGAAAGAGAGGAAAAACTTTCATGAAGAAAGTTTTGTCAAATTCAGGACGAAAAGTGACCAAAATGGGACAAAATCAGAACGACGCCTGCAATCCTGAAATTTGCAAATTGCGTCCCTAATGTTTTGGAAACTTTACATTTTCTCCCCAACGCCCCTAGCTGTATTAATATCCCATTTTCTGCAGAAAACCAGAAGGAGGAAGAAGTAGGAAGAAGTAGGAAGTAGTAGGAGAAACATGGAGACATAGAATAGGTTAGAGTAGAATAGATTGTAGGGTTAAAGTTAGTTTTTACATTTTTGCATTATTTTCCTCAACTCACACCGTGAGTTTCATTGGAGGCTAGGGTTTGGTTCTTTTTGTGGCTTGAAAACTGGAATCCTTGGAGTTGTTTGGCTTGTAAGGTGTTTGGATTTGGTTTGAATCATCACTCTTTTGATTAAGGGGAGTATTTTCTTTCAATTCCTTGTGCTTTTAATGGCTATATTTCCTTGTGATTGTTGGTTGTTTGAAGCCATGAGAGGCTAAACTATCTTGGGTGATTCTTGGTGTTTGATGTATGGGTTAGGTTTATTTTGATTCCTTGTGGGTTGTAGAGTGATGGGCTTGCATTAATTGAAGTTTTCCTACTTGTATTTAATGAATTGACATGCATTGAATGGTGGCCACATTTAGTGTGTGTTCTTGGTGTTCGTGTGTGTTTTAGAATATACATGAATTTAGACCAAAAGTAGGAAGAACTACCTAGCATTCTCTAGATTTAGGTGTTTGAGACAAGAAACAATTACCATATGAACTTAATTGTGCACTAAAATTGTGTGGAAGCCATAGGTTTTAGTGTGCAAAGGTAGAAGTGAGACCGAAAGGAGATCTTCTATTCTTTAATTCCATTGAGACCGAAAGGAGATGTGGAGTGAAAATAGGTGGTTTCTAGATTAAACACTTGAACTAGGGAGTGTGAAGTAGTTGGCTAAAACATCTAGGGCTAGAATTGTGCATTAGAGTTGTGTGGAAGCCATAGGCGCTAATGTGCTCTAGGTGGGGATGAGACCGAAAGGAGATTCCTCATTCTATAATTTCGATGAGACCGAAAGGAGATTCGGAGTGAATGGATGTAATCACTTAGTTAAGATGCCCTACACTCGTTGCCTTTAAGAGTCAAAATAGCCGACCTTGCATTTAACCCAAGGATTACCTCCTTCATCATTTGTGTGTTTTTCTCTTTGTTTCAATGGTGTTGTTTTAATTATTTAAATTTCACTTTCTAAATCATTGCTTTAAGACACATAGATAGCAAATAATTAGTTGCACTTAAATTTTGGTTTTGTCCCCTTCCTGTGGAAAATGATCCCTATGCTTTACTACGATTGATTAAGTGAGGTTTAGGTGTATATTTGTGTGAGTTTGAGCTTTATTTTGACGCACTTTTGCAAACACCGATTCCGCTCACCAAATTTTGGCGCCATGTTTGGGAAGGCCAACTGAACTACTTTTTAAGTGTTCTAATTGTTTGTTAGTTTTATGTTTTTGTATATATTTAGAAAGAGTTGTTTGTGTTGTATATATTTTCATTTTTAACTTTCAATGGCCGAACAGTGGAAAACAAAGAGAACGGTTGTTTGGGGAATTCTTAGAGCCTAATTTCAATGCTTGTGCATTAGAACCATGGTTCAACAACCGTATAAGTGCTTACCCGGTCCGAAAGTGAGCTACCAATTTCAACAAGGGGGATTCCTAGAGTTTGATATTGGCTCAAACATTAGTGCTCAATTGGCTGCATTAACCGATATGATGAATTCATTGGAGGCGAGGATGAACTGGAATCCGGTCTTAGTATGTGGACTTTGCCAAGGAGGCCACCATACGGATCAATGTGATGGGCCAGGTGAACCCTCAACTTCATGAATAATTTTGGGCAGAAGGACATTTCAACCAAAACTGGGCAACAATGGCAGCTACCAAGCAGAAATCAAGGTTGGAACAACCAAGGAGGTGGTCAAAATTGGAATAATCAAAGCAATCAAAGTTGGGACACCGGGCCATCGCTTTAACGATCATGGCAAACTCCAGTGCTTTAATAACCAAATGAATAATCCCACGGACAAAAGCCCGAGTTTTGAGGAAATAATGATGAAAAAGATGGAAGAAATCCAGCTTGAGATGAGAAGTTCCACAAATAAGACGGAAAAGCTTTTAGAAGACCATTCCATGAGGTTGAACTTGCACGAGACCATGATGAAAAATATTGAGGTGAAGCTGGGCAGCTTAGCTAATGATATTCACCTGAGACCTATTGGTGAAATGATGAATGAGGAGTGGTGTTTTGAATCTCAAGCAATGGAGACAATTATTCCCTCCAAAGTTCCCCTTGAGTTTGATGAAGAAGATAATAGAATAGATGGACAACTTCGTGAGATGGTTAAGAATTGTTTTGTAGATGAGTCCATTTATGAAATAATAGGGGAAGAATTTGAAGTGGTTGAAATCAACCAAGTGTTGCCGTGGATGGTGAAGATAAGCTAAAACCATCCGTCGATGAGCCACCCAAGCTTGAGTTGAAGTCCTTACCCCATCAATGGGAATATGCATTCTTGGGAGAGCATGAAATGTTGCCAATGGTGATATCATCTTATATGGAACCTAAACAAGAAGGGAAGCTTTTGGAGTTAAGCACTTTCAAGGAGTTGATTGAGAAGACCATTGAGGATATTAAGGATATTAGTCCAACAACTTGCTTGAAAAATGTTGTTAAAGAGGAGGCCAAACATGTGAAGAAAAGAATAAAGGAAGGAATAGGATGAAATGGATTGAGTCGAGCCATGACGTTAAAACCAAGCGCTTCTTGGGAGGCAACCCAAGCGTATCCTTTGGTTTTAGTTTAGTCCATTTTGTTTCATTTTGTTTTGGTTTTGGTTTTGGTTTTGGTTTTAGTTTTGGTTTTGGTTTTGTGTTGTTTTGTTTTCTTGTTTTTGTTTTGTTTGTTTTGTTTCTTGTGGATGTAGAGGTTGATGCATGTAGTTTGCATGTTTGCTAAGACAAGGGATGAAATGTAAAAAAAAAAAAAAAAAAAAAATTTTGGGCAAGAGTTTTCACCGGCAATGTCTTTTTTAACTGGCCATGTTCCTTTACGCTACGATGGGCTCAATACATGTCTTTCTAACGCCACATGGCGGTCTCTTTGCAAATGTGATCTTTACGCATTTTAGGCGCATTTTTGGCACTTATCATCATTTTTTTTTCATTTCTTACCTTTGTTTTTGCAATTTTCTCTCAAATCCTTTCATCCACATTTTGCATTTTACAATCTTCTTCAAGTCTAATCCATCTTAAGTGATCCAAATACCTCTCTAAACATGAAATCAACAAATTTCCATCATCAAATCCATCCAAGAATCCAAGGTATGAATGGTTGAACCTTTCAATTTTCATTACAATGGTGATTTTGAATTGATCAAATTATGATTTTTATGGATGATATTTGATGAAATATTGTGTAATTGGGATTGTTTGGGCTGTTTCTTAATTTTTAAGGCTAGGGTGCTTACTAATTTTGTGAAATTTCAAGTTTTTCACCTTGCTCATCATGTGTTTGACAATATGCCTCAATGAGTTATTTTGGATGAGTTGTTAACTTTTTTGTATTCATTTGAAATCCTAGAAATTCATTGATGAATCTTAACATGATGTTGCATATAAAATTGAGTTTTAAGTGAAAAAAAAAAAAAAAAACTTGATGAGTTCTTGAAACCTAGCTTTGTGCACACATTGAGTAATCAAATATCAATGCCTAAACTATTGTGTGAAATGTTCTCATGTGGCATTATCTTCTTAAGTGCAATCCTCAGTTTAGATGTTTTGACACTTGAGTTGAGTTTGGACGACGTGAAGTTTGTAAATATTCTCTTTTCTGTTTTATGTTATTGCATTTAGGTTTAAAGTTTATTTTTTCTGCATTTTGTTAATTTATTTTCTTTAATTTGTTTTGGTAAATAATGCCTATCACACACTTGCACCCCCTAGTTTTAGTGCTTAGCATTCAACATATCTTAAGTTTGGGGGAGGTGTGAATAAGCAATCATGCAACATGCTTTAAGTCATTTCACAATTTTGCAACCGAAAACATGTATTTCTTCTTTCCCACCCACCCACCCTTCATGCATGCATTCTTGAAGCATTGAGGGCAATGCTCATCTTAAGTTTGGGGTGGAAGCTTAAAGCTTTTGACATAACCTAAGTTTGGGGGTGTTTATAGGAAGAAAATACATGAGATTCCATGGGTGAAATTGGCTTAAATTGAGGCTTTCATTGAAATATTCAAGATGTTGCTTGTTTTGTTTTTGGGGGAACTTTTGAATGGTTGGCAAGGAATGGCTGAAATATGCACCACTTAAGAAACATATTACCGACTAAATGCATGCGAAGTAAAGAAATGAAAGCATTAGTCAATGAAGAAAAATGTTGGACTGAATAGGCATGGAATTTGTAATGCATGTTTTTTTTGATTCCTTGTATTTGGAGGAAAGTTTTGCATATTAAATGGTGTTGTTATAGTGCACGTCAATGAGGAGTGTTTGTGAGATGTAGTGTATTGATTATGATGCGGTTATGAGTAAATGTAGTGCCCCTAGTCCACCCTAAAGTCATAGAGTTTCACTTCACAAGCTTGGAAGATGACTTAGGCTTGTTGTTAGCTTGTTTATGAAATTTCTGATTGTTAAATAATGGCTACTCCGCTATGAGAATGCTCTTAGGGATGTCCCTTAAGTGAACTCGTATGAGTGGTAGAGTATAAAAGTCAAAAACTCTTGGCAAAAAAAAAAAAAAAAAACGAAAAAATAAATTTGTAAATGAGTGAGGAAGTACCCTAAGTCTAATGTCATGATGGTTGCTTAAATGTGATTAAGATTGCCTAGATGGTAGCATGACAACTTAGGGAAAGAGGGAATAAAGAGTCTTAAGGATTTCAAGGAAGTGAAATTTTTCTATGCAACTTTAGGGCACACTAGTGGCATGATTTCGTAACCTCTACTCGGTTCTTGCATTGCATTGTTCATGAACATTTACCTCCATCACACACACACACACATCATTTAATGTGTGAAGATTAGTACAGAAAAACAAGAAAGAAAATGTCATGCATTGCATTAGTACGTGCTGAAAATTGTCTAACCTAGAGACATTAAGATGTTTCCATTTCTTAGAACTCTCAATGTGCATTATTCGGTAGAATGGGGCGATGAGCGGTTGCCTAATTAAGCTAGTACTTGCCACTTTCAAAAAAAAAAAAAAAAATTGTAGATGAGAATCTGAATATGCATGTCTCAATGAATACATTCCACATATTGTTGCTATACGTAGAAAATTGCTTGGGGACAAGCACTGGTTTAAGTTTGGGGGTATATGATGAGAATCAAATATACATAAACTTATATATGTGTTTTTCACTCTTTTTGCATAGAATTCATTGAGATATGCCATGTTTATTAGAGAAATCACATTATATTTGTGATTCTCATCTTTTATGTGTTTTGTAGGAAAAAGGGGATAAAAGCCACTCATCTTCCGAAGTTCATAACATTTGATGCTAATGTCCAAATGAGATGATTGAAGATGCTATGGAAAGATGAGAAAGAGATAAAAAACTTTCATGAACACTGGTTTCTCAAATTCCGAAAGAAAATGGACCAAAACTGGGCAAAGGCAGAACAAGGCAGAACAAGGCAGAACCAAAGAAGAGGAAAACAGGGAGAAAAATCAGCCATCTTCCGGAGGCCATAACTCTTGATTCACACGTCCAAATGAGATGATTCAAGATTCTATGGAAAGCTGAGAAAGATAGAAAAAACTTTCATGAAGAAAGTTTGGTCAAATTCAGGACGAAAAGTGACCAAAATGGGACAAAATCAGAACGACGCCTGCAATCCTGAAATTTTTAAATTGCGTCCCTAATGTTTTGGAAACTTTACATTTTCTCCCCAACGCCCCTAGCTGTATTAATATCCCATTTTCTGCAGAAAAACAGCAGGAGGAAGAAGTAGGAAGAAGTAGGAAGTAGTAGGAGAAACATGGAGACATAGAATAGGTTAGAGTAGAATAGATTGTAGGGTTAAAGTTAGTTTTTACATTTTTTGCACATTTTCCTCAACTCACACCCGTGAGTTTCATTGGAGGCTAGGGTTTGGTTCTTTTTGTGGCTTGAAAACTGGAATCCTTGGAGTTGTTTGGCTTGTAAGGTGTTTGGATTTGGTTTGAATCATCACTCTTTTGATTAAGGGGAGTATTTTCTTTCAATTCCTTGTGCTTTTAATGGCTATATTTCCTTGTGATTGTTGGTTGTTTGAAGCCATGAGAGGCTAAACTATCTTGGGTGATTCTTGGTGTTTGATGTATGGGTTAGGTTTATTTTGATTCCTTGTGGGTTGTAGAGTGATGGGCTTGCATTAATTGAAGTTTTCCTACTTGTATTTAATGAATTGACATGCATTGAATGGTGGCCACATTTAGTGTGTGTTCTTGGTGTTCGTGTGTGTTTTAGAATATACATGAATTTAGACCAAAAGTAGGAAGAACTACCTAGCATTCTCTAGATTTAGGTGTTTGAGACAAGAAACAATTACCATATGAACTTAATTGTGCACTAAAATTGTGTGGAAGCCATAGGTTTTAGTGTGCAAAGGTAGAAGTGAGACCGAAAGGAGATCTTCTATTCTTTAATTCCATTGAGACCGAAAGGAGATGTGGAGTGAAAAATAGGTGGTTTCTTAGATTAAACACTTGAACTAGGGAGTGTGAAGTAGTTGGCTAAAACATCTAGGGCTAGAATTGTGCATTAGAGTTGTGTGGAAGCCATAGGCGCTAATGTGCTCTAGGTGGGGATGAGACCGAAAGGAGATTCCTCATTCTATAATTTCGATGAGACCGAAAGGAGATTCGGAGTGAATGGATGTAGTCACTTAGTTAAGATGCCCTACACTCGGTTGCCTTTAAGAGTCAAAATAGCCGACCTTTGCATTTAACCCAAGGATCACCCTCCTTCATCATTTGTGTGTTTTTCTCTTTATTTCAATGGTGTTGTTTTAGTTAGTTAAATATCACTTTCTAAATCATTGCTTTAAGACACATAAATAGCAAATAATTAGTTGCACTTAAATTTTGGTTTTGTCCCTTCCTCGTGGAAAATGATCCCTATGCTTTACTACAATTGATTAAGTGAGGTTTAGGTGTATATTTGTGTGAGTTTGAGCTTTATTTTGACGACTTTTGCAAACACCGATTCCGCTCACCAGATGCACAACAAAAGTGAAGTTCTGAACTGGAGTTCTTCGTACAAAGAGTGTTATGGATCGTCAAACTGCTTCCGATGTCCAAATAATCACATGAGATATATCTAATCTACAAACAATCTTGCTTCATACAAACTTCAAGACATTTTTTCCGTTGATAGTAGCTATGGTTCAGCTTGTACCCATTTAGTGAAGTAGTCAATGACGACTATTAAGAACTTCACACATCCCGGGTTTTAGGAAAAGGTCCAAGAATGTCAATTCCCATTGTGTGAAAAGCTATGAACTCAGTATGTTGATCAATTCCATATGAGGTCGTCTAATTATGGGAGCATGAAGTTGGCACTTAAAACACTTTTGCATAAAATCATAACCACCTTTAAACATTGTCGGCCAATAACAAATCCCATCGGATGATCTTCTTAGCAAGCATGCAATGTCCTATGTGGCTCCCACAAGACCTAAGGCGTACTTCTTGAGTACATAGTTTGCTCATCAAGTCCAATGTATTTGAGCAAAGGTTGAAGGTAGGATCATTTGTAAAGAACACCATCTTGTATAACATAGCAAGGTGTCCTTAACTTCGCTTTTCTTGCCTCATTTTTGTTGTCCGGCAATTCGCCATTACGCAAATACCTCCATATAAGAGTCATCCAGTTATCTCCTGCTTTCTTCTATGGCCATCATGACCTTTTCTTGCTTACGCAAGGAAGTATCTCTACCAAGATCTTTTTATTTAGATTTGAAAAGGGGAAGGATGCCAACTTGCTTAGAGCATCATCCCGTTTGTTTTTGGACCTGGGAATTTGCACAATCTTGAAACTATTGAAAGAATGGCAAAAATGGTGTACCTTATTTAGATACTTCTTCATTTAGGGTTCTTTAGCCTCATAGGAGTCTTGTACCTGATTGACAACAATTTGAGAGTCGCTGTTTGCGCACGCCTCTCTTACTTTCATCATTTGAGCTAGCTTTAGCTCTGTGATTAAGGCTTCGTACTTGCTTCGTTGTTTGTTGCCCTGAGATCAAAGCGTAACGCGTACGTGACCTCTGCGTCTTCGGGACTTTGTAACAAAAGTCCCGCTTCGCTGCCATCCTCATTTGAGGCACCATCTATGTACAAGATCCAGGTCTTTGAGTTATCTACTTCCTTATTTGCTAGCTTGGGTGACTATGAAAGGCCGACCTTTGGGGTCTCTATAGTAAGCATCTCTGTTATGAAATCTGCAAAGGCTTGAGCCTTTATTGCTATTCGAGGTTGGTATTGGATGTCATGCCCCCCCCCCTCCTCTCCCCTTTCCCCAACTCTATGGCCCATTTTGCCACCTCTGAAGCTTCGCTTGAAGAGTTTACGCTGATGGGTCGACGGTGAGAACACATATAGGGTGAGCTTGAAATAAGGTCTCGACCTTGAGCGGCATGGATCAAGGCTAAGACTATCTTCTCTATCGAGATACCTCGTCTCCACCCTTGAAGTGCACAACCGACGAGCATCGGTTTTTGCACATCGTTCACATCTCGGATGAGTACTATGCTAACAGTGTTATTTGAGGATGCTAAATATAGATATAAGACCTCTCCAAGTACAGGCACCATGAGAGCCGGAAGGCTCACCAGATGTCTCTTTAATTCCTCAAAAACTGCTAACAATTTTCATCCCACTTGAAGTTTTGGCTTCCCTTAGAGTTTAGAAGAACAGGAGATGTCGATCCGCAAATCGCAGCAAGAAGCTTTTCAAGGCTGCCAAACGAACTAGTTAACTTTTGGACCTCCTTTAATGTTCGAGGAGGTGTTATCTCTATGATGGTTTTATTTTATCTGGGTTGGCTTCAATTCCTTTCTTTGGAACCATAAATCCCAAAAATTTCCCATATCCTACCCCAAAAGTACATTTTTTGGGATTAAGACGCATTCTTACCTTTCCCATATGGTTTGCAAAGTTTCTTCTAGGTTTTTGGGTGCACTTTTTCTTTTCTTTGATTTTATCACCATGTCATCCACATATACGTCCAAGTTCCTACCAATCTGATATGAAAAAACCTTATTTACTAGGCGCTGGTAGGTCGCTCTTGCATTCTTCAACCCAAAAGGCATCATTCTATAGCAGAAACCTCCCATCTTTGTGACGAAAGCAGTCTTCTTAGCATCTTCTTCAGCCATTTGGATTTGGTGGTAACTTTTCTAAGCATCAAGGAACATGAGGACCACACGTATCCTGAAATAGCTTCAACTTTTTGTCGATCACCGACAAAGGATAACAATCCTTGGGCAATATTTGTTGTGGTCGGTGTAGTCCATGCACATCCACCAACTATCATCAGGTTTCTTTACCAACACTGGATTAGATAACCAAGTAGGATAAAATACCTCTTTGATGATATCAGACTGAAGTAGTTTTTTCACTTCTTCATAGACGACCAAGTTCCTATCCGAGCAAATGATTTTTATTTTGTTGCACGGGCTTAACTCTGAGATCGACATTCAATTTATGTGTCATGAGAGATGGTGAAATCCCAAGCATAGTGATGTGAACTCGGCTCGAACTTCCGACCTTCAACTCAAAGATACGAGGGTAGACTTCCGACCTTCGGCTCAAATATGCGAACTTGGAGCTAAATATGTGAACTCTATAGCTAGAGTTGTGAACTTGGCCCCAACTTCCCATCCAATTCAATGGAGCGAAGGTCCAAGTTCAAGTGTGCATCTTATCCAAGTCAAAGATCAATTTTAGTCCAAAGTTAGTCCAAATTCCAACCAACAATTGTTCACGTATTCAAGAGTTGAAGACTTCAAATTCCATGGTCAATCATCCATTTTGAGGCATTAAAAGACGAAATGAAGCCTTGGAAAATTCAGTAAAAGAGTATTTAATGAAGTCTTGAAAGCCAACTCAAGATACATGAACTTACTCATTCCAACACTTGCTCAACATACCATTCCAATGTGCCTTTTATTTAGCCAATAAATCATCTAGAATGGTACATAATTAATATATTAAAATGCAGAATTTTTATTAGTCTAGTCTAGAAGTTAGAAAGTCAAAATTAATATTTATTTCTTTTAGACTAGGGTATTTAGGATTTATTTATTTTTAAGACTTATTTTAGCCTATAAATAGGCATCTTTGTACTACTTTGAAAACAAGTTTTGAGCAATAGAAAGTGTGAGTTTATCTCATTTGGTTCTTTAAGAACTTAGAACTTATCAAGTTCTCCTTGGAGACTAGTGACGTTCGTACAAACTTATCAACCAATTTTTGGTGTAATTGGTTGTGGCATTTTTATACCAAGGTTCCTATCTATTTCATAGGTAGTGGGTTGCGGTTTACACCATCCAGTCTAAGCTTCCCTTAGACATATCCCGGGCAACTTCTAAGTGTTTTCGATCTTCCGATTGTGAATAATATCATCTGGGTCGAAATCACATCATTTGGTATCAGAGCCATCTCTAAGGGCTGGGCTGCATATCCTTGTTTTCCTTTTAATATTTTTTTTATTCCTTTCTTAATTCTTGACTTTCTTGACATTCAAGGTTCACATTTTTGTTAGTGGGTTTTGTCATAGGTTGGCAAGGTTCCTAGCAGTGAATTTGGAATTTTAAGGAATCACTTTCTCATCTCCGCTTCTATTCTTTTATTACATAAAAAAAAAGGGGCCGTAAAAAAAAAGTGCTAGCCGAATATATATATATTTATATATAAGAAGTGGATACAAAATTTCATTTCTTGAAGTTGTGATCTAATATTTTTGCCAAAAATTCATCAATAAGTTCTTCTCAATCAACCTTGGCCTAAATTTCCATTGATCATCTAGTTCATTATTTCTTAACTTTGTTTGTTCTCCAATTTGTTTCCTACTCTTATTATTTGATATATTCATTGTTCATGGTCCTCTTATCTTTGATTTGTCGTATTTTCTTGGTATTCATCTTCACAACTTAAGAACATAAAAATTGTTTGATAAGTTTAGTTGTGAAAGTCACTTTCTCCTTGGTAATTTTCAGTTCGTAAGAACCTTAAGCAAGATAATGAGAGTGTGAGTGGAGTAATTATTATTTGTGAGGAATTTTAACCATTTGATTATACGATTTCCAGAATGTCTCACCATTCCAATGAGAAATCATCCACAAAACTTACAAATCGAAGCCTTGATGGGAGAAATGAAAAGATTGCTACAACAAAAACTTGAACCCTTGCATGAAAGAATTGATCAATTGGAGGAGCAATCTCAAATGGCTCCTTCACACACCTCAACATCCAAAGAAGGCAAAAACACAACGGGTGGAAGATGAAGAGCTTGATGAAGAAGATGATGAGTTTTGATAAAGGAATCTATTGGGCACACTAGAAGACCAACTTGGAGAGACAAAAGAAGATAACAATCTTAATGCCATCAAGATGAAATTCCTCCTTTTCATGGTAGATCCGACAGGAGGCTTACATTGAGTGGGAGAAAAGATAGAGTTTGTGTTTGATTGTCACCAATATTCCGACTTCAAAAGGTAAAACTTGTTGTCATTGAGTTTTCCGATTATGCACTAACATGGTGGGATCAATTGGTGCTAAGTAGGAGAAGAAATGGTGAAAGATCTGTTGAAACTTGGGAAGAAATGAAAGAAATCATACAAAAGAGATTTGTGCCTAGTTACTATTAATGAGACCTCTACAATAAGCTTCAAGGGCTTGACAAGGAAGCCAAGCATGGAAGATTATTTCAAAGAAATGGAGGTTGCGATGATAAGAGCCAATGTAGAAGAAAATCGAGAAGCCACCATGGCTAGATTCTGAATGGTGACCGAGACATTCAAGACCGAGTTGAGATGTACCATTATGTGGAGTTACGAGGATATGGTACATATGGTCATCAAAGTAGAGCAACAACTCAAAAGAGGAGGTAGTGTGCGTCAAATTACTTGGAAGGCAGTACTCGAAAGAAGGAGGAGCGACCTATGACTTTCTTGAAGTCAGCCAAGACGACTCAAAGGCGACTTGAAAGGTAACAATGATCCTTTTACCTCTCGAACTCATGACATTAGATGTTTTAAATGTCAAGCAAGGGTCACATCATAAGCCAATGTTTGAACAAGCTTGCAATGATCATAAGGGATGATGGAGAGTATGAGACGAAAGATGAAGATGAATCCAACTCCATGCCAGCTCTCGTCGAATCGGATGAGGAGGAGCCAGTCCAATGTGAGCTATTGGTTATGAGGCGAGTTCTTCGTGTGCAAGTCATGGAGGAAGAAGCGGCACAAAGAGAGAACATTTTCCACAACCAATGCTATGTTAATGGAAAGGTTTGTAGTGTCATAATTGATGGTGGAAGTTGTACTAATGTAGCTAGTGTTTCTATGGTTAAAAAGTTAGGATTGCCTACAACAAAGCACCCGAAGCCATATAAACTTCAATGGCTTAGTGATTGGGGAGAAGTTCACATTTCCAAGCAAGTACATGTGCCATTTCGCATTGGAAAATATGAAGATGAAGTGATTTGTGATGTGGTTCCCATGCAAGAAAGCCATTTATTGTTGGGGAGGGCATGGCAGTATGATCGATGAGTTAGTCACAATGGTTTTACTAGCAAATATTCTTTTGTTTATAATCAGAGGAATGTAACTCTTGTGCCTATGAGTCCTAATCAAATTTATGAAGATCAAGTGAGGTTACAAGAAGATGCAAAAACAAAAAAAAGCAGAAGAAAGAGGAAAAGAAAAAGAAAAATGAAAAAGAGTTGAGTGGCAAAACAAAGATTGAAAAGAAAAAGAAGAGAAAAGAAACATTGATTCTGAGTGAAAAAGAAAAATTATGTGTGTTTGCCAAAAAAAAAAAGAGATCCAAAGTGCTTTAAATTCTCAACTTCCTTTTTTATTGATTTTATTTAAAGAGGCTAATTTGAGTACTAACGACTTGGCCGGTGAACTACTAAGCAGTATTGTATCTATTTTGCGGGACTTTGAAGATGTATTTCTAGAAGAAGTTCCAAAGGGATTGCCACCACTTCATGGTATTGAACACCAAAATGACTTCATCCCAGGAGATTCCATTCCAAATAAACCTACTTATAGGACGAGTCCCAAGGAGACTAAAGAACTTCAAAGACAAGTTGAAGACTTGTTGAACAAAGGTTGGGTTCGGGAAAGCATGAGTCCGTGTGCTATACCAGTCCTATTGGTACCAAAGAAAGATGGGTCATTAGGATGTGCATAAACTGTCAAGCCGTGAACAACATAACAGTAAAATATCGCCATCCAATTCCTCGATTAGACGATTTACTTGATGAATTATGTGGTTCAATTGTGTTTTCCAAAATTGATTTGAAAAGTGATTACCATCAGATTAGGATGAAAACAGGTGATGAATGAAAAACTACTTTTAAAACAAAACATGGATTGTATGAATGGTTAGTAATGCCTTTTGGCTTAACGCACCAACCACTTTTATGCGTTTAATGAATCATGTTTTGCGTGAGTTCCTTGGCAAGTTTGTGGTTGTCTATTTTGATGATATTTTAGTATATTCAAGAAGTTTGGATGACCATCTTGAACATCTAACATGTGTTTTGAGTGTGCTTAGGAAGGAGAAGCTTTATGCCAATTTGAAAAAGTGTACCTTTTGCTCTAATGAGGTTAATTTTCTTCATTACATTGTAAGTGCCAATGGTATTTCAGTTGACATGGAAAAGGTGAAAGCAATTCAAGAATGGCCAACTCCCAAAAGTGTTAGTGAAGTGTGGAGTTTTCATGGTCTTGCAAGTTTCTATAGAAGATTTGTCAAAGATTTTAGCACCTTGGCTACACCATTAACCGAAGTCATCAAGAAGAATGTGGGATTCAAATGGGAAGAAGAACAGCAGCAAGCTTTTCAAAAGCTTAAATTTCAAGTAACCAATGCTCCTTTACTTTCTTTGCCTAATTTTGATAAAACATTTGAAGTTGAGTGTGATGCTTCAAGTGTTGGAATAGGCGCTGTCTTGATGCAAGAAGGAAGACCTGTGGCATTCTTTAGCGAAAAGCTAAGTGGGGCAACTCTGAACTATCCTACCTATGACAAAGAGTTTATGCCTTGGTCGAGCATTAAAGATGTGGCAACACTATCTATGGGCTAAAGAATTCATGATCCACACTAACCATGAATCATTGCAATTTTGAAAAGCCAACATAATCTTAACAAAGGCATGCGAGATGGATGGAATTCATTGAGACTTTTTCGCATGTCATCTGATACAAGAAAGGTAAAGAGAATGTTGTAGCCGATGCACTCTTTAGGAGGTATGCCTTATTGACTTCATTAGATTCTAAATTACTTGGCTTTGAGTAAATTAAAGGATTATATTATGATGATTCTGATTTTTGTCAAGTATTCCAAGCATGTGAAAAGGTTCATGTGAAAAATTTTGTAAGCATGCTGGGTTTTTATTTAAGGAGTCCAAGCTTTGCATTCCTAAGTCTTCTATGCGTGAATTGTTAGTTAGGGAAGAACATGGTGAGGGACTTATGGGACACTTTGGCATAGCAAAAACTTTGACAATTTTGCAAGAACATTTTTATTGGCCAAAAATGAAAAGTCTTGTTGTGAAAATTTGTGAATATTGTATTATTTGCAAGAAATCAAAATCAAAGGTCCAACCTAATGGCTTATACACACCTTTGCCGATTCCAAAAGAGCCGTGGGTTGATCTTTCAATGGATTTTGTCTTGGGATTACCAAAAACTAAAAAAGAGAAATATTCAATTTTTGTGGTAGTTGATAGATTTTTAAAAATGGCGCATTTCATTGCATGTAATAAAATGAATGATGCATCACCTATTGCTGAGTTATTTTTCAAAGAATTAATTCGTTTGCATGGAATGCCGAGAACCATTGTATTTGATCGAGATACAAAATTTTTGAGTTATTTTTGGAAGACTTTGTGGGGAAAATTGGGTACAAAACTCTTGTTTTCTACTACTTGTCATCCTCAAACCAATGGCCAAACTAAAGTTGTTAATCGTACTTTATCTACTTTGTTAAGGTCGATCATTAGTAAGAATATTAAGACTTGGGATGTTTATTTACCTCATATTGAATTTGCATATGATAGGAATATGCATTCTGCCACTAAATTTTCTCCTTTTGAGATTGTTTATGGTTTTAATTCATTATCTCCAATGGATCTAACAACTTTGCCTGTGAGTGAGAGATTGAATTTAGATGGCAAAAAGAAGGCTGAATTTGTGAAGCAAATCCATAAGAAGGCAAGACTCAACATTGAGAAAAAGACGCGAAGATATGAACAACAAGCCAACAAGGAGCGTCATGAGCTCATCTTTGAAATGGGAGATTGGGTTTGGTTGCACTTGAGGAAAGAAAGGTTTCCAACACAAAGAAAATCCAAGTTGCAACCAAGAGAAGATGGACCTTTTCAAGTTTTAGAGAACATCAATGACAATGCCTACAGACTTGATTTACCGGGTGAATACGATGTTCACAATGTCTTCAATATTTCTGACTTAAGTCTCTATCATGCAAGTGCTGAAGATTTGAGGACAAATCCTTCTCAAATGAGGGGAATGATGTGAACTCGACTCTGACTTCCCGACCTTCAACTCAAAGATGCACGTTCAAACTTCCCGACCTTTGGCTCAAAGATGCGAACTTAGAGCCAATGATGTGAACTCTGCAGCCAGAGTTGCGAACTTGGCCCCAACCTCTCACATAATTCAATGGAGTGAAAGTCCAAGTTCAAGTGTGCGTCTTATCCAAGTCAAAGATCAATTTTAGTCCAAAGTTGGTCCAAATTGCAGCCAACAATTATTCACTTAGTCAAGAGTTGAAGACTTTAAATTCCATGGTCAATCATCCATTTTGAGGCATTAAAAGACGAAATTCAGCCTTGGAAAATTCAGTAAAAAAAGTATTTAATGAAGTCTTGAAAGCCAACTCAAGATACATGAACCTACTCATTCCAACACTTAGTCAATGTACCTTTTATTTAGCCAATAAATCATCTAGAATGGTGCATAATTAATATATTAAAATGCAAAATTTTTATTAGTCTAGTCTAGAAGTTAGAAAGTCAAAATTAATATTTAATTCTTTTAGAATAGGATATTTAGGATTTATTTATTTTTAAGACTTATTTTAGCCTATAAATAGACATCTTTGTACTACTTTGAAAACAAGTTTTGAGCAATAGAAATTGTGAGTTTATCTCATTTGGTTCTTTAAGAACTTAGAACTTATCAAGTTCTCCTTGGAGACTTGTGGCGTTCGTACAAACTTATCAACCAATTTTTGGTGTAATTGGTTGTGGCGTTCTATACCAAGGTTCCTATCTATTTCATAGGTAGTGGGTTGCGGTTTACACCATCCAGTCTAAGCTTCCCTTAGACATATCCCGGGCAACTTCTAAGTGTTTCCGATCCTTCCGATTGTGAATCATATCATCTCGGTCAAAATCACATCACATATCCGCTGGGCCCCATGCAAAAACTTCTTTGTATTGGCAGAGGAGATGAATAATGTGGTTTTTCATCGAGGCTAGCAATGTAGCTCCGACCCTAACCACCCTGTGAGGGTGATTGTTGTCAAATACAACTTCTTGCACTTTTCTCTGGACCTTTGTGCGAACTGGCCTCTTGGGAGCTACAAGGTGTGACCTCTGAGCTTATGGCATCTCGGGGTCACACCTTAGATTTCCTGGCATCTTGGGGTCTCCGAGGTGTGACCTTAAAGTTTTTGGCATCTTAGGGTCACTGAGGTGTGATCTTAGAGTTCCTGGCATCTTGGGGTCTCTGAGATGTGACCTCATAACTGAACTATAATAATTCTTGGGTCTGAATGGCGTGTACACCCTTCGTCAAAGTGTTTTTGCCTTTGATTGCAATATTCATGCATTCTCTGGCTGCGTATTGATCCCCTCGTACTGATGCCACTTCATGTTCAATAGGAAATTTCATGACCAAATGGCCTTAGCTTTGTTCATCCATGATCTCCCGATAATTGCACTGAAGGGAGATGAAGCATCAACGATGTAGAATTCTATAATTATAGTTTTGTCTCAGGAGTAATCCCCCACTGTAACGGCAAGTGTGATTATACCCACTGGATGAACAACCTCATGAGCAAAGGTTACTAAGGGCGCATACTGGACGACTTTAATCTTGCAATATCGATCCCCAGCTTGCGTAAACAATCAATATATAGGACATCGACTACGTTGCCATTGTCAACATAAACTCAATGCACCTCTTTATTTGCTACTATGGCCTTAATAACCAAAGTATCGTTGTGTGGGTTATTGGTGGGAACCACATCTTCTTCTAAAGAATAGATGACTTTGGAGGGTTTGAAGCACTTGTTGACTAGTTCTTGAGGAGGAATCCTCCTTGCGTTAGCTTTGATTGCAAACTGAGATTGATCCTCTGGGTAGCCACCGAATATGGCGTGGATGATATTGGTAACATTATGGTTCTCATTAGGCGGAGGCTAAGATGTCAGCTGTTGTGGAGGGTTGTTTTGGTATTGCTAATATGGCTGACTCATGGAGGGGTTCCACCTTTGTCGATGCCCTATTAATGTGGAGATGGACCTCGGCCGCCATGTCTTCCACCTTATCCTCCAAAGTGGTAGCCTCCTCCTCGGCCTCTGGACCAAGGTTGAGCCCCTAAATGCCATCTTTGGACATACTGGCCCAGTATTTCATTGCGGATGCAGTCTTCTATCTCTTTTTTAAGGTCTTTACAGTCCTCAGTGTCATCTCCATGGTCATTGTAGAAAGCGCACTAAAGTTGCCAAGGTCTTTTATGAGACGCCGTAGTCAACGAATTGGAGGTTTGAGGAGATCCCTATGTATGGATAGGATCTTGATGCGAGTTTTAGTTAGTGGCGTTAGGCTTTTCTCTTGATTCGAAGCTCTAGGCGACCTCGATTGTAGTGGAGTCTATCAAAGACACTTCTTCCTTTTGGCATCTTCTTGATGTTTTTTCTTGTGCTTTTCATTTTCTCTCTTCTTTCGATTGGCTTCTTCCTCTTTTGTGTAACTTTTCACCATTTACCACGGCGTCTAGGTATCAGTTGGGGTGTCCCGTGCCAACTTTGTGTAGAATGGTCCAAGGTTTAAACTATTCATAAAGGCCGAGATTACCAACTGATTTGTCTGATCAGTCACTTGTAAACTCTCATCATTGAATCTCTCTACATATGACTTGAGGGATTCGTCATTCCCTTGTTTGAGATTCATTAAATTCGCTGCTGTTTTGTGGAACTTCTTCCTTTGAAAGAAACAGGTATGAAAAAGCTGCGCCAATCGTTTGAATGAAGAAATGCTATTACAGGGCAGGCCATCAATCCACACCTACGCCTTTCCACTCAGATGGATGGGAAACATCTTACGCATGATCGTTATTAAAGCATTTTTGAAATTAATCACGTATTTAAATTGTGATAGAAAGTCTAGGGGGTCAGAATCCCCCTCATAGGATGGAATTTTGTATGGCAGTTTAAATCCTGCTGGTCTTGGGTACTGCGTTATATCAAGCGTGAGAGGTGATGGGGTGTCCCTTTCATCTTCAGAACCCAACAAATTGTGAATATCATCAACCACTCTATTGCTAATTTGAGGGAAATCGTCATGTCGCAGTCGCTTTGGGTCATATTTTGACCTAAACCTAGAAAGGTTGTTTTCATAATTGTTGTCAGCATGAGAGGCCGAAGCTTCATTTCTATCATCATTCCTCTTTCGACGGCCACATTCTTGATTGTTAGGTCTTGGTTCATCTTCGGAGAGGCATGGATTATGCCTAACCCTTCGAAACTCCTCAAACTGCACATAATGCAACTCCATAAAAGCTAGCTCATCTGCTTCACACTGTCTCTGGGCAACCAAATCATCTCGATTTGGAGTCATGCCTTGTGAATGTTTGCTTCGACCCGAACGACTACATCGTGCTTTTCCTCGACTACTTCCTTTGACTGCCCTCCGCCCTTTGGATCTAGTATCCACCATCTTTATATAGGTTGAAATCAGAATGAAAATTATGAATATTCCTTCAGAAATCAAGAAATTTCCTTCCCACAGACGGCGCCACTTGATGAAGCCAAAATTCATAACCCGTCTAGGATCTGATTAAATGGTTTGGATATGAGATTCTTTGTCTTCACAGTGTTGATTTTCTTACAAAATAGATCTGGGTGGTTCTTCGGAGTAAATTCTCCAATGACTAAGTCAATATTTTTGTTAGAGTATAGTAGTTTTTAGTTGTCAAAGAATTCTCTCCCCTTTACTTGGTTGTCTTCCTTGGTTTTATATACCTTATCCTGTCAATGATGGGATTTTTTGTCGCGAGTTGGCACGTAGATTATGATTGCAACTGCTGGTTGCACTCCGTGATATTTTTCCATGATTATAGCATGTTGTTACGTGCTTGTGGATAGGCACGACTTCACTTAGTTCCCACCCTGTGGTTTGGGACTCCGAGGTCTTATACACTTAGTGCAATTCAGTATATCTTCATCGACGTCCAGCCAAAAAACATGCTGCTAAAGTTCAGACCTTCGATCCCTACTTATTGTAGGGTCTAGACTTCGCATGTTGCAAAGGTGCGGACTTACGCGTTCAGGTCTAAACCGTAAGTCATAAAGTATGGCCTTTGGCTCCAAGATCTCGTCTCGTCGTCTTTGGGATCTAGCACCTTTGGTTCCAAAGTCTTGTCTTATGCGATTTAAGATGGGAACTTAGAAAGCTGGGTCCCATACACATCCTGCAGCCATGCATTTTATGGTCTCACTTGATCAAGGGGCCCAAAGATATCACTCCCATTACTTATGAGGGGAAAATCCTATCTTGATCATTCAACATCTCACTACATGATTTATTGCACATCCAATTGCTACTTTTACAGTTCACCTTTTTATGGGTAACGTTTAGTAGCATCAAAACATACAACTCTTCATGTTGAGATCTCTGATGATCTCAAGTCTAAGGATCACTTACACCATCATCACTATGAGATATGCTTACGACACTTCATGTAATAACCCATGTAGCATTTCTCATGGGGGTCAATCCAATACATAGTTTTCTAACATGTATCTATCTGTTGACTTGATATCTCCTATCAAGACACATTTCATCAGTCACTACACATACTAGTCTTAATGCATTATCATTGTCCCATTTAATAATAATAATTGACTAGGAATAATTTTAGAATGATTAAATTCCTGTGACATTATTATATTTTTTCATAAAGCGCAGATATGGAATAAAACATAATAATAACAAATTGTAATAAATTAAAAGCATAATGATACAATGAATGCCAATACAATCATTACATGATTGGTCCTTAGGGCATAATCTAACAATTGCTACTCGGAGGTTGCCAAGATCAATGGTCAAGAGCCAAGTGTTGTAAATGTTTTTCAAGTTGTTGATTATGTGCCATTATTGAAGTCTTCTATGTAATTTAACAGTTGCATTTTAAATTACAAGGCTTGAAACACCCTAGGGTTTAGGGTTTCACCCAACCCTATCTCAAAAACTTTAAAT
Organism: Gynochthodes officinalis; assembly: GCA_020080225.1. Lineage (NCBI taxonomy): Eukaryota > Viridiplantae > Streptophyta > Magnoliopsida > Gentianales > Rubiaceae > Gynochthodes > Gynochthodes officinalis. Next base: position 12,931,702 of record CM034624.1, read on the forward strand.
TATTTTAATTATTTTAGCTATTTTAGCTATTTTATTTTCCATAGTACCATTAGAATTTTAGGTAGTTATGGCCTTCAATTATGCCCTAAATATTAGACTTGGCCAAAATTATATTAGTGTAAGGATATTGTGTCTTTTAATTTTAATCAAGTTGTGTTAGGGTTTAGTTACCAAATCTTTGTAGCATGAAGCCACTTGCTTTAGTCTAATTGTAGAACTTAAAGGGGCTACTGCTACTTCTATAAGTACTCACCTTGATGGCCGAAATTTATAAGTTATTAGATCAATAAAATTTTGTGATTTTTTTGTTCACAACTTGAGTTCTTGTCTTGAACTTGATTTGAGCTTATCAAGGTTCACTTTATGGCTTTTTGACTTGTGAGTTGTGAATTGGTTCCTAACTAGTTGTGGTGACTTCTACCCCATCAATTACCATCTTGTATGTTTGATTTAGTCTAAAAGGTTAGGTATCTACAATTGTGCCTAGTTTGCTAGCTTAACCAAAATCGTGCTTGTAGTTTCCATCGAATCATAGATCTAGATCAATTCTCGATAAAGTTCTAGGCTTGTGGAACTTGGTTGTATTGGGAGGTCCTTGTTTTCCTTTAGGTGCATATCAGTGGTTGAGATATTCATCTATAAACCTTTCATCATTTTCTGCTTTATCTTGTTTCCTATTTGCGAGGATTGTTAGCACAATATGGTTCCTTAATCTTTGTTATCTCAATTGTTTCTTTGTTCATTTACATAGTTACAACTCCATCTAAATCCAATGCTGTAAAGACAAGCAAGTAAAAGCACTAATCATTGTGGAAATTGGAGCATTTCCACTTCCTATATACTATGCTTTACATCTTTGTAGGTTTTTGCGATCAATGTAGGTCTTTCTTCTTACTAATCCATTGTTGTTTTCTATAGACAACTAGTAGTTGTTTATCATTTTAATGTTGGCTTGTACTTTTCAGGGACTTGTACTATGAATTTTTATGATTTCACTAAGAACATGATTTCTATTATGTAAATATGCAATAAAGAGAGGATCTAAACTAATCAAGATTGCTTCTAATATGTAACTTCCTCAAACGATTGTGTTACAATGTCCTAGCAATAAGCCAACTTCATGTATTTTAACTACCCCATGGAGCTTTCTACAAAGGAAAATGAGAAAAGAGATGCATTCTTTTTTAATCCCATCTATTCACAATTTTAATCATGCTTGATGCCTATCTGGGAGACATCTTTAGCTTTGACATAGATCATTTTGAAATACAAAGTCTATTGAGGTCTACATTCAACATAACTTAGTTTGACAATGCTTGGAAAAAACTAAAAAAATTAGAAAATGATCATAGAACTTTTTTTCCCACTATGCGCATTTTGTAACTCTTGCAATTGATAGTTCTAGGTACCCAAAGAGAATAAACCCACATCTTTCTTTTCCCTATGTCATGCGTCGTTAAGTTAACTTTTTTTGTGATTGATTTGTGATAGTTGTTTTAAGATCTTTAAGTTATAGGACTTAGAGGCGAGAGCTTTGTTAGTCTTGGGATGAGGATACAAGAAAAAGGAGATATTCCTTACACACCATGTGCTATGAGTCTAGTGAGGTGCCATGCTCTTTTCGGATTACAAAGAGAATATAGCCTTGGAGGTGGTAGTTTATCCTCTCAATGTTGTGTGCTATGGCAATGAGCAAGGAGCCACCTTCTTTGATGTGTGAGTAACTCAAGTGGAGACTAACCTTGTTCATCTCAATGTGGATCTCGAAAGGGAGCAAGGCACCTCATAGTGGTTGAGTGAGGCGGCCCAAAAATTTGTAACCATGTTGGCAAGGAACACCAAAGAGATCACGAGTTGCAAGCCATGATGGGCGTGCTTCATATTGAAATGAGGATTTGCTCATTGGCTCGAGCTAATCACCCCAGTGAAAGAGGGGTTCGTTGCTAGAAGGGCATTCAATAGGCCCACAATCCTCAAACCAAAAAAGTTTGGTGAGGCATGAGATGCAAAGTAGTTGAAAAAATTACTCTTTGACATAAAGAAGTGTGGCGAATATCACAAATGCTACCATGCATCTATCAGGTGATACCTAAGAGTGGCGGGATTCACAAAGGCTCACATAAGGTGGGGTGGTTGGCCATAAATGCTTAGGAGGAATTGAAGCAATGAGTCAAGTAGTACTTCTTCCTCCAAAATGTAAATGAATAGGGTCATTGTGCCTTGTATGCTTTGAGGCAAATGGGCCCTACTTGTCATTATGTGAAGGACTTCTACGCTTGGCTACTAAACATAACAAATATGTTTGAGAAAAATAAGCTCCTTTTATTCAAAAAGGGCTCAGGCCATGGGCAAGACAAGAGTTGCAACAAGCTAGGGTCAAGGGCCTAAAAACAGCAATCACACAAGCTGAGACTTTGGTAGACTATCAGTCTAAACTACATTAGGAGAGTAGGCTTCCAAAGAACCCCCCTAAGGGTTAGGGCAACAAGTTTGGCAGACCAAATGCAAGAAAAATTAGGGAGATCAAGGAACCTACACCCTTTTCACGAGTAACTACACACCTAATAAGAAAACCAATAAGAAGAGTCAAATGCTACCTAGGCATTACATAGTTGCAAGGGTGTTTTATCTCTGATGGGTCATATTAGATGGCGAATGCACTAAAAGAAGTTACTCAATGGCGTTGCTTACAAAGAATCTTGACACAAATCATGGAAAACTTCTTTGACTAAAAATAGTGGAGGATCATCGGAAGTTGAGCATAATCAGTGGTGCATTTTGTTTTGGTGTAATGCCCTAGAATGCTTTACAAATAAGAAATTGATAAGGCCATCCCTTGAAGAAAAGTTCAATATGTTAATTGCATAGCTCCAAATAGAAAGTGAGGATCGTGCAATGGCCAAGAGATTTAGTTCAACCATTGCAGTTAAGTCTACAGTCACCATCACCACGGAGGGGATTGAGCAAGTAAGACCAATGCATGGCAACAAATGACCTCATATATATAGCCTTGCACATAAATGGAAAACCAATCAAAGCAATGATTAACGTTAGAGCTTCGCACAACTATCTTGATACAACCCCTAGTCCATGGTGGTCATCAGTATGAGTTTGGATTTGGCTCAACAAAGATCCACTTCAAGGTGCTAATAGGCCAAAGACAAGGGCTAGGGCTAAAAGACTTAAAGAGGCTCTTAGTGGACACATTCAAAAAGCTCAAGTTAAAGAAGAGTCTAAGATTAGTGATTACAAGCCTAAGTTAATTAATATTTTAAATGTAATTACCAATACGCCTTGTACTTTAGCCCTTAAATGATTAGAAGCCCAAATGAAAAGCCTAAAATAAAGGCATGGCCAAAATTAGGGTTGCTTAAACCCTTAGGCCCAAATTAAGGTCTTAAACCCTAATTATAATTGTATTGTTTTGATTTATGTTATCCTAGTCTAAAACAACTAGTTATGGCGAAATTTTCAGGAATCTTCCTTGAAGATTTCAAAGTTATAGTGAGGCCAAATTAACTTTTTCATTTAGTATTAGTTTACGATTAGGTTCAACGGTTGGAATTTATAGAACATCTAGTCCAACCACGTGTAAGATGTATTTAGCTACAAATTAGGAGATAACTCTTGCAAGAATTAGACCAACCCTTGCCCTATAACAAGAACATTATGGTTGGCCACTATAAGCAGAATTTTGGTGAATAAAGTTTTTGTTTTTTGAGGTATTCACCATTCTAAGTTTTTTTAAGAACTTTTGAGTGGATTACAATTGTCTTTGTGCTAGCTATTCTTGCAACTTATCAAGGCAACACTTATTCTCTTAACTTGTGATGCTATTTCAATCTACATTGATAACAAGTTTTCAATCTAAATTGATAATGAGGTTTGAATCTGCATTGACTACAAGGTTTAAATCCACATTATTGGGTTCGGGTTGAGTTTTTCTCAGAACAATAGTTCAATTCTTTGGTAGGTTGTTCTTGGGGCAATCCATATGAGCTGTGGGTTTTTAGGGAAGGTTCCCTAAGGTTTCATATCATTTTGGTATAGAAATAATTTGGGTAACCCCTTAAAATTGTTCATATCTCTTTTGGTTAATTCCTATGTTGTGTTATTCTTGTTCTTGTTGTTTCTTACCATATCATTTGTTGCCTTTTCCAGTACATGATCCCTCTTAGTTCTTTCCATTCTTTGTTCTTGTTTCTTTGGAACTTGTCAAATTGTCAATCCCTGTTTCAATTTTGTTCTTTTTTGTTACTACCCAAAATTTTGTTGAATTGTTGTTCGATTTTTTTCATCATAAAGTTTTGCCGACTTTTGTTTTCCTATCTTGTTGCTTTGGATTTCTTGTGCTTCAAGAAATTACTTTCTATCATGAGATAAAAGACAAAAAAAAAGAAAGGAATTTAGATATATAAAAATAGAAGAATGTTGCTCAAACTAAGAAAAAGAAAGAAAAGAAAAAAGAGAAATGAAAAAAAAGTGCACAACTACTAATTGTTCGTGTTGATTCTTGATCCTCTTGTTTGATGAATCCTGATTCTTGAATTTTTATTGAAGTCTAATTTGGTTCTTGAGGCCAAATTCTAGTGGCCATCTTGCCTCTTTTCTGCGATTTATTGTCAATTGCAATCATACTCTAATTCTAATTGTTTCCCAAGTGGATTGCATCTTAAAAACCAATTCCAACTGTAAGTACGTTGCACAACTTTTTACATATTGGATTGGATTTTCGTCTTCTAATCCAAGTAACAATTGAATTTGTTCTTTCCCTTTCATAACATAATTTGGATTGAGTTGCTTTATTTATAATTAGATTCAAAAATCCTACTTCAATTAGCATTTCTTGTCCTATCACAACTAGGATTTGTTATCCTAATCCAACTAGAATTGGAATCCTATTTCAACTAGGATTTGTTGTCCTACCTTGACAAGGATTTGGAATATTACTCCGACTAGGAGTCCTCCAACTTGGAATCCTACTCTAGGAATCCTACTCTAAATACTAATCCTACATCAACTTGGAGTCCCACTTCAACTAGAGGTCCTACTCCAACTAGGAATGCTATTCCAACTAGGCATCCTACCCCAACTAGGATTCGGAATCCTAATCCCACTAGGATTTGGAATAAATTTTGTACTTAAAAATATCGTCTTGTCCAAAACATCTTTTCTTTTGTTCTTTAAATTTGTCCTTGTTTTGTTTTCCTTGTTTCTTTTAAGTATTCATTATTTGGGTTTCAAGTGTAATGCTTTGACAACATTGGTGTACTTTTCAAAGTTCAATTAAGAACTTTAAGTTGTGAATTGAGAGATAAAAGGCTTGTGTGATTTTACCAAAGCTAAAAGCCAAATAAAAGAGTGAAACACTTGGGTCTTGTTTAGTTTAGGATTGCCGGGGGGGGGGGGGGGGGAAGGGTATTGTGAAGTTATTTCCCTTATTTTTTCCATCACTTGAAATAACCATGGAGAGGCACCAAACGAGATTGTTATGAATCCTTAGGGAACTTTTCTTGAAAACCCACAGCATGAATGGATGGCCCATGAACAACTCATCGAAGAATTGAACTAGCTTGTTCCGAAGTCGGAAAAACCATGACTCCAATCCAACAATGTGGATTGGAACCTTGGTATTAATATGTGTCGAAGCACAACCTTAATCAACTCAAAATTTGTCAAAAGATTTTGAATTTTGAATTCCTCATAGAAATCAAAATTTTATTCTTTAATTGATTGATGAATATGGCCACCCATCTTGTCCTTTTATAGGGCAAGATTTGGTCTAATCTTTACATGAATAGGGCACTAAATTATTGCTAACAACATCATAAAAATGGCTAGATTAGATGTACTATAAGAACCCAACCTTTGAATCTAATCCTAAACTAACACTAAATCAAAAGTTTGGCCTCAATACAACTTGGAAATTTTTTATGAAGACTCCTAAAAATTGACCACAACTAGCTGTTTTAGACTAGGATTAAATAAAACAAATAATACAAGTAGGCTTAGGCTAAAATCCTAAATTTCAACCCCAAATTCGGCCATATAGCTCTTAGTTTTGTCCCTGACCCTTTTGGGCTTGTAATTTGGGGCTTCTAGTTAATTAAGTGCTTAAATACAAGACCTATTAGTAATTACATTTAAAATATTACTTATCTCGAGCTTCTAATTACCAATTTTATACTCTTTTTTAATTTGAGCTTCTTGAATGAGCCTATTAAAAGCCTCTTTGAAGCTTTAAGCTGTAATCCTCGTCATTGGCCCATGAGCATTTATAGTACAATTAAGAACTTAATTAAAGTTAATCAAGCTCATAAAAACAAAGTCAGAATTGGACTTGCACCATGGTTGATATTTGAAAACTTTTTTGAGTCCAAATCCAAACTTGTAACTTGGTCTCTTTGTAGTTTGATCATCCCTTGTTCAATTATCAAAATGATGACCACATGAACTAGGCTTTGCATCATTCCCCCTTTCCTAAAAAAGATTCATCCTCAAATTTTTAACAACACCCTTGGGATGAAATTAACTTTTTCTGGCAGGGAAATTGATGTCTTGTCAATCTATCTCTCCTTGATCCATTCTTATAGTAGCTTTTTTCCACAAAAAAATTAAAAGCTCTAAATTTGTGTCAAAGTGTGGTAAAATTGCTTGCCTCCAAACACAAATTTGAGGTTTTGCAACTTTAGAGAATCGAATGGTTATGGGAAATTCCAACAAACAAACTTGCAAAAAAGGCAAATTTAGCAAAACATGGTTAGTAGATAAACCTCTTATTTTCAACTCATTGCCTTTTTCACTTTCTTCTAATAATGGCTTTTGTTTGAGATTTTCTCTTACTCTTTGTACTACCATTATTTATTTTCCCTCGTGTTTTACCTCATGCTCACCCATGGTTGTTATATCTCTTCTATTTTCACTCTCTTTGTGTAGGAAATTAGATACCCGAATTTAAGTGCAGTTAATTGGTTGCTATCTATGTGTCCTAAAGCAATGACATGAAAGGCGATATTTAACTAATGAGCATGAAAAGAGATATGCAAATAGATTGGAATACGAGATTCTAAATGCTAAGCTAAACAACACTATTGAAACAAGGATGGAAATACGCAATTGAGGAAAGAGGGTGATCCTTGGGTTCAATGCAAGTCACTACTTTGACTCTAAGCAGCGAGTGTAGGACATCTTAACTAAGTGGCTACATCCGTTAGCTCGAATCTCCTTTCGGTCTCATCGGAATTATAGAATGAGGAATCTCCTTTCGGTCTCATCCCCACCTAGAGCACATTAGCGCCTATGGCTTCCACACAACTCTAATGCACAATTCTAGCCCTAGATGTTTTAGCCAACCACTTCACACTCCCTAGTTCAAGTGTTTAATCTAAGAAACCACCTATTTTTCACTCTATATCTCCTTTCGGTCTCAATGGAATTAAAGAACAGAAGATCTCCTTTCGGTCTCACTTCTACCTTGTGCACACTAAAACCTATGGCTTCCACACAATTTTAGTGCACAATTAAGCTCATATGGTAGTTGTTTCTGGTCTCAAACACCTAAATCTAGAGAATGCTAAGTAGTTTTTCCTACTTTTGGTCTAAGTTCATGTATATTCTAAAACACACACGAACACCAAGAACACACACTAAATGTGGCCACAATTCAATGCATGTCAACTCATTAAATACAAGTAGGAAAACTTCAATTAATGCAAGTCCATCACTCTACAACCCACAAGGAATCAAAATAAACCTAACCCATACATCAAACACCAAGAATTACCCAAGACAAATTAGCCTCTCATGGCTTCAAGCAACCAACAATCACAAGGAGATTTCACCATAGAAAGCATAAGAAAATCGTAAGAAATACTTCCCTTAATCAAAAGATTGGTAAATCTAACAAATTCCAACACTTAGCAAGCCAAAACAACTCCAAAGATTGAAGTCTTCAAGAGCCAAAATGAAACTCACGGTTGTGAGTTGGGGAAAATGTGCAAATAATCTAAAACTAACCCTAACTACCTACTCTCTCTTCTATTCTGCAGAAAATGGGGTATTTATACAAGTAGGGACGTTGGGGAACAATTGTGAAGCTTCCAAAACATCAGGTAGCGATTTGCAAATTTCAGAATTTTCAGCTGATGAACCATGTGCGTCGTTCTTAGTTTGATCTCTTTGGTTTGCGCCTTGATTACGATTTTGTCGGTTTTGGTCCATTTGCGTCGGAATTTGAAAACTTTGTTCATGAAAGTTTTGTTCTCTTTCTCATATTTCCATAGCATCTTCAATCATCTCATTTGGACATTTTCATGAAAAGTTATGAACTCGGGAAGATAATTGGTTTTATCCCTTTTTCCTACAAAACAAATAAAAGATGAGAATCACAAATATAATGTGATTTCTCTAATAAACATGGCATATCTCAATGAAATCTATGCAAAAGCGTGAAAAACACATATCTAAGTTTATGAATATTTGATTCTCATCAAGCACGTAGTAGAAATTTAAAAGTTTGGTTTTCTCCAAGGATCCTTACGAAGTGATTTTAAACCGGTCATGAAGATAACCTTTACCGGTAACTGTTGAACTTTCTTTTGAAAACTTTTTCTCGTCGAATCACAACAAAACCTAGTGGAGCTTTGCCTCTATGGTACCCACATGATCGTCTCCAAGTTTTAGGTTAATTGTCACACAATTAACCAAAGAAGAGAAATGGCAAAATTTGAAGGTGCTAGCCAAGAATTCTACTTTTGATTTTTCTGGTTTTGAAGCTTCTCCAAGCTTCGGTTTTGTGTTTCTCTACTAGAAGGAGCGGCTGTTGATTTTTCTCTAAAATTAGTTAATAGGCTCCTTGTGTTCTTGTAAATTTGGATGCTATTTCTTCACAAGAAAAGCCAAAAAAGATTTACTGAAAACAAGAAACAAAGGTTCAAGTTCTTGAGGTTTTGATTTGCTGCAAAAATTTTCTTCTTGAAGAAGAATTTTGTTTCAGTCTCAAGTAGCAAGAATAATGTGTTTCTTTCTGCTCACATTGCACTAAGAGGCTGCTAAACTCACAAGTCCAAATTTATAGAAAATAGATTAGGGTAAAACTTCTTATAAAGAGTCTTATTTGAACAAGAAGTTATAATCTATTTTTTTGGAACTTTCTAAATTTCAGCTTTCCGAATTTCATTAGCTTCCAAAAAAAGAATCTCATTCTTATTTTTCTTTCTAATTTTTGGCCCTCTCATGAATTAATAAATCCAAAACTATTTCAGATTTATTAACACAAAAACAAACCATTTAGAATCTAATACCAAATACCGATTTAAACCGGAAACCTTATAGAGTCCTATTCGCAAAAGGATTCTTAAATTAACGAAAATTCATCAAATGAATTTTACACTCATATGAATGAATTGACCGGTGTCTAGCAACACATCAATGCTACCCAAGTTATAAGAATGTTAGTAATTCAACATTACTTTTCTTGTGATAAATGTTACTATGTAATTCAATCCCTTCGCCCTAGATATCTTGATTGAACACGAGTCATAGAGCATGTCACACTCGCATAGTTCAATCTTTGCGTTACTTGATTCCCAAGTAAACACATCTAAGCAAATGAGCTCGATATCACATATCGATTCATTTGAGCACAACCATGCATTTTATGGTCTCATTTGATCAAGGGGCCCAAAGATATCACTCCCATTATCTAGGAGGGGAAAATCCTATCTTGATCACTCAACATCCCACCACACGATTCATTACATATCCAATTACCACTTTTATAGTTCACCTTGTTACAAGTAATGTTTAGTAGCATCAAAACATGCAACCCCTCATGTTGGGATATCTGGTGACCTTAAGTCTAAGGATCACTTACACATCACTATAAGAATGCTTATGACCTTATGACACTTCATATAATAAACCCGTGTAGCATTTCTCATGACGAGTCGATCCAGTACATAGTTCTCTAATATGTACCTATGTGTTGACTTGATATCTCATATCATGACACAATTTATTAGTCACTACACATACTAGTCTTAATGTATTATCATTGTCCCATTTAAGGATAATACTTGACTAGGGATAATTTTAGAATAATTAAATTCTTGGGACATTATTATATTTATTCATTAAACACATATATAAAAATAAACATAATAATCATTACCATTAATTATAAACATTATGATACAATATATGCCCAAACCATCATCGCATAATTGGTCCTTAGGGCATAATCCAACAAACTCCCACTTGAACTAAGACCAATCAATCATGTCACTAATGACCAATGATCTAGCATGATGATCATCTCTCTGTTGTGTCAGAGATTTTGTCAATGGGTCAGTAATGTTATCATCAGTTGGTATTTTGCATATTTTCACATCTTCTCTCTCAATCATCTTTCATATGAGATGCAAGTGCCAAAGTATATATTTGGATCGTTGGTGAGATCTGGGTTATCTAGCCTGTGCAATGGATCCATTGTCGTCACAATAGAGCTCAATTGGATTGGGAATATTAGGTTCAACTCCAAGTTCGGTTATGAACTTTTTGATCCAAATGGCCTCTTTTGCTTCGTCTAAAGCAATGATATACTCAGTCTTTATCATAGAATCAGGTATTGTAGCTTGTTTTGAACTTTCCAACTCATAGCACTACCGTATATAGGCTAAACACATCTGACTGCGATCTATAGTCATCTTTATCGGTTTGGAAACTTGCATCAGTGTAACCAATTACATCGAGCTCTTCTTCACCTCCATATATCAAGAATGTATCCTTAGTTCTTCTTAAGTACTTAAAGATATTTTTGACATTGATCTAATGACGTTCACCAAGATCTACTTGAAATCTACTCGTTATGCTCAAAGTATACGAGACATCAAGATGAGTACATAGCATGGCATACATGATAGATCTAATAGCTGGCGCATATAGAACTTTACTCATCCGTTGTCTCTCTTCTTGTGTCGAAGGACACTGTTCCTTCAAGAGAGTAATCCCATGCCCCATAGGCAAGAACCCTTTCTTAGATTCTTGCATGCTAAACCTCTTTAGCACTTTATCTATGTATGTGCTTTGACTTAGGCCAATCAATCTCTTTGATCTATCTCTATAGATCTTGACACCTAATATATAGGTTGCCTCATCTAAGTCTTTCATTGAAAAACAACTTCCCAACCAAGTCTTTATAGATTGTAAAGAGGGGATGTCATTCCCAATAAGTAGTATGTAATCCACATACATTACCAGGAAGACAATAGTGCTCCCACTAACCTTCTTGTAGACACAAGGTTCATCTTCATTCTTGATGAAACCAAACTCTTTGATTGCACCATCGAATAGAAGATTCTAACTTTGAGAAGCTTGCTTCAACCCATAAATGGATCGTTCTTACAAACCGTTCCAGCATTTTCTGGATTGACAAAACCCTCAGGTTGTGTCATGTACACATCCTCGAGAAGATTTCCATTTAGGAAAGCAGTTTTGACATCCATTTGCCAGATTTCATAATCATAGAATGCAGCTATTGCAAATAAGATCCTGATGGATTTAAGCATAGCAACTAGCGAAAAAGTTTCACATCGTAATCTATACCATGAACTTGCTCGAAACCTTTAGTGAGCAATTGCCCCTTAAAACTGTGTACTTCACCATCCAGTTGGTCTTCTTCTTGAAGACCCACTTGCACCCTATGGGTTTTACCTCTTCAGGTGGATCAACCAAGTCCATACTTGGTTTGTATACATGGATTCCATCTCAGATCTCATGACTTCAAGCCATTTCTCGAAGTCTGGCCCCTGTTATAGCTTCATCATAGGTTGTAGGCTCATCTCGATTCATTAGCAAGATGTCACCATTCTAAGTCACCAGAAATCCATATCTCTGCGGCTCACGAAGAATCCTAATGGGCTCACGTGGGGCTCGTGTCTCTTGAGCAGGTGCTTGTTCCACAATGGCTTGTGGTATTTGCTCAATTTCCATCTCATTGGGTTCAGCCCTATTTTGTGATTCTCGAACTTCTTTAAGTTCTATTTGTCTCCCACTGAATTTTCTAGAAATAAACTCTTTCTCTAGAAAAACACCAGTCCGAGCAACAAACACTTTGTTCTCATTGGGATTATAGAAATAATATCCTTTTGTTTCTTTAGGATATCCCACAAAATTACAATTATCAGATTTGGGTCCAATTTTGTCGAAGACTTGTCGTTTAACGTAAGCCTCACATCCCCAAACCTTCATAAAAGACACACTGGGACACTTCCCAGTTCATATCTCATATGGTATCTTCTGAACTGATTTAGACGGAACACGGTTTAGTGTGAAAGCGGTTGTAAGTAAAGCATGTCCCCAAAAGGAATTTGGAAGATGTACTGAAGTCATCAGTAAATATAATGAAGTATTAAAAACCATCTCTAGCCTATGTATTTAATGTCCACATACATCATTGTGCATTAGTTCCAATAAAGCACTTGCTCTTTCACTATGTTTTGCAAAAGGGCTTTAGTCATCTTTCCCTATAAACATAATTCGCTTGTCTCATACGATTCAAAATCAAATGAGTCCAAAAGTCTATCCTTATAGAGTTTGGAGTTTTAAATTACATTTATATGGCCTAGAAGACAATGCCAGAGATAAGTCGGATTAAATTCTTCAAATTTAATCCTTTTGGTATTTACCTCATAGAAAGGCACATCAAGAATTAGGATATAATTCCTTGAACTAGTTGTGCACTACCATTAAAGATTTCATTTAAATAAAAGAGCAACAATTGTCCTTTATTATAAATGGATATCCAACCTTGTCTGAACAAGAAATGTAAATAATATTCTTAGTAATGAAAGGCATGTAATAAAATTTATCTAATTCTAAAATAAGCCCTAAAGGCAAGTTCAAGACATAAGTCCCTATAGCTAATGCAATAATCCTTACTCCATTTCCACTCGTAGGTCAACTTCGCCTTTAGCTAAAATTCTACTTCCTTTTAGTTCGTGCACATTTACACAAATGTGTGAACCACATCTGATATCTAAATTAACATGAAGTGGAATTCTCATAACATGAATACGAATTGGAATTCTCATTCCTTTTCTTCTTTAGATCCTTTAGGTAAACTTTGCGATTTCTCATCAATGTCGGTTTACCGCAATGGAAGCAATCCCCTTCCTTAGTTACCTTTCTTTTAGGTTCCTAATGTAAAAATTGCTCTACGACATACAGCTTGTTACTGAAGCTTGAGGACTATCCTCAAGCTTACCAGTCGAGAAGTTCATCCCATTCAACTTGTCCTTCTCAAGGACAAATTGCAGTGATAGTGTGTTAGTGCTAGTGTTTGATGCCATGATTATCCATGACAGAAATATGCAAAAAAAGTATCATGAATGCAAACATTTAATATGATCTTTTATTAAATGTTACTCCCACTACTTTGCTCAAATTAATAACCCTCGATATTAATTTGGAAAATTTAATCTAATTAACTTTCTAATGGGCCAAGATCCATATTTGACCTAATTTTGAGTTAGCTTTGGCTAATCACCCAAAACTCGGCTATTTAGGTAGACAACACTTTGTCAATTGTATCCAATACAACTCTTGGATAGTGTTGGATTTTGCCCTAAGGACCAATCATATGATGATGGTATAGCCATATATTGTATCATAATATTTATAATTAATGGCACTGATTATTATGTTTATATCATATCTGCGTTTTATGAAATAAATATAATAATGTCCCAAGAATTTAATTATTCTAAAATTATCCCTAGTCGAATATTATCATTAAATGGGACAATGATAATGCATTAAAACTAGTATGTGTAGTGACTGATGAAGTAGTTCATGATATAAGATATCAAGTCAACACATAGGTACATGTTATAAAACTATGTACTGGATCGACCCACCATGAGAAATACTACATGGATTATTATATGAGTGTCATAATATTTCTCATAGTGATGATGGTGTAAATAATCCTTAAACTTGAGATATTCAGAGATCCCAACATGAGGAGTTACATGTTTTGATACTACTAAACATTACATGTGAGGTGAACTATAAAAGAAGTAATTAGATATGTAATAAATCATTAGTGGAATTTTGAGTGGTCAAGATAGGATTTTCCTCTCCTATATAATGGGAGTGGTGTCTTTGGACCCCTTGATTGAGTAAGACCATAAAATGCATGATTGTGCTCAAATGAGTCAATATGTGATATCGAGCTAATTTGCTTAGATGTGTTTACTCGAGAAATCAACAAACGAAAAGATTGAACTATATGAGCATGACACACTCCATGGCTCGTGTTCAATCAAGATATCTAAGGCAAAGGGATTTAATTACATGGTAATATCTATCACAAGAAAAGTAATATCGAATTACTAATATTCTCATGACTTGGGTAGTATTGATGTGTTGCTAGACACTGCTCATTACTTTCGGCATAAAATAGATTTTATGTCAATACCAACATTATAAAAACTTATTGGATCACACACTTAGATCATATCCAAAAGAAGTGTAAAATTTATGTGATAAATTTTGGTTAATTTAAGAATCCTATTGAGAATAGGAATCATCGGGTCTTCATTAATTGGAGATAATGGGTTAGCCGAAAAGCCAAGAGTCTTTATTAATTGGAGATAGTGGGTTAGCCGAAAATCCAAGAGTCTTCATTAATTGGAGATAGTGGGTCAGCCGAAAAGCCAAGAGTCTTATATTAATTGAAGATAATGGGTTACTCAAAAAGTCAAGAGTTTTTGCTTTCTTCTTTAAAAGAAATTTCGGCTATCAAACTAGTAATCTTTTTTTATTCAAGAATTTATCTTCTTAGTCTTCTCTTGTCCAAAAATAGCCGCCACTTCTTGCTTGAGAAACAAGAATAAAACAACCTTTAAGCTAAGTGCTTGAAAGAAAACCAATCCTTGAGTTGTGAACTTGAGAGAAAACCTGAGTAACAGAATCTTAGCTAGTACCAAAGGATTTTGTTACTTCTTTCTTCGGTTAATTGTGTGACAATTAACTTGAGGCTTGGAGATAATCGTGTGGAAACCATAGAGGAAAGACTAGACTGGTTTTGCTCATGATTCGACAGTCTACAATCTTCTACCGCTACTGACAAAGGTATAATTTATCACTATTAATTTGATTTCACTTTGTATGGATCCTTGGAGGAAACCAAAATATTAAATTTCCACTATATTCTTTGAATTGGTTTCCGACGAATAGTTGGGTGAACAACTCTTGTTCTAGCTTATCTAATAAGTCAAGGCTCAACTCTATACCTCTAGGTCTCAATCCTATTGAGTCCACATAGTTAAGTCAGACCCAATGATTAGCAGTCGGATATTACTATTATCCTGTCGCGTCTCACTAAGATTGACCACGACACCTTGCTTTGGCAAACCTACACACAGTCAATCAAAGCCTTGACGAGTGCTAGGCATTGGAAGGCATCTAAGACTTAATATTTGTTTGAGGGATTTGTTAAATTCTCACCATTTTATTTAAATTGGTTATTGTAACTATTAGTTCAATTAATCACATAATTTGCTTAACTAGTCATTATAATCATAATCACATTATGCATTTAACCAATAAACATAAATATCATGCATCTCATACATTAACAATAAAGTAAACATGACATAGTTATATCCCAAACTAAGTTGATTCTCTCAAACCAATGAGAGAAACAAAATGTCAACCTAAGGGTATCGACATCTTCTCCAAATGCCTTCTTGATTCCTAGTCTAGTCCTTTCTCTAATCTAACTACTACATCTTTAAAGAAACCTCGAGTTGCATTCGAGGGGAGTTAGGTGTGAAAATAATTTACAACCAAAAAATAGAGCAAGGCATGACACACTGGTCATATTTAAAAACCAATACAAAATTTATCCAATCCTATTGGGCTTAGGGCTACAACTATGCACCATACTCAAATATCACATAATGTGCATGTCATATACAATTTTCATTCATATTGAACACTTAAATACATTAATCTAATTAATTTATGACAATTAACATTAAATCAAATATTAGGGTTTTGAATAATACATCATGCATGGAATGTTCGGGTTTAAAATGCAAATTTCGGCTATTCTAGCTCATTAGAAATTTATGAAAAATATCTCATATATTTCTGACCTTAACATGATACATATATCAAATTTCAGCCATAATAAGATTCCAAAGCTATGTTTAATTCAGCCAAAAATGAAACACATCATATGTTTTCCTTTTCTGGCCAAACATGATCATTGAAAAATTTGTAAATAATATATCAAATATTTTAGACCTCAACTTAATATATCATATATATTAAACTTTGGCCAGTCACAAACTAACTCAAATAATGTGCAATTCGACCAAAAGGAATTCAAAAAATTGAACCATTCAAAATTTAGAAATCCAAGCCTTCCAAAATATCAGTAAACCCGAAACTTTGAAGTTGGAACTATTATATATCACATATATAATTTGGCCTTAATATCCTATATCTATAACATATTAATTTCAGCCTCAAAATTAAAACTAAAACCGAACTTGCCTCAAAAGAAATTCCAAAAGCCGAAGCTCATGTTTTCTGAAAAACCAAAACTAGCACAAATAAAAAAACCAAACTTGATCAAATTTTCTAAAAAAAAAAAAAAAATCCAAAGCCAATCTTATACATCTCATATATATATATATATATATATATATATATATATATATATATATATATATATGACCTCAAGATGATTCAACACATATTATGCCATAAGGTTCTTATAATGTTGGCAATGACATAAATCTATTTTATGCCATAAGCATCAAGCGGTGTCTAGCAACTCATCAATGCGACCCAAGTTATAAGAATGTTAGTAATTCGACATTACTTTTCTTGTGATAAATGTTACCATGTAATTCATCCTTTTTCCCTAGATATCTTGATTGAACATGAGCCATGGAGTGTGTTACACTCTCATAGTTCAATCTTTGCATTTCTTGATTCCCAAGTAGACAAACACATCTAAGCAAATGAGCTCGATATCACATATCAACTCATTTGAGCACGGCCATGCATTTTATGGTCTCACTTGATCAAGGGGCCCAAAGATATCACTCCCATTATCTAGGAGGAGAAAATCCGATCTTGATCACTCAACATCCCACCACATGATTCATTAAATATCCAATTGTCACTTTTATAGTTCACCCTGTTGCGGGTAACGTTTAGTAACATCAAAACATGCAACCCTTATGTTGGGATCTCTATGAGAAATGCTTATGACACTTCATATAATAACCCATGTAGCATTTCTCATAATGGGTAGATCCAGTACATAGTTCTCTAACATGTACCTATGTGTTGACTTGATATCTCATATCATGACACAATTCATTAGTCACTACACATACTAGTCTTAATGCATTATCATTGTCCCATTTAATAATAATACTTGGCTAGGGATAATTTTAGAATAATTAAATTCTTGGGACATTATTATATTTATTCATTAAACGCAGATATAGAAATACACATAATAATCATTACCATTAATTATAAACATTATGATACAATATATGCCCAAACCATCATCACATGATTGGTCCTTAGGGCATAATTCAACACTTTGGCTTTTCTTGAACTCTCTAACTCTCTTTGCTTTTTATCACTCTCATTTTTCATTCTCACTTGCTCATTATATAGTTGTTGAGGTAACAAAACTACAAGAGTTATTTTCTTTCTATTCATTTCAAAGCAACAGTTATTTATATAACCATTATCAATAGCTCTTTGATCATACTCCCAGGGACGCCTAAAAAGTAAGTGACTAGCTTGGATTTGTACTACACCACATACAACCTCATATTGGCACGTGCCAATTGAGAACAGAACCAACACTTGGTTTTCTGGACCTCCCCACATTTATTAAACCACTGTAAATGATAAGAGTGCGGATGTTTAGCGATGTGCAACTTTAACTTCTCTACAAATATAGTGCTAGCCACATTGGTATAACTACCACCATCAATAATCACCATGCATACTTTATTTTGGATGTGGCAACAAGTATGGAAAATGTTGGTTCTTTGCTCATCATTGTCTTCTTTTATTTGCATACTAAGTGCTCTCATTGTCACCAATGCTTCACCTTCAGCTGGAAGTTCAAATTTTTCATCACTTTCTCCTTCTAAAAGTTGTATTCCTTCATAGTCAGACTCCCAATCACTTTCATTTTCATATGTACCTTTTTTTTGAAGTGTCATTATACATTTGTTGGGGGCATTGAGAAACGATGTTTCCTTTACCCAAACATTTGACGTAACCTCACATGAGGTTTAAGATCGATAGTGGACACTTTCAATTTTTGAGTGGTGGTACTAGTCTTTCTCATGTTGGGAGTGCTAGGAGTAGTAGTTTTCTTAGATTTCACCTTTGTGTCCTTCTTGGGCCTACAACCTTGCCAAGTTGATGAAGGGTATCATGAACTCTACCTAGAAGAACCTTGGCTTCATAATTGCCTTTCAACTTTCTTAGCCATGTGCACCATCTCTTCAATAGTCAAATAGTGAAGCAACTTTACTATATTGGAAATTTCCCTGTTCAATCTTTCTAGGAATCAAGCCATGGTCACCTTAGGACTTCTTCGACATTAATTCTAACCATGGATACCTCCATCTCTTTGTAGTACTCATTGATAGTTTTGGACAATTGAAATTCTTTAAAGTAGCTTATACAACTCCAGTAGTAATGAGGTGCCACGAATCATTTGTGCATGACTACTTTCATCTTCTCTCAAGTGTAGATGGGTTTTTTTTTTATCGGTTTCGTCTTTGACAAACAAGCAACTGGTACCACACTATGGCATAATCTGTGAACTCGGCCACAACCAATTTGAACTTTTTCTCCTCCGAGTATTTGTGAACATCAAAGACAAGCTCTACTTCCTTTTCCCATTCAAGATAGGCTTCTGGATCATTCTTGCCTTGGAAAGGTGGAATCTTCAACTTTATGCTTCCATGGCCGATGTTATCAATAGGAACAACCCCCTCTCATTTGGGTGCTACAGGATGCTTCCGATTCTTCATCTCCATAGACCTTCTCCTCTTCAAACATGGGATTGTTGTGTGTTCATTGAGAGTATGAAGCTCCCTTTGATCCTTGCTAATGGATTCAAGGGTTGTAAACTTTTCATTCATGGTTGCCATCATAAGGTTCAATCTTGCTAAATGTTCCCTTATACCTTTTTGACCTTGGGTTTCCTTTGGTGCTTTTGTCATGGTTATTTTGAATGTTGGAAAAAGATAAGGAATATATTTTCGCAAACCCCCTACCCAAAACCGAAACTATACAAAACCCAAGTGTTTCACTCTTTTATTTGGCTTTTATATTTTGATGAAATGACTCATGTCTTTTTGCTCTCAATTCACATTTTAAAGTTTTTAATGGAACTTTTAGAAGCACACAAAAGTTACCAATGTATAACACCTGAGACCAAAGAAAGAACCACTAAAAGAAACAAGGAAAAACAATGACAACTGCAAAGAATAAAAGGAAAGATGATTTGGACAAGAAGAGATTTTCAAGTAGAAAAAAAATTATTTCAAATCATAGTTGGAGTAGGATTCCAAATTAGACTCAAATCCAAGTTGGAGTAGGAATCCAAATCCTAGTTGGATTACGATTCCTAATCCTAGTTGTGGTAGGATTCCTAATTTGAGTAGGATTCCAAATCCTTTTCAAGGAAGGACAAAACCTCGTAGTTGAAATAAGATTCCAATCCTAATTGGATAAGGACAACAATTCCTAGTTGAGGTAGGAGAACAAATCCTAAATGAAATAGGATTTCCAAATCCAAATTGAAATAGGATTTCCAAATCCAATTAGGAATCAATCAAATTATTCCAAGTTCTTTTATGAGAGGAAATAACAAAATTCAATGATTACGGATTAGAAGATAAGACCCAATTCAATTTATAAAATAAATTCTAGCAAGAATACACAATTTATTTACAATTGGAATTGGTTTTTAAGATGCAATCCACTTAGAAAAAAATATATAATTTGAATAAGATTGCAACTTACAATAAATTAGTACAGAAAAGAAAGAAAGTTGGTTGCTACAAATTTGGTCGAGAAAAAATTGCACTTGAAGTTGGATTGCAACAAAAATTTTGGGGAATAAATTAATCAAAGGTGGCAGTGCAAACAATTTTGTTCAAGGATTTTGCTCAAATATAATTCAATAGTTCAAGATCATTCAATAAAAAATTTAAAAAAAAATCAAAGAATATTTACAAAATATCAAGAATTTGAAGAAATATTTACAAGAGTGGGCAGAATACAAAATAATGCATCACAAAATAGTGAACAGTAATCGTGAACAGCACTAATGAATAGTAACATAAACAATGATATTTTTTGCTCACAATGGAAAATTAGCTTCTTGAGAATAAAAAAAATCAAACACTAACAACAATACAAGAATTTAGGCTGTAACCAAAAAAAAAAAAAAAAGAACCAAACAAAGATTGACAGCTTAAGAATAATTCACAAGAAAATAAGAACATAGAGTAGAAGAAATGAATACGGATCATGGGTTGGGAGATCAAAAAAATGACAAAACAAGAACAAACAAAAACACAAGGATAAAAATTAAACATGAAAGACATGAACAATTTTAAGCGGTTACCCAAATTACTCTAATACCAAACTAATGTGAACCTTTAGGGAACTTGTCCTAAAAACCCACAATATGAATGGATGGTCCCAAGAACAACCTGCTAAAGAATTAAACTAGCTTGTACCCAGGTAGGAAAAACTTTGACCCCAATGCAACAATGTGGATTGAACCTTGTTCTCAATATGTGTCGAAGTAACACCTCAAGTTAAGGGAACAAATCTTAACTTGATAGCTTGCAAAAGTAGCACAAGGACAACCTTAATGCAATGAAAAATTCTTGAAAGAACTTAAATTGTGAATTCATTAGATGTACTATGCTTGTATAGAAGTTAAAGTTGCCTGTGAATAACCATCCATGTCCTTATCATCTACAATGGTTAAACGTGGGAGAACCAAGTAACAAAGTCAAGTGCTGGTTCAATGCTTAATTGGAAAGTACCAAAATGAGGCTCTTTGTGATGTGATACCAATGCGGCTCTTTGTGATGTGATACCAATGCAAGCTAGTCATTTACTTCTTAGCCATCCCTTGGAGTATGATCAAAGAGTCGTTCATGATGAATATATGAATATATACTCTTTTGCATTGAATGGCAAAGAGATAACTTTTGTGCCTTTGTCATCTCAACAAGTATATTGCAAATGAGAATGCAAAATGAGAGTGAGAAAAGGTAAAGAAATTTAGAGAGCTTAAGAAAAGCCGAAGAAAGTAAAGTGTCTGAGGTAGTTGAGATAACAACCGAGGGTGAGCATTAGGTAAAACCCAAATGAGAGGTTTATCTACTAACTTTGGTTTGCAGATTTGTCCTTTTTACAAGATTGCTGGTTGGAATTTCCCATAACCATTCAACTTCCTAAAGTTCTAAGAGCTCCACACCTCGACTTCGTGTTTGGAAAAAGACAATTTTACCACAGTCCAACACAAACTTGGAGTCTTGAAAGTTTTACAGTAAAACGTTACTATAAGAGTGAACCAGGTTGACAAGACATCGATTTCCCTAGCCAAACTATTCCTTCCACTCCCTAAGGTTGTCAAAGAATGTTGCTTTTATCCCAAGTGTGTTGTTAAATATTCGAGGATTAATCTTTTCAAGGAACAGGGGATTAGTCTTTTCAATGGATTAGTCCATGGCGGTCATCATTTTGGTAATCCATTGAAAAGACTAATCAACAGACTTCTAATTGCTCATAGGCCAAAGATGATGGGTAAGGTTAAAAAGACTTAAAGAGGCTTTTAGTGGGTTAATTCAAAAAGTTCAAGTTAAGGAAGAGTCCAAGATTAGCAATTAGAAGTCTAAGTTGATTAATATTTTAAATGTAATTACCAATGGGCCTTATATTGAATCCCCTAAATGATTAGAAGCTCAAATTAGAAGTCCAAAATGAAGGTATGGCTGAAATTATGGTTTCTTAAAACCTATAGCCAAAATTAAGGTTTGAAACCCTAATTCTAATTGCATTGTTTTGCTTTATGTTATCGTAGTCTATGACTAACTTTTTATGAGTGTTCCTTGAAGATTTCCAAATTGTATTGAGGCCAAAAGTTTTAATTTCGTATTAGTTTAGGATTAGGTTCAATTGTTGGAATCTTATGAAACATCCAATATAACTAATTATAGGATTTATTTAACTACAAATTAGGAGTTAACTCTTATAACGATTAGACCAACCCTTGCTCTATAAAAAAAAAAAAAGAAAATTAGTTTGGCCACCATAAGTAGAATTTTGGAGAATAAAATTTTTCTTTTGTGAGGTATTCACAATTCTAAATCCTTTTAAGAACTTTTGAATGCATTAAAGTTGTCCTTGTATTACTCTTGCGACTTATCAAGCTAATACTTATTCCCTTAACCTGTGGCAATGTTTCAATCCATATTGATATCAAGGTTTCATTCTACATTGTTGGATTGGGTTGAAGTGTTTTTTCCTCCTTGGAACAATAGCTCAATTCTTCTGCGAGTTGTTCTTAGTGCCATCTATATTAGTTGTAGACATTGAGAACAAGTTTCATTAGAGTTCACATCATATCTCATAAGCACTAAGGTGGAATGATTAGGCTTAGTATTGGAGAAGTTTACAGGCATAGTAAAGGTCATCAAATCTACTACACAACCCATTATGGACAAAGCTCAAATATGCATGGTGAAGGTTGGTTTGTTCAGAACATTAATTAGCTTCCATGCGGTTTGGAAAGATGATCTAAAACTCATGATTGCATGGAATTTTTGCAAGACACACGGATTAATATCTACCCCACGGGAACTCTATAATCATTATAGATTGCAATCCCTGTATGATTCATGCGATGGTGAGGAAGCCAAACGAGAAGTGCGACTCAAACTTGTAGTTCAACAAAGGCCTAAAACAAAATGAGGTGAGCTATCTAGCACACCTCTATTAAGATGAGATCAAGGACAAGTTAGGACTAGTGATGCATGAACCTACTCATTCCAACACTTGGTCAACGTACCAATCCAATGTATCTTAATTTCATCCATCATATCATCTAGAATTATGCGTAATTCATAGATTAAAATGCAGAATTTTATTAGTCTTGTCAAAGTCTAGTCTAGAAGTTAGAAAGTCAAATTAATATTTATTTCTTCTAGACTAGGATAATTAGGATTTAATTATTTATTTTTAAGACTTATTTTAGCCTATAAATAGGCATCTTTGTACTACTTTGAAAACAAGCTTTGAGTAATGAAATTGTAAGTTTATCTCATCTTTGGGTTCCTTGAGAACTTACAACTTATCAAGTTTTCTTCGAAAACTTGTGGCGTTCAAACGAACTTATCAAGTTGTGGCGTCTACGACTTATCAACTTGTGATGTTCGATCTAAACTTATCAACCAATTTTAGTATAGTTGGTTGTGGCGTTTTTATACCAAGGTTCCTATCCCTTTATAGATAGCGGGTCGTGGTTTACACCTATCCAAACTAGCATCCCTTAGACATATCGTGGGCAACTTTCTTAGTGTTTCCCGATCCTTCAAATTGGAATCACATCAAATCAACACCAAGAATACGAAGAATCTCCCATCTAATCAATCATAGACAGGTTGTGGATTTTGCCTTCATCATACCACTTGATGAAGTTTAAATCCATCACCAATCTCTAACTCTTAATCTCCTTTTGAATGTTCACCTCGAGGATAGATCTTGAGATTGTTTCTAAGGTGTCTCCAACAATCAAGTTAGTGACAAGACTCAAGGCAGTTGAGAAGAGTTCTTAGAAAATTATGCATAACCCAACCTATAGGAGAATAGGATATATTTATATTTGAGGGATCCAAAATTGTAAAAGTGTAGCCCATAAATTAGGGTGAGTTATCAAATCTTGTTTACTGCAAATACTATCTTTAACTTCACTACAAGCATCCTAAAACCCTCATAAGTATCAACCTCTAAACTGAATACTATCATATTTAGGTCCAATACTCAGCAGATAGCAAAGAGAGGAAAGAAATGATGACTAAATCAAAGTGTTCCATAATATTTCTAGAACACTTGAAAATAAGAACTTCTTGCGTAAATCTTAGTATGTTTCTTGATAGTATAAGGTGAAATGGTTCAATTACGTTGTATGCATGCATTCATTTGGTTGACTTCATTTGAATTAGTAAGACGAAAGATTTTGCCTGGCATAAGCAATTACATGAGTAAACTGGGGATTATAGATTTGCTAAGTTTTCAACATTTGTTGTCATTAAAAAATATTTCTTACAGAAGAAATTAGTCCCACCAACTAACAAAACTTTTGTTACCAAAAAATGAAATGAAAATTAGAAATAAGGGAACTCAAAAGTTGACTTGATATTGGTCTTTAAAGGAGCAATTCTCTTTAAAAAATAATTTTAAAAAAAATTTAACGAACCCTCTGCTTTATGTATGATTCTTAAAAAAATAACGAACCCTCTGCTTTATGTATGATTCTTAATATTGTAAATATACGTCTCAAATTTGATATTTATTAATTATCCATTAGATAGAGAGCATAAATTATTAAGTGAAAAATCTCAAATTACGGTAAATTAATAGATAAGTCATTAAAAAATTAATCAATTGATTAATTCAATAACTTTCCTACACCTAAAATAGCTTCACAGTTCAAGGGACAAAAAGATTTGACATATCGATGAATTTATTTCAATTAATATTCCCTTAGCCATGGCCATACATAACTTAAAAATCACACTTAAAAACGGTGAACAATTAATTAAAACAGCGAGTGTTAAAACAAAACTAATTACAAAAGAGGAAAAATCGACCACATTAAAATTACCATTTGAGAAAAATAGTAAAGACCAAAAAAGGCTTGAATAGTTTAAAGTCAAGAATATTATTGCCTTCACCATAGTTTGCACAAAATAAAGGATCCGAAATTGTATGCTCATCTCGATTAGTTTGCTGCACTATAAATCAAAATGCAGCAAATAGAATATTTAGTCATCAACAGGGCTTTCCCTCTACTTTACATGTATGCTTTGATTTTGATTTCCATTAGGTTTGAATAATATAGCAATGTTTCAGCTCATATTAAGATTTGCAGATTTAACCAAAAATTGAAATTTCCATGGCATGCTTAGAACTTCGAAACATTGAGTGCCATAAAGAATCCAAATAAAATGGCTGTCCATATCTAATTTCAATTGCTAGCATATTTGAAGGAACATTTACTCTAACCATTTTCAACATATCCTCTTTTATGGTGCTTTTGCGATGTCTAAACTTGCGACAACGCCAGTAGAAATTATAAAACATTGCCAACTTTTCCAGACTCAACCTCTCGAGTAAAGAATCAGTTCTTTCATGTATGCCTGTGATAGGAGAGGGTTTCGAATTGGTGGTTGCGGCCCAATATCAAATTAGTGCGGTGCGATCCTTGATGCGATTTCAGTGCGACTCATCATTTTATTTTATTTTTTTAAAGTAAGGAAGTCCCTATTTATTAAGGAGATTATCCCTATTTATTAAGAATTTATCCTAATTTGAGAGGTGAAACTAAAAAAGCATCAAGGAATGCATAAACAAAACTACAGACAAAAATCCAATAGCTTTTATGACAATTTACAATTTCAAGATGCTGACGAAGGAGCTTCCAAGCTAGGTCCTTTATTTTTCTTTTTGTTGTCTTTTTGGTTTGTGATGTTGCTTTAATCGATACACGAGTTATGAATGGTTTACTTTTGGATCATTGTTGTAATGGGTACCTTTGTTTGAAAATGCTTTAATATAAATATTATCTTTTGGCATTAAAAAAAAATGTATGCCAGTGCTATAACCTATATATTTACTATTACAGGACTTTTCCCTTACAAGAAAGTGGGATAATTTCCATCTTGAACAATTATTAGAGACACAAACTGGCAAAATCTAAGCAATAGAGATTGACTGAATATGGACATGTTATTCCTCGTGCTACGAAGAAAATTGGAAAAAAAAATAAAAAACAAAAAAACAAAATTCTTGTACACCCCGATAAATGCACCTGGATTTCACTTTGTTCGTGAAATTACCCTTTCAGTTAACCCAACAAGAGCCCGCCTTGATTTTAGAACATTTTCATCATCCGAATCTGGAAGAGAATCAATGGCAGCTGAGGCAAGGTTAGCATGCTTTTTGGCCAACTCTTTTGTTCTCTGTATTCCACGACTCTTTTCCAGGTATTCTAGCGCCTATAAAATTTCAAAGTCAAACCATGGTTAGCCCAGAATGGCCACATAACAATAGTTCTTAATGCAAAAGATGACCACTAAATAATGCAGTTTTAAGAACCAATACAGAAACCTGCTGCAAGTGGCAACATTCCGAGAGATTAGAAACCTTCTAGGCCACTATAACAAAAATATTAGTGTACAGAAAAAGCAATGCAAGTCAGAGGTTTACTTCAACTCTGGCCCCAAGGCCCCCAACAACCACCAATTTTACAGTATTAACGGAGAGAAAATTGACTTGACACGAGTCAGCAAACAAAAATACACCATTGAACTATATTACCTAGACACGCATACAGGCGCAAATCTAGGTATCAGACATATCAAGTTCATAATTTTAACAGATACAGGTACAGAGATACAGCACTAAAATTCAATATACTTAAAAGTATTTAACAACAAACTAACCAAAAACAATAATGATGAACCACCAATTTTTTAGTGTTAATGTGTAATAATTTTTTCCTTTTTGGGTTTACCACCCATAATAATATATAATTCTATGTTGTGTATAATTTAGAATTTCCCATACTAAAGTATATCACTAAGTCTCAACTGTTTACACCTTTTCTTCATGGTTCCTCTTATCTTTTATCTTCTCCCTAGTTTGTGCAACCTATAAGTAAGAAAATACAAATTATTCTTCAAAAACAAAAACACTAGTAGCTACAACTCTTCTCTACCATTGTTCTTCCTCTGCTTCCCTCTTCCCTTCCCCTTCCCCCTTCAGATGTTTTCATATTTCAACGTAAATTTTAACTGCCACTTCTACAGTCAAAGTATCCAACTATTTTTGACCAAACCAGGTACATCTCCCACACCCATACGCATGTCGTATCATGTTGACACGGGTGTTTTAGGGTTATATGAAGAGTCCAGGTAACATAGCCATTGAAACTTGAGAAAATAATAATGTTACTACACTCATAGACAACCTCTATGAATGCAATTTCACCTTTATCCATGGCAATAACCTAGTGGTTCAAATGCCACGTCCTTCCTACAGTATCATATATGATATCTAGAAAAACCCTCACCCTCTCCCTCTCTCTCTCCTTCTCCATGTATAAAGTGGTGTGTGCGCGCGTATCTTACCACATCAGCTGCTTATAGATTTATAGAGAACAATTTGCAAGCTTTTATGCATGTTATGTCTCTTTTTAAGTTTCACATCAGTTATACTATTTACCATGGACTATGATTTCATAACAGTTGATAGATTATAATTTAGCTTGACCTAAGTTTTACAGTAGTTTAATCGACCTGCTGTCTGTTGGTGAGTGCTAGAGGGATTAAAAATGAGATCAAACACAATTTAAGAAAATAATTTTCAAGAAAAGCACCTATAAACATAGTAATTGGTAAAGAAAATTTCTCGAATTGTTGGAGCTCCCCATTTCATCCTCAAAGGCAGAGAAATTGGCATAAGAAGTTAAGAACTTCAAAGGTTCACACTCAAGCAACCTGTGACTGCAGTTTAAGGCACAAGGGAATGATGGTTCAGGTTTTAAAACATATGAGTACACATCTAAAAAGCTCAAAGCATTTTCATTATAGACTGCCCATTTCTATCAAGGGCGGTGAAAATAGGCCAGAGGTTTGCCATATCTCTTAGGCATAGATAGGTTCATCCGGTTAAAAGAAAAGATGTTCGAAAGTGCCATATGGTGGGTAGAAGTGAATCAAAGTCCAGACCAACATTTTTCTTTGATCAATCATATTACTCAAAGCCAATTGTAATTTGAGCATTATCTTCTTCAAGGATTCACTTCAACGAGAGGAAAAAACATCTCAACCAAATTTTGGAGCAGCCCAAGTACTGCATACAAGGAAAACACAAATATATGCATCAAAATCCACATGCAATACTGCAAAGCAGAACACTTACAAGATCCACATTTGAAGGATTATCAAAACCCTTGTCAACAACAGAACGCAGTTCAGGGAACTCTTCCATAGCAAACAATATGGGTGCCGTAATAATTCCCTGCAAAACAAATTACTGAATATCACCACAGAAACAAAAGAGGAAAAATTAACTAGTTATAATTAACAGGTAATAAAGAAAACAGTTGCATCTCACAAAAATAAAACACCAAGCCTTTATCCCACCATATGGGATCAGCTAGCTATATGTATCATATTTCACCATTGTGTTCTATCAAAACATATATGTTTTCATTTAAGTTTTTGCATCTCAAAAAAATAAATAAATAAAATCAGACTAAATTTTCTATGAAAGAAAATTTATCCTCTTTGAAAAGATCAAGCGTATCTACAATGCCAAACCAAATTGTCAGGTAAGTCAAAACAGAAAACAGCTAGTCTTTAAATGCACAAAATAAATGCAATGTTGATTCTTCAATTGAACAACAAAATATCCTACAGCTTTTCTATATTCAATAAGAAAAAGGAAACCAAAGTGAAGAGAACCAGTAAACTGTTTAACTTTGGTTGGTTGGCAAGAGATAGCAATAATTAAAAAAAAAACTCTCTTCAGTTGTCAGAAGTTTGGAAAGAATCTTCTCAGCTTCCATTATGAGAAGAATTAAGCCTATACTCAGTGAAATTGCAAGGATGACAAAACTTAGATCATTCAGTAAAACTATAGAAGAAATTGTGAGATAGAAATCTTATTTCCAGATATGAATGATGTTGGAATTACTAGACATCAACCAAACACACAGCTCTCCCTGGCAGATTCTATGCAGATATCCGACATTTATGGTAAAAGCAACAGCATTTAAAGCTTATCACGGCCATATGTGCTTCGGTAAAATTTGGAACCTGAAATTTATGCACTTGCAAGTAAACAATGCATCAAGGATGGAGAGATTACATGGCTGATGTCAGACAGAGAGCCCTTTCAAGGGAAGCTGATGTACCAGTGAAATCGAGAACATCATCAATTAATTGGAATGCCAATCCCTGAAAGAAACACAAGTAACAGAAAGAAAAGTTTGTGAATTCAAAGATTAAGTTCAAATGGAAAAGAACTGTTCAAAAAGCAGCATACTCAGAGAAAAATATCTTTGTTTATAGCACAGTAACACATAAATTTCCATTATTTCACAACCATTGCCAGTGGAATGATGGCAATGCGATTAACGTGTACAGCAATTCCAGAAAATAGCAGCCAGATTATGCACCAGTGAATGTTATGACATGTAAAGGGACCACTGTACAGGAAAGTATGCAGCGGCATAAAATATCATTCCCTTCAGGCACAATTGGTTTAATTTAGGACATTGGTCTGTGAAATATAAAATGGAGAAATTTTAAACTTATTGAGTACATTCATTAAAATGAATGTAGGTGGAAGTTCCCAACTATATTACATGGACTCTTTATTTTGCTCCACCACAACCATGCCAACATGATCCAACATGGGTGTGGGTGTGGAACCTGTGCCCAATTTACAGTCAATTGAAAGTGGACATGTTGATTTTGGCTCTGCCTTAATCCCACTGACTGTCTCCTCCCACCCCAACTTCTTATCCTCTTACTAATCACCCCAAACTCCAAAAGTAGCCAAAAATTTAAAAACTAGTCATGGAGATTCAAATCTAGAGTCTAGATGAGGGCTCAGATCAAGAATCTCAATGAAGGCTCAGAAACCGCAAGACCATGGCGGATACCTTGGTGATGCAAAGACAGAAGGAATATCCCAATATTATTTTTCAAAAAAAAAATGAAAAGAAAAAACAAAGAAAAGAAAGAGGAGAAGGGAGATACAAAGAGAGGGAGGCTGTAGGTTAATCTAACAGTTCTCACCTATGTTACCTGGCACTCTGTACGGGTATTAGATATGGGTGTAAATCTAGGTATCGGATATGTGTCATCCTTGCACAGGGCCATGCAAATCTTTTCTGTATCACTCCAATTTTATCCGACGTCCTCAAAGGGGTAGTTATCAGACATGTCAAGTTCATAATTCTAAAATATGGGATATGGGGATACAGCTAAAGTGTCGAATACAGGCACGGAGATACCGCACTAAAATTCAATATATTTAAAAGTACTGAACAACAAACTAACCAGAAACAGTAATGATGAACCACCAATTTTTTTTAATATTAATGTGTAATACTTTTGACTTTCTTTTCTGGTTTAACACCAACAATAATCTCGTTACCCAGACTCTTCATACGACCCAAAACACCCGTGGTGACATGATATGACATGGGTATGGATGTTGGTGTAGGATATGTACCTGATTTGGTCAAAAATAAGTGGATACTTTGACTATAAAAGTATGATAGAACAAAGGTCAACACTACAAATCAGAGAAGGAACAAAGAAACCCAATTCTAGGGTTTAAGGAATAACAGAGAACAACTCTAAATTTTATTCCTCAGAAAAATAAATCAAACAAAATCCTACATATATTCTATTTTATAGACATTTATAGGAGAGTCCTAGTCTTTTTAATTTCCCATTCTCGATACAACTAAAATTTGGAAACTACTAGATGACTAAAAAGACTTAAAATCCTACAACAATTAAAATTCCCTAATTATATAGTTTCCTTATTCTTAGTTTCCTAATTCTGCCCTCCATCAATTCTCCAAGGTTGGAGGAAAAAACTCATCCTCGAGTTGACTTGAGCTTTCCCTAATCAAAAGGAAATCCAGCTAAATCCTTCCAATTTCTTCTGTTTCTTCTCTAAGCAAAACAAATAAGCCAACTGTAGGTTCCAAAACAATTGCTTAATGAAGTAGAAACTGCAATGTCGTTTTGAAGATGCCATAGTGCTATTAAAGAGATTCTAATAGACTTTGAAAATCAATGTATTTAGCTCTCTTCTACCCAAGTCTCAAAGAAAATCTTTAACTAGAAAATTTAGAACAATCTCCATACTTGTGTCCATAGTTATTAAAGGCTCAAGGCGCACTTAGGCGCATAGGGGTCCTGGAGCCTAGGCGCAAGGCGCAAAGCGCGGCGCCTTTGGCGACATGAGGCGCACATTGAAAAAAAACTTTAAAATAATATTTTAGGCATTCATACTTATACTTCCTAAAATAAACTACTTAGGAAAAGGAGAAGCAAAAACAGAGAAAAAAAACAGAGAAAAAAAACAGAAGAAAAACAGTAGGACTGGACTAGTTTGCAGAAAAGGAGAAGCAAAAACAGAGAAAAAGAACAGAAGAAAAACAGTAGGACTGGACTGGTTTGCAGAGAAGAAACAGCGGGGAAGGAAGAAAATAGGAGAAGAAAGAGCGGGGAAAGAAATAGCTTATGCTTATCTGTCGGCGCCTTCTTCTTTCCTTTTTTTTCAGAACCCTAGCTTATGCTTATCTGTCGGCGCCTTCTTCTTTCCTTTTGCTTATCTGTCGGCGCCTTCTTCTTTCCTTTTTTTGTCAGAACCTAGCTTATGCTTATCTGAGCGCCTTCTTCTTTTCTTTTTTTGTCAGAACCCTAGCTTATGCTTATCTGCAGCGCCTTCTTCTTTCCTTTCTTTTTGTCAGAACCCTAGCTTATGCTTATCTGCCGGCGCCTTCTTCTTTCCTTTTTTTGTCGAACCCTAATGGATACTAATGTTAAGGCGCTCGCGCGCACAGAGCTGAGACAAGCGGCGCCTTTCACGAGGCGCGCGCCTATCTGACATCGCCCGCCTTTGGCTCTGCAAGGCGCTGGAGCTCGCGCCCTGCGAGAGGCGCACCTGAAGCGCGCCTTTGATAACTATGCTTGTGTCAAAATTGGATGATCAGCTTTTTGAAATAATATGAATTTTTCTTCTTCATAAATATTTAAAGATATAGAAATAGAACACTATTCAACTAGAACAAGATCAACATCATCATTGACGTTGGGATAAGCATCAAAGATTGGTGGGCTATTCGGTGAAAGTTATTGTTCTCACATGGATCACTATCTAATCAACAGCAACAACTAAACTTTTATCCAACTATGTGGGATCAACTATATGAATCAAATATCACCATTGCTTTCTATTAAAACACGTATGGATCACTATCTAATCAATCTAAGAAAATTTCCTCTCCTAGGTAATCTTTCGATATATCTAAAGAACTCTTACTGCAAATTTGATTATCGGCATGAGCTCCCAAGGTCTCTTGGTTCATGAGATCTTTAATTTCATCCTTGACACAACCCTTCGGCCAGTAAAAAGGGTTTAGGGCACCATTTGGCAACCCTCTTTGCCCTTCCACAAGGTGATTATGCTCTAGGTTAGACCTCCTATGTAAGTTGCCCAGCTACCAGTCTTAGTCATCTATTTGGTCTTATTGCCAATTAAGTTTAGCCTAGGGTTGGCTCTCACTCAACGTGCCATCAAAACCTAGGGCTCTGATACTAAAATAGATGGAACAAGGGTCCAAGACTACATAATTGAGAAGGAACAAAGTAACCCAATCCCAGGGTTTAAGAAATAATAGAGAACAACTCTGAAATTTATTCCTCAAAACAACAAATCAACCAAAATCCTATATATATTCTATCTTATACACATATATAAGAGAGTCCTAGCCTTTTTAATTTCCTATTCTAGATACAATTACAATTTGGAAACAACTAAAAGATTAAAAGACCTAAAATTCTAGAACAATTGAACTTCCCTAATTATAGGTTTTCCTTACTCTTAGTTTCCTAATTCTATCCTGCATCAAAGTGTTAGTCAAAATTACTTGACTGTAAAAGTGGCAGTAAAAATTATGTTGAAAATAAAACATCTTAAGGGAGAAAGGTGAAAGGAAGCGGAATGAGAGAAGGAGAGGAAGAACGGTGGTGTGAGAAGGGTTGTAGGCACTCGTCTTTTGGTTTCCCAAGAATAGAATAAATTAAATTTGTATTTTCTTACTAATAAGTTGCACAAATTATGGAGAAGATAAAAGAAGATAAGTAGGAACTATGAAAAGGTGTATGACAGTTGCACACTAGGTGATATGCTTTAGCATGCAAAATTCAAAATTATACGTAATATTTTACATATTATTATTGGTGCTAAACCAAAAAAAGGAAAAAAAACTAATACACATTAATACTAAAAAAATTGGTGGCTCATCATTATTATTTTTGGTTAATTTGTTGTTAAATACTTTTAAATATATTGAATTTTAGTACGCATCTCCATACCATATCCAACATTTTAGCCGTATCCCCATATTCCTAAAATTATGAACTTGATATATACGATACTTAGATTTACACCTATAACCAAGTTCATGTAACATAGATAATGATCGTAATTCTATATTGTGTATAATTTAGAATTTCACATGCTAAAGTATTTCCTTTGAATGTCCATTTGTCTTACACCTTCTCTTCATAGTTCATACTTATCTTCTCTTTATCTTCTCCATGATTTGTGCAACTTATAAGTAACATAATACAAATTTAATTTAATCTATTCTTGGGAAACCAAAAGTCTAGGTTACAACTCTTCTCCCACCACCGTTCTTCCTCCTTCCCTCTTCTGCTTCCTTCCCTTTCCCCATTTAGATGTTTTCATCTTCAACATAAATTTTAACTACAACTTTTATAGTCAAAGTATCAATTATTTTTAGTAGAACAAGATTTAGGGAGTGGAAAATAGATTGGTGTGCGGTTTGCCTTAGAGCAGTGGAGAAAGCTATTGGAAGAGCAAAATTCCTAAATTCATGACTACCCTTTCTAGTCCTAGCCCTTTCCCTTTATTCTATTATATCTCTTTTAGTGATTTATCTATTTCATCTTGTTATGTCCCTTTATTTTGTTATGTTTCATTTTATTTTGTTATTTCCCCTTTATTTTGGATTCATCGACCGCTGAACCCAACTAGTTTGGGATGAAGGTGGTGTTGGTGTTGATGTTGATGTTGATGTTGATGTAAGTACATAATTTATTTCCTAACCCATAATTTTAT
The DNA here is from genome assembly GCA_020080225.1 of Gynochthodes officinalis. Classification (NCBI taxonomy): domain Eukaryota; kingdom Viridiplantae; phylum Streptophyta; class Magnoliopsida; order Gentianales; family Rubiaceae; genus Gynochthodes; species Gynochthodes officinalis. The sequence continues at coordinate 12,965,971 of CM034624.1, forward strand.
TAGTCCATAATTTTACCCATACTTTTAGTATTTCACTAAAATACTATGTTAAACCATAATTTATTAGTCCAAATTGTTTAGACCCAAAATTTATATTTATAGCAATATTCATCTAATTTCTGTAGGGTTCATCTCATAAAGGGTAGCTCTTTTTTATAATCGGCTCGCAACGCCTGACACAACCCTCCTCCTTTACCCTAGTTTGGGACAGGCTATGCAAACATGCCTGAGTTAGATGCATCAAGGATGAAAATCAAAAACTTTTAGTAAGATATGTAGAAGTTGAAGAGAGGTGGATGAGTTATTATTACAAGATTTTGAATGGGAGAGTGGTAGAAGTGAGATAGATTTGGAGGATGTTTACGATGATTCAAATAAAGGTTTGTGCATAAAATTAGAGAGCATGAAGTAAATGAAGCATTGAAAAGATAGGTAGTAAAGCATTGGGACCCGATAGTATCCTAGTGAAGTGTGGAGATGCTTAGGGGATGTGGCAATACGTTGGTTGACTAACCTTTGTAACAAGATTCTCCAAACAAATAAGATGCCTGATGGATGGAGGGAGAGTATGCTCGTGCCTATATACAAAAATAAGGGGGATATCTAGAATTGTTCCAACTATAGGGGCATTAATCATATGAGCCATACAATGAAGTTGTGGGAGAGAGTTATTGAGCATCGTTTGAGAATAGAGACCAAGGTTTCTGAAAATCAATTTAGATTTATGCCGAGAAGATCTACCATGGAGGCTATTTTCTTGATACGACAGTTGATGGAGAGACATCGAGAAAAGAAGAAGTATAATAGGTATTTATTGATCCAAATGGTATTTATTGATCTTGAGAAGGAGTATAATAGGGTCCCAAGAAAGGTTCTATTGTGGGTACTTGAGAAGAAAAAAATACCTTCAAAGTATGTAGAGACAATCAAGGATATGTATAATGGTTTTACTACATGCGTGAAGGCTTGTAATGGAAAATTAAGCTATTTGCCAATCACAATGGGCTTAAACCAAGGCTCTACTTTGAGCCCTTATCTTTTGCCCCAATTATGGGCGAGTTAACAAAAATATCAAGATGAGGTGCCGTGGTGTATGCTATTTGCATATGATATCGTGCTTATTGATGAGATTAGGGCAAGGATAGAAACTAAATTAAAATTATGGAACAGCACATTGGAATCAAAATAATTTCGTTAAGTCGAAGTAAGGCAGAATACATGAAGTGTAGTGCTGAGAACAAGATGAGTAGCGAAGATGTCATGAGTATGCTAGGGCGGGAGGTACCCAAGAAAGATGTTTTTAAATATTTAGGATCAATAATGCAACAAGAGGAAGATATTGATGAAGATGTAAGCCATAGAATCAAAGCAAGTTGGATGAAATGGCACGTGCATCAACGTTCTTGTGTGACCAAAATCCACTTAGAATAAAGAAAAATTATATAAAACAACAATAAGACTAGCAATGCTATACAATTTGAATGTTGGGTGGCACATGAGCAACATGAGCATAAGTTGGGAGTATGAGAAATGAGGATGTTAAGGTGGATGTGTGCTAAGACAATGATGGATAAGATAAGAAAAAGGATATTCGAAAAGTTGAAGTAGCATCGGTGGAAGAAAGATGAGAGAACATAGATTGAGATGGTTTGAGCATATTCTTGAAAACCCTAGATGCTCAGATAAAACAGAAATTTGTTATAAAGAGCGTGACGGAAGAAAGGAAGAAATCAGCCAAAACTTCGTGGGAAAGTAGTAAAACAAGATTTAGGGAAGTGGGAAATAGATTAGCGTATAGTTTGTCTTAAGACAGAGTGGAGGAAAGCTATTAGTGTGGTGGAAGAGAGAAATTCTTATGTTCCCGACTACCATTTCTAGTCCTAACCCTTTTACCTTTATTTTTCTATTTCATTTTATAACTATTTCTTCTCCTCACTTTTTTCTTTCGGTTCATCGATCGCCGACCCCAACTAGCTTGGGATAAAAGTGATGTTGATGTTGATTCATCTAATTTCTTTTATTTTTTCTTATCCACACCACCACCATGGATATGCTAGTTCATTAGTACTTTTAAAGATGAGTCATATAATATTATAAATTGTATTATATCAATAAATTTCAATCCCAATGTCCTTATATACATACAAACTACAAGATGCAGCCTCCCCATCCCCACGCCCCTCGAAGTCCCAGCTATTCATATGTGACTCTTTTTCCATGTCATGAATCCTCAATTTATGAACATTGACAAGTCCAACACCTAGACCCACACCTGTAACTGCAACCTGTACCGAGTCCATATAACGTGAAACACCAGCAAAACAGCTATTAGCTTGTGTTCATGGGAATGCAAACCATATTGGTCAAAGACCAGAGAGAAATTACAGTACTCAGAGCACGAGATTATAATGCAAAAATAAGACTCAATTAATTTGGCGATTACAAGAACACGTTTCTCTGAAGAATGATATTTACAGTAAATGGCCAGCACCGTGAAATCTCCTCCTCAATTGAAAAATATGCTAAGATCTTTTATTTGGTCAAGTATCTTTTATAATGCAACAGAGGAAACTTCAAACAAATCCTCTCATGTACTAAAAGTGCATGCAAGAGACCATATCTGTCAATTCCATGGTCTCAAATTCAGAATTAAGAACCCGAAAACTTGTCCATAAAAATGAGTCTGCCCATCAACTTTAATGGAACAAAAATTAAACATGAAAAAGGTGATAAAAAAGCATACAAACCAGGTTTTTCCATACTCATAAGCCAAAATTGCAACTTCTGTAGTTTGTCCTGCAAGAAGGGCAATCGCCTTACAGCTATTGGAAATCAATGATGCTGTCTTATAATAAGTCTTTTGCATGTAATACTCCATGCTGCAGAAAGGAGTGAAAATTGAAGCAAAAAATAACAGATCAAAAAGCCATGGGCTGGGCAAATCAATGAAGCGAAGTAAAAGATAACTAGTTTCTTAAAACAATCCACATAACACTTGCATGTCATTGACCAAATACAAAGATTACCATTTCTGTGAAGAGCAAGCAACTTCAATATTTAAAACGATAGAAAAAAAACATTCACGCATTTTAGCACAACATGACAATTGCATGAAATACAATTTCAGTAATCTACATCTTAAGTCCAAAACTAATATATACTAGAAAGTCTATGCAGTGTAAATTTTTGCCTTCTCTAAAAAACCATGTAAAACAAAATCCAGTGTTTCAAATGCATGGAAATCTCACTTAGCTGAAAAGGTCTACTTACTCTCACATTTTAAATCACCTAATCCATGATTTTCTATTCCTTATATTACCTCCCACAGCATAACATATCTGCTAAGCCCCCTCTTGGCATGACCAGTGAGCAGCCAAGCATTCTCAACATCTTTTCCCAGCATTTATGGGCAAGTTTATAATGTAATAGAAAATAATCAATTTATTGCCAGCTACTTTACGCATCAAATGCCAACTCACTTGAATCACATTTCTCCTCCCCAGTTTTTGGCTCTGAGAATTGAATCACAGGTAACACACTATCAAAAGAAAGCCACTCTTTTTGGAGCCAGCGCCCTTCCAAGGAAAGCTTCTTTCCTAGCATCCTCATAGAATAATATTGAAAAATGATTTCCATTTACACTTTTGTTTCCAGGAGACCTACATGAATTTCCCCCTTCCGCTATTGTTTAAACAGTATGATTGGTTAATTAGACTCAAAAATTGGTTTGTTAACTCCCAATCTTGTAAGAGATTTTCTAACTTGGGTGAGTCTATTGCACAATTACTAGCAATCTTAACCATACATCCCAACTATTAATTTATCTGAGCTGATTCATCTCTTTTTCTCCACTCTAAAATTTTTATTTGTCTATCTTAGTAATTGTCCTGTTTTTCTGAAAGCAGTCTACACAGTGCAAGCGCTCTCCTTGAACCCCCACCCAACCAAAAAAAAAAAAAAACAAGCAACTAGCAATGTCTATTGCTAGCAAGAACTACACTAACATTAACCGGTAAGATCGCACTTGGTTCAAATTCTTCAATGGGGAATCATAATGGGATTTATTGAGGGCTCAATCACAATGGAAATGCTCATTGCATTGTTAGTGCTTAGTTCAAACCCTATAATGGGTATTAATGTAAATGATGATGTTTGATTCAATTCAATTATGAGAATAATAATTAGTCAAAATTTCAATTTTACCCTCAGTAATAAATATATTACAAAAATAACATTATAGAATGATAAAAGAGAGGTGAGAGAAAAAGAGTAAAAGGGATGAGAGAGAAAGAAAAATGAATAAGAAGAGAGAAAAATGAGTGAGAGATAAGAGAGAAAGAAGTATCATAAAATAATGAAAGTGAAAATAAAGTGAGAAAAATAATAAGAGAGTAACAATACAGATGGATTAGAAAGAAAGTGGAGTGAGAAAAAAGATGAAAGATAAAGAGGAATGAGAGAGACAAGAGAGAGAAATATTATAAAATGATGAGAGAGAAAGTAGAGTGAGAAAATTGATAAGAGAAAATAACAATAGAAAGAGGAGTAAGAAAAAAGAGAGAAAGTGGAGTGAGAAAAATGATAAGAGAGAAAAAAAAGTGAGAAGAAAAAAAAAGAAATATTATAAAATGATGAGAGAGGAAATAAATTGAGAAAATTTATGAGAGAAAATACTTGATAGAGAGAGGATAAGAGAGAGAGGTGAGAAAAAGCAGAAAGTGGAGTGAGAAAAATGATAAGAGAGAAAAAGAGTGAGAAGAAAGAAAAGAAATATTATAAAATAATGAGAGAAAGTAGAATGAGAAAATTGATGAAAAGAAAGTAGACCAAGAAAAATAATGAGAGATGAGAGATAAAGAGAACTGAATGGAAAGAAAGTAAAGTGAAAAAATAATGAGAAATAAACTAACAATAAAGGGATGAGAGAAAAAAAAAGCGAGGAAGAGAGAGAAAGTATAGTGAGAAAATTGATGAAAGAGAAAGCAAAGTAATAAAATAATGAAAAGAACATAAAAGTAATGAGAGATGAGAGAGAAAGAGGAGTAAATGGAAGAGAGAAAATGAAGTGAAAAAAAAAGATGAGAAAATTTGAGCGAGGAAGAGAGAAAAAATATTATAAAATAATGAAAGAGAAAGTAGAGTGAGAAAATTAATGAGAGAGAAATTAGAGTGAGAAAAATCATGAGAGAATGTAGAGTGGAGAGGGAAGAGAGAAAAAGACATTATAAAGTGATAAGAGAGAGAGGAGCGAGAAAAATAATGAGAGAAAGTATAGTGAAAATGATAAAGAGAAAGTAACAAGGACGAGGGATGAGAGAGAAAGAGAAGTGAGTAGGAAGAGAGAGTGTGTTATGAGAAAAATAATGTAAGAGAAAGTAGAGTGAGAAAAAATAATGAAAAGAACGTAATAGTGTAAAGGAATGAGAGAGAGTGGAATAAGAAAAATGATGAACAAATAATGTAGAGGGATGAGAGATGAGATCAAGATACAATGGTAGTTTCGTTTTAGAGATTTGAATAACAAAATAAAAATAATTACTAAGTTTCAGGTAATCAATGATTGAAGGGAGATAGATAGGTAATCAATGATTGAAACCTACTCAATCAAATGCCACTTCAAGGCCCTCCAGTTTCCAGGCTATGTCTATTATGAAAGTTAATTTGGATGAAATTTTAACAAGTTATTCAAGGGAGAATAAACCAAAATGAGAGGCGTTTAGTATAAGCGTAGGTTCAAGAATGGAATAGATTTGATAGAAGAAAATATTTGGAATGGAATTGAATGATAGTAATTATCTTTATTTGATATTATTTCTAGTAATAGAATGAATTTGGAAAACTCTTGTTTGGTTACAAAGAGAATGGAATCCATAGTTATTAAAGGCTCAAGGCAGCACCTAGGCGCATTGGGGTCCTGAGCCTAGGCGCAAGGCGCAAGCGTGACGCCGCTTAGCGACATCAGACGCACTATGACAAAAAATTTTAAATAATATTTTAGGCATTCATACTTATACTTCCTAAAAGAAACTACTTAAAAGTCTCAATATAACTATATAAGCCAACTAAGTAGCATAATCTCCAAAACTTAAAATTCTAAAAACTTTCTCATAAATTCAACTAAGTAGCATAAATTCCACATTTTGTTACTTTCTCACAGAAATCACAAACTATATTATTTTTGTTATTTGGATTTTGCAAAAGAACATACTTCCAACAAGGATCCTTTCTAGAACTATCACAACTAGTTTGGAAGTATACTTGTTGGAAGTATGTTCATTTGCAAAATCCAAATAACAAAAATGATATAGTTTGTGATTTCTGTGAGAAAGTAACAAAAGGTGGAATTTATCGAGCAAAGCAACATATTGTTGGAGAATTTTGAAATACCAAAGTATGCAAGAAATATCCTCCCCATGTACGTGAAGAAATCAAAAGTTATATGGTAAAGAAGGCTGCAACACAAAATATTGACTTTGATGATGATGAGGAAGAGGATGATGTTGTAAAGTTGAACATGAGCTCAAAACAAAGAAGCAGCAAGTCTACAAATGTGAAAAAAAGACCAAGACAAAAAGGTCCAATCGACATATATTTCACGGCTAATGCAGAAAAAGTTGTGCAAGCGAGGAAGCAATCAAAGCGAAGCAAACTGCCATCAATAAGGCATGCAAGAAGGAATTGAGAAAGCTTGTAGAAATATAGCTCGATGGATGTATAATCACGGCAATTCCTTTTAATGCCGTCAATTATCAAGTTTTGAGGTGATGATTAGTCGATTGGACAATATGGTATTGGTATGAAACCCCCTATTTACCATGAAGTGCGAGTTCCTTTTTTAAATAAGGAAGTTTCGGATGTGAAGCTTGCATTGAAGGTTTATGAAGAGGATTGGGCAAAATATGGTTGTTCTATAATGTTAGATGGTTGGACTGACAAGAAGAATAGAACTTTGATAAATTTTTAATAAATTCTCCCAAGGGAACTGTTTTCTTGAATCTATTGATGCTTCTAAATATTCGAAGGCAGGAGAAAGATATTGAATTACTTGATGGTATAGTAGAACTTGTTGGGGAAAAGAATGTTATTCGGGTTATCCTTGTGGTGCTAGTGCTAATGTGCTTGCAGGTAAGAAATTCTTACTCTAATTCTTTGTTTTTTCAAAATTATGTTTACATGATGTGCAATGCTAATAATAATGTCTTATATACTAATGTTAGTCATATTTTTTTACTTTGATAGGAAAATTATTATAAATAAAAGGCCACATTTATATTGGACTCCATGTGCTGCTCATTGTATTGACCTTATTTTGGAGGATATAGGGAAGATGTTAGTGTTCAGAGGACATTGAAAACGGCTGTGAGTTTGAATGCCTATATTTATGTTCGGCCGGGGGTGTGAACATGCTAAGGCAATTCACTGGACATAAAGAACTTATTAGGGCAGGCATCCCAAGATTTGCTACTCCATTTCTCACACTTCAGAATACATAAATTGAGGCACCATTTGAGAAAGATGTTTATTTCTGATGGTTTGGCAGGAGGGAAGTGGCCAAAAGAGTCTTCTAGGCAAAGAGTGGCTAGTATTATTATGATGCCTAGATTTTGGACCAGTATTGTGTATATTTTGAAGTTATTTGGTCCTCTAGTTCGTGTGCTCAGATTGGTTGATGGTGAGAAAAAACCAACGATGGGATATATTTATGAAGCAATGGATAGGGCTAAAGAAGCAATTGCAAAGTCCTTCAATGAAAATGAAGAGAAGTATAAGGAAGCCTTTAAAATTATAGATAATAGGTGGGAATGTCAACTCCATCGACCTTTACATGTAGCAGGCATTATTTGAATCCTGAATTTTGCTACTCAAACAATGACATATCTAATGTTGAAGAGGTTATGAATGGTCTACATGAAGCTTTAACAAAGTTGGTTCCAAGCCATGAAGAGCAAGACAAAATCTGTGAGCAATTCACTTTGTATCGGAATGCAGAAGGCTCATTTGGATCCAGTTTAGCTATAAGGCATAGAAAAACCAAATCTCCAAGTGAATGGATTTTGAACTTGAATAATTTATTACATTTTTATTGATATTTACTAGAGCATCAATCTAACTCATAATCATTTAATCTACTATGAATAGCTGAGTGGTGGTTGTCTTATGGATCTTCAACTCCACAATTGAAAAGATTTCTTTGTGAAAGTTCTTAGTCTTACTTGTAGTGCATGCAGTTTGTAGCGTAATTGGAGCATTTTTGAACATGTAAGTCATAAATGTGTAATTTTTAGCACTAATGTATTTAAGGTTCTAATTTTTTTTTTTTTGAATATATAAGTGATAATGTTCTTAGTCTTTCTTCACTTATTGCAAGCATTAATGTATTTCAGGTTCATAACAAAAGAAATAGAAGCTTGCTCAGCAAAGGTTCGAATGATTTGGTGTTTGTGAAGTATGTTGAGCTTTTGAAGCGTCGATATGATGCCACGAGACCTTATTGATCCTATTTCTTTGAATGACATTGATGATGCCAATGAATGGTTGATGGGTGCATTAGATGAAGAAGCGAGAAAAGATGATGAACTTGTGTTTGAAGGTGATGATTTAACATGGAGTACGGTTGCTTTAAGAGCAGGCTGGAGTTGAAGAGAATGCATATAATACTAGAGAGGAGGAGATAGAAAAGGAAGGACGAGGAGGAAGAGAGGAGGAGGAGGATCAAAGGCAAAATGCTCATTCTTATACACATCTACTCCAAGTGCTTTAGGTCCAAAAGATAAAACAAAAGCACAATCTTTCCAATTTGAGAGGAGGTATGACTCCCTTTCACACTTATAGATATGAGGGATGAAGAGGAGCTTGATTTTGAAGATTATAATGAGGAGGATGAAGAGAGAGAGAACCTTGAAGATGAATATCATGATGGTGGTGATGGAATG